>JARGCV010000182.1:3870000-4312500 GCA_034064705.1 Bothrops alternatus | reverse complement strand
TTATTTCTATTTATGCTTTTAATAGATTAATGATTTTAAGACTTTGTTTTTAGTTGTTTTGTTTCTACTGTGTGCTACCCAGTCACATCCATGAGATCAGCAGATATTTGATAAATAAAAATCTATACATGCAAGACATTTGGATAGAATACAATTTAAAAATGGAATTACAATTCCTGCCTCAGAAAAGGAAATAAAATTGGAAGCCATTGCTTAACCTCCTTTGGATCTTCCTGAGGGACATCTTGACCTGAATATAAATAGTTGTCTACAGATTTACCCAACAAAACCCTTCCAACAATCTACTCTCTGCAGTTTATATCAAGACATAAGGTTAAAGCTAGATACATTAAAGAAAAAAATTGTTTTAAATGATGTGATTTTCAGGCTACAACAACATTTCATTATTCCATATCAACAACTGAATGAAATGAAACCATCTTTGGAAAGTTGTTGCAACCTATCTGGTTAGGTTAGGGAATTCTGGGAGTTGAAGTCTTACGCATCTTAAAAGTTGCTTAGGTGGAGAAATGCCATGTAAACCCTTACAGAAGAAAACAGAACGGTGTTCCAATCTCAATGACAAGAGATGTTTTGAAAAAAAAAAAAAAAGCCCAAGTCGGCAAAACCCGCCTACACATTCTCATTTAAACCTTGCTCTCCATCATGCTCATCACCATTACCCCAGAATTCTTAGCCAGCAAGACAAGGGAATTCTGGGAGCTGCAATTCCAGCATACCCAAAGGATCCCAGACCTAGTCTGATTTCCTTCTATTCAGTTTTGAACAAAAACATCCACTTTAACATTAATCTCCTTCTCCAGCAGCCTCCCTCTTCCCGATTTGAATCCACTTCTTTGTCACAAAGCCAAGCCTTTGGTTTTCATTCTTTACTCAGATGCAAAACTCTTGCCTCCCTCTAATCCCTTGCTCAACCACTCCCCTCTTTGTGACCCTCATCCTTTCTTTCCCCATCTTCTCCTCCTGCACTCCTACCGAAGGAGTCCCAAACTGGGGTACACACTAAATCCTGCCATCTTGGACAGGCAATCACACACACCCCCATTCACTAGACACCCCATGCTGTTCCCCTCCTTGCTTTGGACAGCCACATGGACCCCCTAAGTCCCCAATTTCTTTAGTTGCCCTTTGGAAAACCAGAGAAGGGGGAACTCAAGTTCTCATTTAACCATCTCTTTTGAGAAACCGAGAGAGAAAAAAGCAATATTGCTCTTTAGCCAGACCTTAGCGGAGACCCTTTCCCCCCCCCTCTCCAATATTATCCTCAGCAGCCTTACAGACATCCTTCCTTTGGGCCCAGCCTTTCAAGCTCTGCCCCACCGCCCCCGATGGAGCTGCTGCACCTGCTATGACTGGCCCCAGAGGGACTACAGCTCCCATCCTCCTTGGCCAGCATCGATGCAGCCCTTCTACCTGCACAAGGTAGATCGCTCTGCAGAGAAATGGAGCTACACCTTCCCAGTCACAGAGGAGCCCGAGCCTCTCCAAGGGGCAAAAAGCGACTGCTCGGCCTCTCCAAAGGCCGGGGCCTGGTAACTCAGGCCGACCGGGGGGGGGGGTGGAGGGAGCCGGGTCGAGCCTGCAGCCCTCCATGGAGCCTCACCTGCGCTGCAGCGGAGGGGCCCCACGAGAGGAGCTCAGCGTGGCGGTGGTGACGGCGGCGGCAGTGGCCGCCGCTCGGACCCGAGGGAAAGGAAGCCGCGAGGGGGCGGCGGCGGCGGCAGCAGCTCCTCCACCGCCGGCGTTGTCGCCGCTTTCGCTGCTGCTGCCACTGCTCCTTCCGCAGCCTCCGCCCCCTGCCGCTGCCCAGCGCCGACTGACAAGCCCGCGCGCGGACTCGCCTCCTTTCTCTCCTGCCCGCCCCTTGCCGCTCGCGCGAGGCACGCCCCCTTTCCCATTGCCCACGCCCCTTTTCTCCGTCTCGGGGCCAATCATCGTTCCGTTGCGAAGCCAACTCCGCCCACTCTTGTTTCCCGAGGGGGGCTCAGCTGCAGCGCGCAGACGCCAGTTAAAAGCGGGGGGGGGGGTGTAAACATTCGCGCACTGGGTGGAGCCGCTCGCTCGGACTCTCCTCCTTGTCCTTAGGGAGCCCCGAGGAAGAGAGAAGCCTTCACTTCCGGTGTTGTTTGGAATGCCGCCATGTGCGGGGCGATATCGTGCGTGGAAAAGGGGGAGGTAACGCGTCGCTCAGGATTGAGCTTGCAAAGACAGAAGTCAGAAGATAATAATACAGGGGAAGATAGGAAATGCCATGTTTTTAAAGGAATACCAATGCTATCTCCCAGCATGCCTGTCGGTTTCCAACCTATGTCAAGTATGTGCAAGGCAGAACCGGAAGTAAAAATGTTTACCTGTGCGCTTTCACCAGCATAGTATGAAATCCTTCTGCAGAAAAAGAGGCACAGATTTGAATAATCTTTGGAAGGGGGACGTTTTTAACTAATTTATTCTATAGGGTCTACATAAATAAGGCTGTCACTCTCTGAAATAATAAGAATAGAATAGAATAGAATAGAATAGAATAGAATAGAATAGAATAGAATAGAATAGAATAAGAAATAAGAAATAAGAATGGAATGGAATGGAATGGAATGGAATGGAATAGAATAGAATAGAATAAGAAAATGGAATGGAATGGAATGGAATGGAATAGAATAGAATAGAATAGAATATAGGGATGGAAAGAATAGAATAGAATAGAATAGAATAGAATAGAATAGAATAGAATAGAATAGAATAGAATAGAATAGAATAGAATAGAATCTTAATTGAAATGAGAGTAGAGTAGAGTAGAGTAGAGTAGAGTAGAGTAGAGTAGAATAGAATAGAATAGAATAGAATCTTAATTGAAATGAGAATAGAGTAGAGTAGAGTAGAGTAGAGTAGAGTAGAATAGAATAGAATAGAATAGAATAGAATAGAATAGAATAGAATAGAATAGAATAGAATAGAATAGAATAGAATAGAATCTTAATTGAAATGAGAATAGAGTAGAGTAGAGTAGAGTAGAGTAGAATAGAATAGAATAGAATAGAATAGAATAGAATAGAATAGAATAGTTTATTTCCCCTTTCACCAACAACCAGCCAAATGTTCAGACTGATTTCAGGTCTCTGATTTGGGGATCAGCTCATAAATTTGACTGCTTATAGTGAAGATGAAAGAGGATCCTTAAAGCCTGGTCAATAGGAGATCAGTTGCTGATCCCTCTGGTGTTGCTGAGCCGCGGCAACCACAAAAGCTTTCTAAATCAGAATAACACGATGACAGAGTTAGAAGGGACTTTGGAGGTCTTCTAGTCCAATCCCCTGCTCAGGCAGAAAAGTTAGGCAACCCTATACCATTTCAGACAAATTGTTGTCCAATCTCAAAAACATCCAGTGTTGGAGCGTTCACAACATAACAACAACAACAACAATGATAATAATAATAATAATAATAATAATAATAATAATAATAATAATAATAATAATAATAATAATAATAATAATAATAATAATAGAGTTGGAAAGGACCTTGGAGGTCTTCTAGTCCAAACCCCTGCTCTGGCAGGAAACCCTATACATTTCAGACAAATGGCTGTCCAGTCTCTTAACAACCTCCAGTGTTGGAGCATTTACAACTTCTGGAGGCAGGTTGTTCCACTGATTAATTGTTCTAATTGTCAGGAAATTTCTCCTTAGTTCTAGGTTGCTTCTCTCCTTGGTTAGTTTCCACCCGTTGCTTCTTGTCCGGCCTTCAGGCGCTTTGGAAAATAGCTTGACTCCCTCTTCTTTGTGGCCACCCCTGAGATAGTGGAACACTGCTATCATGTCAACCCCAGTCCTTTTCTTCATTAAACTTTTGGAGGCAAGGTGTTCCACTGATTAATTAGGAAGGAAATGTGCCTGTGATTTATAGGAAGAGATTTGTGGTGCAAAAGTTTGTGTATTAAGGGCCACATGACATGGATTTTTGCAACTTAACATGGTTACTTTGTATTTTAATTTGACTTATTTTTCTCTCTTTTGAAATTATGTTCAAGTTCATTACAGACTGGAATGTAGGAAAACTGTTTAATCCTATCGCTGTACATTCCTACGCTGAAAAGATAAACTACAGAAGGATGTCCTGATAAGAAAAAGTTTCTTAGTGTCAGCTGGCATCTGGTTATCTAACTTCAAACAAGCTTTGTAGTTGATTTACTATGCAAGGAGGTGTTACTACATTTATCTTGCCAACCAACTTTCCTCTTTCATTTTTGTTTGTTGTGTTAGCTATAAAAAGAAATGTCAGATGGGTCTCGGGGCTCTCCCTTTTCATCAGGACAGTCCACTTTATTGGGGTACCCTATTTAATAAACTGCTTTTAAATGATCTTCCCACTCGGTTGCTTATTGGGAAGGTAAACCAAGGCAAAACCTAGGGCCAGATTTGGCTATCAGTGTGATGTGATCATAGATGGTGCTAAGCTTAAGAGAGGTGTGCCAATTCATTTATAGTGGTTTATGCAAACCCTGCTAATTGTGGTTTGTAAGAACATGGTTTCAGACCAACTTCTGTCTTCAAATGCATGACCCTAATTGGAGCCTTCATAAAAACCAAGTGTGGGAAGTCAGCCCCCCCCCAGAGAAAGAAATATTAAAAGGGCAGAAAAATATATTTCCTCAAAGGATTTTAAAGAGGCAGAAAAGCATGCCCAGTTTTCTTAATAATCCCAAGTCTGCCTCCCCCAAGCAGAAACCAGCTCCGTAGAAATGCAGATGTAAACCATTCAAGAAGGTTGAAGCTAGAAGACTAAGAAGACAAAGACACCTAAAATCTACATACCCCACCCAAACTCTAAGACAGGACACAATAGGATTAACACAGAGATACCAAAGGGTACACTCAGACTCAGGTCAAAGTTCATGCCACAGGAACAACTCCAAACAAAAGGCTCCAGAGGGTATAAAAACCCATTCCCTACATGTGCTCGCTCTCTCTTTTCTTCCAGAGCCATCTTTCTATCTGGCTCTCCTCTTCAATAAACTGCAACCTTCTTTCTAAAGCAGTCACCATGTTGTTTATTCCCAGCTTGGACTGAACCATGATGAAGACTTTTCCTTCAACATAAGCATATACATTAAGCCAACTTTTCAAAAACTATGCCTTCTCTTTTATTTATTGTCTGGAAAGACCGAACAAGTTTTCTGCTCAGGAATAACTATTTATTTATAAGGTCATCTTTATCTGAATGGAAGACCACACTGAATTTATAATGGCCCCAAAAGAAAAATGGAGTAAAATAAGAAAAAAAAATCCTGAATACAGTGCTTTAGGAGGAGGGCAATCTTCAATCTTCCCCCAATGTCCTCAAATTGTACTGCTTAAATTCAGAGGGACGATGGTGTCATTATGGTCTACAGCAGTGTTTCTCAACCTCGGGAAGGATGAGATTTGTGGACTTCCACTCCCAGAATTCCCATGGCTGGCTAGGAATTGTGGGAGTTTGAAGTCCACACTTCTTAAAGTGGCAGAGGTTGAGAAAACACCGGTTTAAGTCAAGGACTAATGGATCAGAATGAGAGTGTGTCTGGCTCCCATGTTAGAGTAAAAGCCAGAATAATTCTGAAGGAAAAGAAGACCCTGACAATCTTGCATCTGAAGACTGAAATTCAGAAGTGCAAGCTCAGAATCCTAGGGGTGGGAGAGGATCAGCCAGAGACTGCCCACTCTTGAGGTATGGCTTGGAACAGGGGTCTTCAAACTTGGCCCTTTTATGACTTGTGGACTTCAACTCCCAGAATTCCTCAGCCAGCGTGCTTGGCTGAGGAATTCTGGGAGTTGAAATCCACAAGTCATAAAAGGGCCAAGTTTGAAGACCCCTGATGTAGGCAATTGACTTTTTTCCCCATGTCTGTCTTCCAGGTGGTAAAGAGGAGCAATTTCAAAAATTCAGGACTACAATAATTATCTCCTTGTATGTTTTTCAGGGTGGCTTTACTTTTATCGTTGTTTAATAGATGAGGCTTGCTCCTTGGGAGGAAAGCTATGGCAAATCTAGACAGCATACTAAAAATCAAAGACATCACCCTGCCAACAAAAATACGTATAGTCAAGGCCAGGGTTTTCCCAGTTGCAATGTATGGCTGTGAAAGTTGGACCATAAGAAAGGCTGAGTGCCAAAGAATTGAGGCCTTTGAACTATGGTGCTGGAGAAGACTCCTCCGAGTCCCCTGGACTGCAAGGCGATCAAACTGGTCAGTCCTAGAGGAGATCATCTCTGACTGCTCTTTAGAAGGCCAGATCCTGAAGTTGGCCACCTAATGAGAAGGAAGGACTCACTGGAGAAGGGCCTGATGCTGGGAAAGATGGAGGGCAAGAGAAGAAGGGGACGACAGAGAATGAGGTGGCTGGGTGGAGTCACTGAAGCAGCAGGCGTGAGCTTAAATGGACTCCAGAAGATGGTAGAGGACAAGAAGGCCTGGAGGAACGTTGTCCATGGGGTTGCAATGGGTCGGACACGATTTCGCAACTAACAACAATAGACAAGGCAGTATTAAAATCATTCCGAACTGCTGGCTTCCTGTTCTGAGCCATACAGCATTAACAGGCACGATGCACTAGTGAGACAATTGAGAAAAATTATGAACAACTAATTCCTACTGGTGCATGTTCACCTTCTATATTTATCATATACCTATAAATATATAAACATATAAAGAATGGTTGCTGGAATTGGGAATGTCTAGTTTAATAAAAAGGACTAGGGGTGAGATGATAGCAGTGTTCCAATATCTCAGGGGCTGCCACAAAGAAAAGGGAATCAAGCTGTTCTCCAAAGCACCTGAAGGCAGGACAAGAAGCAATGGATGGAAATTAATCAAGGAGAGAAGCAATCTAGAACTAAGGAGAAATTTCCTGACAGTGAGAACAATTAATCAGTGGAACAACCTGCCTCCAGATGTTCTGAATGCTCCAACACTGGAGGTTTTTAAGAAGAGACTGGACAATCATTTGTCTGAAATGGCATAGGGTTTCCTGCCAGAGCAGTGGGTTGGACTAGATGACCTCCAAGGTCCCTTCCAACTCTGTTATTCTATTCTATTCTATTCTATTCTATTCTATTCTATTCTATTCTATTCTATTCTATTCTATTCTATTCTACTCTACTCTACTCTACTCTACTCTACTCTACTCTACTCTATACTCTACTTTACTCTACTTTACTCTACTCTACTGTATTCTCAGCTGGAAGACTCAGATCTAGGAAGCCTTCATTGGCATTTGCACAACATCTGCCCAACAACTGTAACGTTGATTCCCAATGGAAAGCCAAATGGGTCACTGAATGCCCAGACATAGGAAGACACATAAATGACTCCATAAAAAAAGAGCAAGGCTTTGAACTACCACGCCAGCAATGGATAATCCTGAACAGGATTCATACCTCACATGGCATCTGCTGCGACTCTCTGTATAAATGGGACCTAGTGTCCTCCCCTCAGTGTGATTGTGGGGTCCCACGTCAAACTCTACATCAGAGGTCCCCAACCTTTTGGGTACCAGAGACCAGTTCTGTGGAGAGAGTTTTTTTCCGTGGACCATGGTTTTGTGTGCTGCCTGCATCCCGTGGATGGGGCTTTGCTTGTTTGTGTGGACCGGTTGCTGGCATGCCATGGACCGGGGGTTGGGGACCCCTGCTCTAGATCACATTGTGACTGGCAGCAAGCTGTGGGCATATACCGGTCCAAGATCTGTTTTTTTCCATATAAACAATGCTGTGCTTCAATATATATATATATATATGTCTTTGGTTCTTCGGGTTTTCTCCCACGTAGAATTTGAAGTGTCTTGGCGACGTTTCGACGAAGTCTCATTCGTCATCTTCAGGCTGGTGCTTTCGGCTTCTGCTTCTAGGAGCAATGTGAGATTTTAGCTGTTTCTTCCTTTTAACTGCCAGTGGGGGTTTGAACTGATTGGCTGGGAGCTCAGCTGTGTTCTGATTGGGTGGAGGTGTGTTCTGATTGGTTAGGGGCTTGGGGTGTTTGTATGTAGGTCTTTGGTTCTTCGGGTTTTCTCCCACGTAGAATTTGAAGTGTCTTGGCGACGTTTCGACGAAGTCTCATTCGTCATCTTCAGGCTGGTGCTTTTGGCTTCTGCTATATAAATTTATACTTCATTATGTCTTACTAATCTAGGTGAAATCTTAATGTACAGGTAGTCCCCGACTTATGACTACTACCGAGCCCCAAATTTTTGTTGCTAGGTGAGACAATTCTTAAATGAATTTTGCCCCATTTTACAACATTTCTTGCCGCATGTATAGGTGAAACCCTGCAGTTGTTAAGTTAGAGACATGGTTGTGAAGTGAATCGGGGTCCCCCACTGACTTTGCTTGTCAGAAAAGGTGATCCCAGGACCCCAGAACACTGCAACCCTCATACATACGAACCAACTGCCCAGCATCCAAATTTTGATCACATGACCATCGGGAATGCTGCAATGGTCATAAGTGTGAAAAATAGTCATAAGTCACTTCTTTCAGTGACCATTGTAGCTTTGAGTGGTCACTAAATGAACTGTTGTAAGTCGAAAACTACCTGTATGTTGCTAGTTCATGCATGATATACCATAAATAAGGGAAGGCAGCGCCATCTAGGGGACAGGTATCCATGCTGCAACTGTAGCCAGAAGACATAAGAAAAGCCCATATTTCAAAATAAATAAATAAATACTGCATTTAAGAGGGCTTCTTGGATCCATTTTACATGGGGAGAGAGCCACAGTGTGGTCAAACTTAGAATTGGTTAACTGGATGAGGCAATGAATGAGAAGCTACCGGTAGGAATTTTCAGTGCGAAAAATCAAACTCCTGTAAGAATAATCAGCCCCATATTAGGAAACTGTATAAGAAGAATCTTTCTCCCCTAAATTCCCCCCCCCGTATATTAAAAGGGAGGGGGAACAGCTCCTTTTTACTCCCCATGCCAAGGGGTACGGCCTGTTTTATATTTTTTCATTTTTTATATTTTAGTCAAAAGATTAAAATGCAAAATCCAAATGAAAAAAAAAATTAAGAAAGACAAAACAAAACTAGACAAGAACACTAAAAAGAAAAATCTGAATTTAAAAGAATAAAAAAAACCACACATATTATCCCCCCTAACTGAACACGGACAAATCTATTGCAACAGTAATAGCTTCCCTCCTTGCAAAGCAAATCCAAAATTTATAAGCACATACATCTATTTATAACTCAAATTTCTTTTATATACTGTACGTAGTGTAGGGACAGGGGCACTGCCAGTTCTGATCATGAAGAGAGAGCACTAAGCCACTTGGATTAATTCATCCTTCTAGTCAAATGTAGCATAGAATAAATTAATTCAGAGCTCTCCCTTGAGCCACAGTTGACCAAGCTCAAGTGATCATATTTTGGACCATATGAAGGCCAGCTCCTCTGAAAAAAAAAATCCATAATATTGTGAAAAGTGCAAGGAAAGAGGACATTAGTAGCTAGGTGGATGGACCTGGTTACCGTAGCAATGGCTTCATTTTTTGAAGATCTGAAGGACCAATTTGGGAATAGATCATTCTGGAGAAAAATCTGTCTTTCTGGCTGCTTACAGTCAACACTGATTTGAGGCACATAATCCATAAATTGATCAAGGGATGCTAAGAGCGATTTGAAACCAAGTTCCTTGTGGAGACGTATGACCTTACATGGCAGGGAAACCAGAGTGAAATGGAACGATGGTATTGAAAGCTGACTCATTGCGTTAAGTGACTTTTAACCATGGTTAGTTGAGCAAACCACGGTGGCGGTTCATACGTAATGCCAAGTCACAAATGACTGGGTACAATAACTGGGTTCTTCTTTCCATCCTGCATAGAACAGCTGAGTGAATCCAGCTGTTGCGGTTGGTTATGGTTTGGCATGTTATTCAAACACAGCCACTTCTGGAGAATTGATGATGATTAAGCAAGCAATGCTTTTAGCATGATTACAGAATATCAGTTTTGAAGTGTAGGAGGTTAAGCTTTGCCACTAGATTCTACCCTTCAATTTGAATTTCTCTTACCAGACTGGGCGCCTGTTCTTGCATGCTAAACTATGATTATTTGAAAAAAAAATGGTTTGCTCTATTAACCCATTTCCTAGCTTGATATCACATCCAAACTCTGCAACAAGACTCGATGTGATCTGTAGATTCAACTGTTCGCTACAATACAGAAATCAACATTGAACCAACGGCGTTTTGGTTTCAGAAATACAAAATTCAAATGCTTTTTCGATCATTACCAATTATACGGGTAATCCCCAAATTTCCATGGCAAAGCAAGACAAGTTGTTAAGTAAGTTGCCCTCCATTTTATGAACTTTTTTGCCACCGTTGTTAAGTGAATCATGTGGTTCTTAAGCAAATCTGGCTTGCCCCATTTATTTTGCTTGTCAGAAGCCAGCTGGGAAGATTACAAATGGTGATCACATGACCCCTGGGACAGTGCAACAGTCATAAGTACATGCCAGTTGCCAAGTGCCCAAATTTTGATCATGTGACCATGAGGATGCTGCAATAGTCCTGTGAAAACTAGTCATAAGTTACTATTTTCAGTGCCATTGTGACTTTGAACGGTCACTAAACAGACAATTGTAAGTTGAGGACTAGCTTATTCTTGGGGGGAGCCGGGAGAGAAAGGTGGTCCTGAAACACAGGTCTTACTGCACAGTTTTCTACAGTGCTTTTTTTGTAAAAAAAAAAAAAAAAAAAAGGTGCTGGAACTCATACATGTCATACAACCCGCCTTGCCTACCCTACAAGGTTCCATCCAAAAAAAGGTGCCGGAACTCCGTTCTGGGCGTTCTATGACAAAAAAAGCCCTGGTTTTCTAGATCTTTCACTGTCAGGCTCTTTTCAGGCAGGGAGACAACTTCACTCGGCCTTCGGGCCAAAGGAAGTTGAGATTTGACAAGCTCAAAATGGAATCCATTTAGGCCTCCTTCAGTCTCGTGAGGAATTTGGTCACCCCACAAAGCTTGTAATTAAACTCCCGGGCTTAAGAGAGCAGCTGCCTGATTGCAGTTGATTATAATTCATCAGAACTTGGAAACTCTGCCTGGGGTGAGCTAGTAAGGTTGGATTTGCCAAAGGTTTCGACACTAATGTGTAGATCCCTAAGTGGTTTCCCTGCAATAGTCACTCTTGAATCAAGCTTGACTTCCAGCTACATGGACAATGTAATAGTATGTGAGAAAGATCTTGGAAAACAGGGTCCAGAGACCCTGTTTAGGGAATGGTGAGATAAGGACCAGCATAGCTTATAACTGCATAATGGGTGCAGAAAGCAACTCAGAATAACACAGTTGGAAGGGACCTTGGAGGTCTTCTAGATCTAGTCCACACAAGGCCCGGGGGCCGGATGCGGCCCGTGAAGTGGTTTCATGTGGCCTGAGAAGCCATCCTGCAAACAGTGAGGGAACGGCCCCTGCTGCCTTGGCCCTGGCCCAGGCCGGCTGAGAGCCAATGTACAATTTTGTGGGGGCCACCTATACTGAAACGCATTCAGTCTTAGCTCCACAAGGCCGTCCAGAAACAGAGAGGAACCGGCCCCTGCCATGTCGGCCCCGCCCCCTGGGGGCATGCTGGGGTGGTGTCACCCTTTGTAAGGAATGAAGAAATGGACCATGCCTTGGTGCTTGCCCCGGTCCCCCCCCTTCTGCCAGAGACCCTCAGATCTGTCCCACTCCTGTCCAGGCCCCCATAGGCACCCTTCACGCGAACGATGTAGAGCTGGCCATGCCCACCCAGTAGGCCACACCCACTCCATCCACACCCACCCAGTAGGCCACACCCACTCCATCCACACCTACCCAGTAGGCTGCACCCACCCTGGCCACACTCACCGGTCCCCCCGAGGACAACTCCAATGCTGATGCGGCCTTCAATGAAATTGAATTTGACACCTCTGATCTAGTCCAACTCCCTGCTTGAGCAGGAAACCTATACCATTTCAGGCAAATGGTTGTCCAATCTCTTGTTAAAAACCTCCATGGATGGAGCACCCCGAACTTTTGAAAAAAAGCCATTCCACTGATAAATTGTTCTCATTGTCAAGAAATTTCTCCTTAGTTCTAGATTGGTTCATCATTGATGCGTTTCCACCCATTGCTTCTTGTCCTGCCTTTGGGTGCTTGACTCCCTCTTCTTTGTGGCAGCCCCTGAGATATTGGAACACTGCTATCATGTCGCCCTAGTCCTTCTCTTCATTAGATTAGACATATCCAATTCCTGCAACCGTTCATTTGATATTTTAGCCTCCAGTCCCCTAATGATCTTTGCTGCTCTTCTCTGTACTCTTTCCAGAGTCTCAACATCTTTTTTATATCATGGCGACCAAAACTGGATGCAATATTCCAAGTGTAATCTTACCAAGACATTATAATGCAGTACTAATACTTCACATGATCTAGATTCTATCCCTGCTAATACACTCAGGACTGCATTGAGCCAGGTGCCACCTATTCTGTACCTATGCATGTGAGAAGGGATCCACTCCATTTTCTTGGGCTGTAAAGGAGATAGCGAGAGAATTGTACTTCCATATTTGCAATGCAGGGAGTGAGCACCCCGGTCTCCCAAGAATGAAATATTTGGGGGGAATATTAAAAGAGATAGGATAGCACATTTCCTCTAAAGGAGAAATAGAGAAAAAAATCCTAACAAAGGCAGAAACTGCCTCAGTCTTCCTGCCTCAATTAGAAACCTGAAGAGGTTAATCCTTAGGAATGGAGATTTTGTACTCTCTTCAGAAACTGGGCCACCCTATTCATAAGCAAAACGCCTTCAGCCATAGCTCCCACAGAAGACTGGAGCTGATGAGATTAGAAAAACAAAGACTCCTACATTCCCCACCCAGCTCCAAGGACAGGGCATGACCCTCCAGCCACAATGGGAGTCAGACAACAGTAATTAGAATACTAAAAGGGCACACTCAAGCACAGGTCAAAGTACACATTTCACAAGGAACAGGCATCTCAAACATAAAACCCCAAAGAAGGTATAAAAACCCACCTACTCTCAACTCCATTTTGTCAGCCACCCCAGAACCATGCTCCTGTCACTATGGTAGTTTCTGCCAACTAAACAAAGAGAGATCTCCTTTCCAAAACGCAGCCTACCTTCAGCTCATTTCTACAGCGTCCTCCCGGCTTGGAACAGGACCTGATTTTTCTTCCAATACAAGGTTCTGTTAATGTAGCATTATAATGAAGTAGAAATAGCTCATTTGGTCGGGTTTCATGACCGGTCTACCTTGCAAGACTGAACAGAAGCTTCCCATATCATTTTTCTTGGCAGCAATTGGACAACTAGCTTGCCACTGATTTTGTCTGGGTTTTATCTTCTGTTTTCCTTTTCCAGGTCCAAGGACTTATCAGGTGTAACCATACTTGACATGTTGGAGATCAGTCAAGCTCAACTAGGTGCTGCTTCGGGGAAGAGATCAAGGGCTGGCTCAGGAATTTTGAGAGATGAAGTCCATAAGTCATAAAAGGCTATCATTCCCCAACCCTGGCATAAATAACTCTCCAAGTGGACTCAACACCTCTCAGAGAGAGTACTAATGACCAGATGACTGTAAAGAAATATAATCCTTCCCTCCCTCCCTCCCTCCCTCCCTCTATCCTATCAGATCCTATCTTTCCATCCGCACAATTCTGTCACAACCAATGAAGCTTTTTGGATCAGAAGAGAAACGTCTTCTTCTTCCTCAAGGAGAAAAAAAGAATCCAGTTGCATTTTGAAGAAAAAAAAAACACCTTTGAGACAGCGAGAATCCTGATTTTGCAAGGAAAGAGGCAATATTTATATTCTAGATCGGCGGTTCTCAACTTGTGGGTCGCGACCCCATTTGGGGTCGAACGACCATTTCACGGGGGTCGCCAAGCACCGCAGTCCGCCATTTTTTTTGGGTCGGCCATTTTTTTTTTGGTCGGCCATGTTTTTTTCCTTATCACGATGCGGGACGTCGTGCTGCGCATGCGTGATGCGCCCCATTGCGCTGTGCATGCGCGATGCACCCCGTCACGCCGTGCATGCGCGGTACGGGCCCGCCATTTTTAATTTTTTTATTTATTTATTTTTTGCGCGATGCGGGCCAGGGTCGAGCCCCGGAAAAGGTTGAGAACCGCTGTTCTAGATTAACTTTCAGCTTGTGGTTTGCAGATGAAGGATGGCATACATACAGGCAGTTCTCGACTTAGTTCGTTTAGTGACCATTCAAAGCTACAATGGCACTAAAAAAGTGACTTATGACCATTTTTCACACTTACGACCATTGCAGCATCCCTTTGGTCACGGGATCAAAATTCAGATGTTTGGCATACTTATGATGGTTGCAGTGGCCCGGGGTCACGTGATCCCCTTTCTGACAAGCTAAGTCAGTAAGGAAGCCACATTCACTTAACAACCATGTTGCTAACTTAACAACTGAAATGATTCCCTGAACAACTGTGGCAAGAGAGGTCATAAAATGGGGCAAGACTCACTTAATAACTGTCTCATTAAGCAACGAAAATTTGGGACTCAGTTGTGTCGAGGACTGCCTGCACTGACTCCAAGACATCATCAAGGTGCTTGGTCTCCATCCCTATGTGCAATCTTTAATACTTTGCTGGCACTGTTATTACAGTTGCACAATCATCTCTGAGAGTTTTGCCATTGTTCCAGCTGGCAGTCAGTGGTTGAGGACAAAAGAATGACTACCGAGGCATGTCTCAGTGCCCAAGAGGCTCTTTACGTCAACGCTCACAGCCTGGTTGGTGAGTTCCTTCTCCTTCCATGATAGATGCCTTCAACCTCATCATGTCCTGCCCTGGAGCAAGGGAACCGAGATGACATCTTGGGAACAGGCTCTAGCCTGCCCCGTGTGTGGTGACTCATCTCTCTACACTTGGAAGGAAGTACAAATAGGAGATGCCTACTGGGTTGGAAGGCATTGTGTTTGCAGCTTCCTTGCTATAGCAGTTTCCCTGTGGGATACAAGGACACAAACAACAAGGATTTACCAGAAGGATAGCATCACTCTCACAGAGATTCCACCCAGCCCATCAAGAGTAGCCTCCTTAATACCAGCTGAAGATCTTCAGATGAACACCAGCTCAGAAGAAGCATGGCCAGTTTGCAGAGGACATTTCGTCTACTTGAAAGCAGATGATTTGGCCCAATGGCCTGCCGATCAAACCAGGGAGCCCTTATCAATGGGTCAACCCAAGGATATGCAAGTTTTCGACTCCTTCCAGCTAAGCCCAAGGAAAGAAGGTGACCATGAGGTGGTCTTCGACTACTTAGAAGGTCATTGCAGGCCCTGTAAAAGTGAAGCTTATGAACGCTTCCTCTTCCGGACCCGTTTCCAGGAGCTTGGTGAGCCATTCAAAGATTTTGTGGCTGACTTGCAGTACAAGAGTCATTTCTGTAACTTTGGAGACCAGCGTGTGTCTATGGTAAGGGATCAGGTGATCGTGGGCTGCCAAGACCATCTAGTCAGAAAACAGTTGCTTCATCATGATCATCTGGGTCTTGAGGAAGCTCTGCAGATTTGCCATTGGGCAGAGGAGAAGCAATTGCAGCCTACTGAGGATTCCTGTAGACATCCCAAAATGAGTTCAGATGAGGAGAAGGCTTTATTCCAGAAGGGACATGCCAAAGAGAAGAAGCACCCGACCTTACAAAGAAAAGCACGGTATGTCCAGAAGATGAGCAAGGTGCTAAACCATTGGCCTCAAGAAGTTGACAACTGTCCTAGGAATGAGTCCTTCAAAACATACGTTTGAGCCAGACCATTAGTTTGAATGAATGGAGTATTGAGTGAAACATTGGATAGTTCATTCTTCTGCCATGTACAGCTGGACTACTGAAACTTCTCTGAGCATCTATGTTGTATGATGGAGGTTGTGAAGGCAATAGGTGGAAGGAAGATGGTCTTCTTTAGGTCTCCAGAAAAAGTACCTGTTGTGTCGTTTGTAAAATGGAGGCTACAGTCTTACACAAAGTTGGGTAAGTCACTCAACCTTGATTCCCCATCTAACAACCGCAAATAAACCTCTGCTAAGTAAATTGACTTCAAATGTCACCTGCTGGAATTCCAGCAGAAAACTAAGCCTAGAAGATTATAGGGAGACACCCTCTAAAGTTGCCCATTTATGTGATTCAGTTGACTTAAACTGGAACTGTTCCGGTTCTTGAATTCTACTGGCATACATCTAAAAAGCCCAGCTGCAACTTTCAAATTGGGAAATTTAGCTTATGAATGACTAAGTCTTATGTTCATTTCATCAGGAGAAGGAAGAAGAGAGAGTGACTTTTAAAAGGAAATTAAATTACTTGAAACAGCCTAGTTTTGTTGGGATAAAGATCTGAGCAACTAAGCCATAAATAAAGATTTCCTTTTTCCAATTTTTAGAGCTGTACAGAACTATGTGTCAACTTTCTGTTTTACATTGTTAAATTATTCAGAAGTGTTTGTGGCTGCAAACCTACTGATGTCTACGTGTTTATCTACCAAGTTATTTATTATCCCAAATAAAATTTTGATTTTATTTCTAGCATGGTTTGTTCTTTGGGTCTTTTAATTATTTTAGATTGCTATCCTCTACACATACACTCAGAGGAAATGAAAACTCCATTGAATGTGCTTGGATATAACTTTTGATAAAGTTAATTAGGGTAGGATGGTTTTCTGGATCTATTTCTGCCCGCATTTTTTCTGACCCCACCCCTCACAAAAGTCTCTTTAAATGATTAGAGACCCCACCTGAACAGTACAAGATGGGTGGGGTAAGTATAATTTCTAAGAAAGAGGTAATTTTTCAAATAAGCAGGAGAAAATGTTCAAAAAACTTTCCAACGTTGGAAAATCATACACTATCGACAATATCAGAACTTAAACTTGGAGAATATTCAACAATGGCAAAATGAACAAAAGGTGAACCCAGTGTAAGCAAGAACAGTTTCCTTATATAGTTTATATTCACAACAAGGCATTATAGTTAGAGTAGGGTTTTGAAGGGAAAAAGTAAATTGATTAGAGGGAAATCAGAAATACACAAAACGAGTGTAAATGTTTAGAAATATTATATATCAGTTAAACACAAAGGGGAAATTAAGTTATGGCGACCTGCTTCACAAATGTCATGAGTTATGACTGAAATTGCAAGCTAAATTATGATCATAAGTATGCCTAGCAATTGTAGAACATTAACTCCATGGGTGTCCATGGGATCCACAGCTAAATCTGGAACATCATCTTTCGGCTGTGGCGAGGGGGACATTTGCCCAGGTTCGCCTGGTGCACCAGTTGCGGCCCTATTTGGACCGGGAGTCTCTTCTCACAGTCACTCATGCCCTTATCACCTCGAGGTTCGACTACTGCAATGCTCTCTACATGGGGCTACCTTTGAAAAACGTTCAGAGACTTCAGGTAATGCAGAATGCAGCCGCGCGAGCAGTATTGGGCCTGCCCAGAAATGCCCACATTTCGGCATCACTCCGCGAGCTGCATTGGCTGCCAATTGGTCTCCGAACGCAATTCAAAGTGTTGGTTATGACCTATAAAGCCCTACATGGCATCGGACCAGGTTACTTACGGGACCGTCTGCTGCCCCATGAAACCCAGCGACCGGTTAGGGCCCACAGAGTCGGCCTTCTTCAGGTCCCGTCAGCCAGACGGTGTCGCCTGGCGGGGCCTAGGGGAAGAGCCTTCTCTGTTGCGGCCCCGGCCCTCTGGAATCAACTTCCCCCGGAGATCCATATCGCCCCCACCCTCTCCGCCTTTCGTAAACTGCTCAAGACACATCTTTGCCGACAGGCCTGGGGCAGCTAACATCTTGCCCCTAGCCAGTGTATGTTTGTGTGCATGTTTGTTGGATGATTGTTTTTTTTAACTCAGGGGTTCTTTTTATATATGTATTTTATGTTAGATTTCTATTTATGCTGTGAGCCGCCCTGAGTTCCTAGAATAGGGTGGCATAGAAATCCAATAAATGAAATGAAATGAAATGAATGAACTCACTCTTCAGAGAAGGAGTAATGTACAGGTAGTCCTTGACTTACAACCGTTCATTTAGAGACCGTTTGAAGTTACAACGGCACTGAAAAAAGTGTCTTATGACTATTTTTCACACTTGTGACTGTCACAACATCCTCGTGGTCATGGGATCAAAATTTGGGGGAGCTCATATTTATGACAGGCAGTTTCCCAAGATCATGTGATCACCTTTTGTGACCTTTTGACTAGCAAAGTCCATGTGGGAAGCCAGATTCGCTGAAGGACGGCATCACTCACTTAATAACGACACTGATTCGCTTGACAACTGTGGCAAAAAAAGGTCGTAAAAATGAGGCACACTTAAAAACTGTCTCGTTTAGCCATGGAAGTTTTGGGGTCAGTTGTGGTCATAGGTTGAGGATGGGTTGGGAAAGGTAAGCAAAATGGCATGTTCTGGTTATGGACATTGTAGTCTGCTTCAGTGAACAGAAAAGATTCACACCGCAACAATAAAAGCAATGTGATCTTGGCTTCCTGACATTCCCTGCCACAACTTCTTGCATCAAACTGTTCACACCCTATCCAGAAGTCCTTCCTTTTTTCCGCAGGTGGCTGTGGATTCTGGGCATCCCTCGTTCTCATTTCACTTTTGGAGACGTGCCCAGGCATGTTGTTGAACTGAGCTGGAGAAGGTAGAAGAACAGCCTCCATCTGGACTCTTGGGAAACATTGCCTGCAGGACATCTATGCATGAGAACCTGGAAACATGCCTTCGCCACTGCCTCAGCATGAAAAGACTTTGCCTGGAGCATCAGGGAAAAATAACAAGTATGTTAATACTTCTGTGTTGAGTTTGCAGGATATGCTCAGGCGCGTGCCTTCAAAATGGTATCTGGTCCGGAGAAGCTGGACAGGCATCAAAGCTGGGTTGACACAAAGGAGATCGACCCAATCATTAGCCACTTCCAACTGCTTGCGGCTCCTGTCTGCCAATTAATTCCCAGAGGATGGATGTTTCTGATTCAACTCCCATAGAAAAGAGAGAGAGAGAGAGAGACAAAAAAGAACCCACGTTATAAGTAGTCCTCAACTTATGACCACAATTTTAGCCCAAAATTTCTGTTGCTAAGTGAGTTTTACCCCACTTTATGACCATTCTTGCCACAGTTGTTAAGTGAATCACTACAGTTGATAAGTTAGTGACATGGCTGTTAAGTGAATATCTTCCCCATTGACTTTGCTTGTCAGGAGGTCGCAAAAGGTGATCACATGTTCCTGGGACACTGCAACCGTCATAAATATGAATCAGTTGCCAAGTGTCTGAATTTTGATCACGTGACCATGGGGATGCTGCAATGGTCGTAAGTGTGAAAATGTCCATAAGTCATTTTTTTCAGTGCTGTTGCAACTTTGGACAGTCACTAAATAAACTATTGTAAGTTGAGGACTACCTGAATTTTGCTCAGCAGCAGAAAAACAGGCAAGAGAGAATTCAGCACCAGGGCTGACCTCTTTGTAGATTTACTACGAGTGTGGACATTTCTGAGATATTCCACACATGGATTAAAGAACTGGAATTTCCCATAAAGCCACAGCAATGGTGTTGGCACTTAAAAATAAAAAATCATAGCTATAGGTTTGAGATGAAGATGGATTCATCCGAAAATTGTATTCAGGACATGTGGGACTCCCCAAAGAATTTGTTTTAAATGATGGACATCAGATTTTTTTTTAATGCAAAAGATATAAAAAATTTGAGGGGTCCCTGACTCACATTATACTTTCTTTTGGAGTTTTAATATATCATATAAGTTTAATAAATAATAATAATAATAATAATAAATATATTAAATATATTAATATATTATATTATTTATTTATTTGTTTATCAAATTTCTATAGCGCCCCTCTCCCAAAGGACTCGGGGCGGTGTACAGCCTAAAAATATAAAAAACATATAGATATACATAATTTAAAATAATTAAAAGTGAATTAAATAATTTTGGCCGTAAAATCCCCATTTAAAACCCAATACTTACAAATCTTAAAATTTTTTATTTACTCCATCCCCTAAAACATTCTAACCCTACCGGAACCGGGGCTTCTATGCCAGGCCAGCCTGTCGAAAAAGAAACGTTTTTAGTTCCTGACGGAAGGTGCGTAAATCTGTCATTGTACGGAGTTCCGTGGGGAGCTCGTTCCATAGCGTGGGAGCTCCCACAGAGAAGGCTCTCCCCCTGGGGCCTGCCAGCCGGCATTGTCTGGCCGACGGCTCCCTGAGGAGGCCCTCTCTGAGGGAGCGTACCGGACGGTGGGAAGTATTTGCTGGCAGTAGGCGGTCCTGTAAGTATCCGGGTCCGATGCCATGGAGCGCTTTAAAGGTGGTCACTAACACCTTGAACCGCACCCGAAAGACCACCGGCAACCAGTGCAGCTCGCGCAGGAGCGGTGTTACATGGGAGCGCCACGACGCTCCCGTCACTACCCGCACGGCCGCATTCTGGGCCAGTTGGAGCTTCCGGGTGCACCTCAAGGGGAGCCCCATGTAGAGAGCATTACAGTAGTCCAGCCTGGAGGTAACGAGGGCATGAGTGACTGTGTGTAGCGAGTCCCGGTCTAGGAAAGGACGCAACTGGTGCACCAGGCGAACCTGGTAGAACATCCTCCCAGCCACGGCCGTCAGATGGTCCTCTAAGGACAGCCATGAGTCCAGGAGGACTCCCAGATTGCGAGCCCTTCCTGTGGGGGCCACTGTTTCGCCCCCAATAGACAGCGATGGAATCAGCTGGCTATATCGGGACGACGGTAACCACAGCCACTCGGTCTTGGAGGGGTTGAGCTTGAGCTTAATATATATAAAATATATTAAATATATTAATTGTATTAAGCTTAATTAATTATATTATTAATATAATGTATAATATTAATTTAATACAATATGATACAATATTATATAATTAATATTACTTGTATTAAATAATTAATATATTAAGCTGAGGTAAATCATCTGAGACTGTATACTAAATAGTATTCAAAACACACAGAAGAAAAACACTGGGAAAAAGGGAAGTGCTCCCTTTATACTTATGGCAACCAATCATAGCATAGATTACCTCACAAATGAATCAGCACTCTCTAACTAATTAATCACAACTTCCGGCTTATTGTACACTTTACTATTCCAGCTACTAAATATGTATATACACAGTATGTGTGTGTGTGTGTGTGTGTCTGTATATGTATATGTGTGTGTATGCATGTATAGATACATACACAAACATATATGTGTGTATATGTATATATACACTCACATACACACACATATACATATACAAACATGCACACATATATACATATACATATTAAATTTGGATTGCCAGCAAAGAGTTAAAGGGATACTAGTATAGCTTCCTTCCCACATTTGGATGTTTCACAAAAAACACTTTACACACACACACACACACACACACACACACACACACACACACACACACACACACACACATACTGGGTACGGCACCCTCTTTTTTAATGTGACAGAAGGGAGAGAGAATTCAACTCCTGATTTGAAGTGGGTGCTATCAACTACTTTTAATTTTGCTGCAATATCAAGAAAGCGAAAAGAAATGTTGTTTTTAACCTGAGTTTGCCAGGAAGCACGGGCTCAGCCATGCCCACAAAACCCAAGTACAGGTAGTCCTCAACTTATGACCATTCGCATAGTGAGCATTTGAAGTTACGACAGACAGCCCCCAAATGAGGCTTACGATCTGCATTCAAAGTTTGTTTGTTTGTTTGTTTGTTTGTTTGTTTGTTTGTTTGTTTGTTTGTTTGTTTGTTTGTTTATTTATTTATTTATTTATTTATTTATTTATTTATTTATTTATTTATCAAATTTGTATGCCGCCCCTCTCCCGAGACTCGGGGCGGCTCACAACAACAATATGGGTACATATAAAAAAAATTTATAATAACAATAACAACATACAAACCAAGGATCCATACATACAACATTCAAACACACAATCAAGGATGGAAGCACATTCCTCGGCCCGGGGGTAGAACACAGCTCATATGCCCCAAGCCTGCCGGCACAAATGGGTCTTCAAAAGCTTCCGGAAAGCTAGGAGGGAGGAGGCAGTACGAACCTCCGAGGGGAGCTGGTTCCAGAGGGCTGGGGCAGCAACGGAGAAGGCCCTTGTCCTAGGACCCGTCAGATGACACTGTCTGATGGACGGGACCCGTAGGAGGCCAGCCCTATGCGCCCTAACCGGTTGCTGGGATGCATAAGGCTGAAGACGGTCCCGCAAGTAACCTGGCCCATTGCCATAAAGGGCTTTATAGGTCATAACCAACACTTTGAATTGTGTTCAGAGACCAATTGGCAGCCAGTGCAGCTCACGAAGGGCTGGAGTGATATGAGCATGTCTTGGAAGACCCAAGACAGCTTGCGCGGCTGCATTCTGGACAACCTGGACAATCTGGACATTCTTCAAGGGTTGCCCCATGTAGAGAGCATTACAGTAGTCGAATCTCGAGGTGACAAGGGCATGAGTGGCTGTTAGGAGTGACTCCCGATCCAAATAGGGTCGCAACTGGCGCACCAGGCGAACCTGGGTGAATGCTCCCCTCGCCACAGATGAAACATCATGTTCTAAGCTTAGCTGTGGATCGAGGAGAACACCCAAGTTGCGAACCCTCTCCGAGGGGGACAAAACTTCTCCCCCCAGGGTGATGGACGGATAGTTAGAATCGTCTTTGGGAGGAAAAACCCATAGCCACTCTGTCTTGTCGGGATTGAGTCTGAGCCTGTTGGCACCCATCCAGAAGTTTCAACATCTGCTCCCCCCCCGCCCCAGGGTCATGTGACCCTGTTTTGAGTGCTCAGCAGCTAGTTTGCACTTACAGCCATTTGCGATATCCCGACCACACAAAGACAATTTACAATGTTTTTTTTTTGCCAAAAGCCAATGTTTACTTTGGGTTTCCGGCAAAAACTGCCCCATGGGGAACAACCGGTTCACTTAAGAATCGCAGCATTCGCTTAACGACCGCAAGAATAAAGGTCGTAAAAATTGGATGTGGTCATGTGGTGATCTGCTTTACGACTGTCAGAACCTATGACCAAAACCATGGGCTGAAATATGGTTGTAAGTTAAGGCAGAGGTCTTCAACCTTGGCAACTTTAAGACTTGTGGAGTTCAACTCCCAGAATTCCTCAGCCAGCTTTGCTGGCTGAGGAATTCTGGGAGTTGAAGTCCACAAGTCTTAAAGTTGCCAAGGTTGAGAACCCCTCAGTTAAGGACTCCCTGTATTACTCTTGAAAACTTGTTTATTAGTTCTGAAGTGAATAGCAATGTTCAACAAAATTAAGCGTTAAGGTAAAAAGTTTAACGATTCGTCATCAGCGTCGCTGCCAGACTTAGCTGACCCTGCCAGTTTTACTGGAAAATCTCTCGGAAATCTGAGAAGAACATCTTAGTAAAACTGCTTCCTCAAAAAAAAAGTCTTCACATCCAGAGGTTTTCAAAGAAGAACTTAAACTGGCTGGCCTCTCCACGAGCATTTTTGATTTCATATTTACAACAATATTTTATTCATATGAATAAACCATATTTTGGTACTGGAACATACGCACGCAGAGATCCAAGTGCAACAATTCTAGTGAAATTTATTTCTCACATTTTTAAAAACCGTCTGTCTCCCTCAGGGAGGGAGTGTACAAATAAAACATTAGAAACATAAAAAGTTAAAAAAAGGAGAAAATAAAGTACAAAATAAAGTTTCCCTTATGAAACCAGATTGCAACGCCTTGGTCTCTTCAGCCTTGAAAGACGGTGTTTAAGGGGTGACTTGATCGAAGTGTATAAACTCATGCATGGGATAGAAAAGGTGGATAGAGAAAAATTCTTTTCTCTATCACACAATACCAGGACAAGGGGGCACTCTCTGAAGCTCGTAGCTAAGAAAGTGAGGACAAATAAAGGGAAATATTTCTTCACCCAGAGGGTCGTTGATTTATGGAATTCACTTCCAGAAGGGGTCGTGACAGCTGTCAGCCTTGATAGCTTCAAGGCAGAGTCAGACAGATTCATGGAGGCCAAGTGTATCGGTGGTTATTAAAACAGATGTCCATGTGCCGCCTCTATGTTGGTTGAGGCAGGCAGGATTCCCTTGAGTACCATTTGTTGGGGGTCAAGGGAAAAGGAGGGTTTTGCCTTCTCTTTCTGCTCAAGATCCCCATGTACAATTGGTGGGCCACTGTGTGACACAGAATGCTGGACTCGATGGGCTTTGGCCTGATTCAGCATGGCTCTTCTTATGTTCTTATGTTCTAACTGTTCATTTAGTGATCGTTAAAGTTACAATGGCACTGAAAAAAGAAACTTTTGACCATTTTTACATGATCATTGCAGCATCCTCATAGTCACCTGATCAACATTTGGATGCTTGACTTCTGACTCACCTTTATGACGATTGCAGTGTCCCAGGGTCACGTGATCATCTTTTGTGACTTTCTGACAGGCAAAGCCAATGGGGAAGCCAGATTCATTTAACAAAGCACACTACACTATGAAACTGTGTCATTTTAATGTTTTAATTATTTTTCACTTAAGACTTGTAAGCTTCCCAGAGTCATCTTGTGGGGAATTGGGTGACATAGAATTTTAATAAATAAAAAATAAAAAACCCCATGTGTTTGGAATGGCATATGTTCGCCTCTCTGCAGTTTTTGATCACCCCAGAATACCATGCAAATACTTGGAATCCAGGACCAAAGAGAGATTTGGGGGCAGTCTTGACTGGCTTCCAGAAACACCAAAGGGAAGGGGTTTTGTAGTTAGGTGGCGTTATTAAGAAGACCTTTATAGACACGGCCATATTTTCTTTTGTGTAAGTGGCTGTGAATAAATTGTTTTGTTAGTCTTTGAAAACCTGTTAAAACATTCAGTGTTAAGAGTGAGCAACATTCTATGGTTTTTTTTATTTTTACATATGCTGGGCACAAACTATCTCCCACATTATTCAATTTTTATCCTACTTATCTATCTATCTATCTATCTATCTATCTATCTATCTATCTATCTATCTATCTATCTATCTATCTATCTATCTATCTATCTATATCTATCTATCTATCTATCTATCTATCATCTATCTATATCTATATCTATCTATCTATCATCTGTCTTCATCATCTATCTATCTATCTATCTATCTATCTATCTATCTATCTATCTATCTATCTATCTATCTATCTATCTATCTATCTATCTATCTAGCTAGCTAGCTAGCTAGCTGTCTATCTATCTATCTATCTAGCTATCATCTAGCTATTCATCTATCTAGCTATCATCCATCCATCCATGGAGGCAAATATACCTAATATTCCTGCCCCCTATTTTTCCTCACAACATCCCTGTGAGGTAGGTTGGACCAAGAGAGGACTGGCCCAAAGTCACCCAGCCAGCTTTCATGTCCAGGGGAAGCCTAGAACTCACCATCTCCTGTTTCTAGCCCTGCGTTATGTGTTGACTGAAAGGAGAAGACATCAGCCTTGGCGTACAACTAGGTTTCTGTCCTTATTTATTTGTTTGTTTGCTTCTCAAATTCATGACCCCACAGACATCAGTTCATCAGGAGTGCCTGCCAAGTATGTGCTTGTATGGATTCTTGAACTGTTTGTACTCTCCGAGATGGTATCTAGCCAGCATATCGACCTGCTTTTGACTGATGTCTCCAATGATTTTCAACTTTTCACCCAAATATTCATAAATTAGCTTTCCATAGTGCATGTTTTTTTGGTGAGCTACCTGGTTTGACTTCATCTTGTATTGAAGGATATATTCTTGCAATCCGAGATATTTTCGATCAGTTTTCTCTCTCCCCACCCCAATGCCCATCCACGCAACATTTTCTTTGACGGCTCCTTGGTGGTCTCTGAGCTTGGCTGTTTTCTTGCAGACATTTCATTCCCCAAATTGGTAATATCATCAGCCTTGCCAATGTTGGTGATGGGTGGTTTTCTTTTTGGTAGTTCCTTTATTAGGGAACTACTTAATTATGGAGCTAACTATTTTAGCTGTGGGGTCCTTGGTGCTCTCTGAGCTTGGCTGTTTTCTTGCAGATGTTCCATTACCCAACTAGGTAACATCATCAGTGCATTGATAACGATATTACCTAGTTGGGTAATGAAACCTCTGCAAAAAAAAACCCCCCACCAAGCTCAGAGACCACCAAGAATCCCTCTGTTCAACCTGAGCTATAAATATTCTCTTCTATCGAAATATTTTCTTTGTTCAGCTTCTTCTGATTGTCCCACTTAGTTCTCCTTCTGCAGGAATTAAATTCACAATTACCGGTAATCATCCTGATCAGGTCAGGTTCTTCCCAAGAATTCTTATCTGGGAAATTCTCCTTGGAGGTCACCAGGCTGAGCCACATCATGGCCAGCTGGGCAAACAGGCAAAAATGGAGAGAGGATTTGTAGCTGGGAGGCAGGAACTACAATCTGCACTCACGTCCGACCTACAAGGACCAACACAAAGATGGAAGTGGTGAACATTTAATGCTGGCTCAGTTGCATGGTATCCACCCAAAAGCACACAATTAAGGAAGAAAGGATGGCCAGTTTCCAGGGTAGTGAAAGATGCTTTTGCAGTGCCAAGTCCAGCAACGGTGCCAAATGTTGAGTTGGCATTGGGTACCAGACTGGTAGGCAAGGTGCCCATACTAATAAAACAGGACATGTTGCAGACGATCCGGAAAGGAATCATGGAACAAGCAGAGAAGTCAAATCTGACAGCCAAGTGGAAATAGGATATTATGGGATGTGGATTCCTGATGCTGTGAAAAGGGCTTTGGTATTACCCGTGTTTCCCCTAAAGCAAGACAGGGTCACACTTTCTTTTTATCCCCAAAAGCCCCACTATGTCTTACTTTCGGGGTACGGCTTATATTGATTGGAAAACAATTGTCAGTTTTATTTTAAGTATTTTAAGTATATTAAGTATTTTAAGTATTTTAAGTATTTAAGTATTTTAAGCAGGAGGCGGAAGTGGGCAGGAGTAATATGTCTTACTTTCGTGGTACGGCTTATATTAGCCGACCCCCTGAAAACCCCGATACGTCTTACAATCGGGGGTGCATCTTGATTAAAGCTAAGGTTCACACATCTGGGCTGCAAGTATACAAAGGACCAGCAGATGGCAGCAGAGATACAGAAAACTCCTAAATCTTGGTTGCCATCCAGTGGATATCCAGATTTTTTTTCAGCACAATCCAGCTTGATAGTGGGAATGCAGCTGCTAAACGTCTTGTCTGAACAGGAGCTTTAAGAATAGGGGACAGAATAGGGGAAGGCACATCCAAGGTTTAAGATGGGCTTTGTGCATTGTGTGAACTGATCTGCAAAACACAACATAGAGGCCTTGACTTGTGAAGCATGTTTCTTAAGAGAAATAAGTAGCAGTGTTAAACATATATTTTAATTTCTTTACTGTAGAGGTAAAGTACAGTTCCTTTAGTGACCATTCAAAGTTACAACGAGATTTATTACCGTTTTTCACACTTATGGCCGTTGCAGCATCCCCATGGTCACGTGATCAAAATTCAGATGCTTGGCAACTGACTCATATGTATGACGGTTGCAGTGTCCCGGGGTCATGCGATCCCCTTTTGTGAAATTCTTGACAAGTCAAATCAACGGGGGGAGTCAGATTCATTTAACAACCACGCTACTAACTTAACAGCTCCAGTGATTCACTTAACAATGATGACAAGAAAGGCCATAAAATCGGGCAAAATTCACTTAACAAATGTCTCACTTAGCAAGAGAGGTTTTGGGGTCAGTTGTGGTCG
Source organism: Bothrops alternatus (assembly GCA_034064705.1). Classification (NCBI taxonomy): domain Eukaryota; kingdom Metazoa; phylum Chordata; class Lepidosauria; order Squamata; family Viperidae; genus Bothrops; species Bothrops alternatus. Next base: position 4,284,610 of record JARGCV010000182.1, on the reverse strand, counting down.
TAAGTCGAGGACTACCTGAATGAAATGTATATTTCATGTCTATTCCCTCGAGGTAGGATTAAAGGCAGTGACGTTTCTTGCAATCAATAGTGATTTTTCTCAGGCAATGAGAAAATGTGTGACTCCTTTAACCAAGCTTGCAGGGGGAAAAATGCAGGCCTTAGCCCTGGTTTCCTGCCTCAGATGAGGAGAACACATCTGTCTCCTTCTGTCCTGGCCACATTTACAGAGGCACGATTGAGAGCATCTTAACATCTTATTGTCAAAGTGACAATAAAGATTCTATTCTTCTATTCTATTCTATTCTATTCTATTCTATTCTATTCTATTCTGTTCTGTTCTGTTCTGTTCTGTTCTGTTCTGTTCTGTTCTGTTCTGTTCTGTTCTGTTCTGTTCTGTTCTGTTCTATTCCATTCCAAATCTCTATTCTATTCTATTCTATTCCATTCCATTCCATTCCATTCCATTCCATTCTATTCCATTCCATTCTATTCTATTCCATTCCATTCCATTCTATTCCATTCCATTCTATTCCAAATCTCTATTCTATTCCATTCTATTCCATTCCATTCCATTCCATTCCATTCCATTCCATTCCATTCCATTCCAAATCTCTATTCTATTCTATTCTATTCTATTCTATTCTATTCTATTCTATTCTATTCTATTCTATTCTATTCTATTCTATTCTATTCTATTCTATTCTATTCTAGCCTAGCCTAGCCTAGCCTAGCCTATTCTAATGTCACCCACCAGCTAATGAGAGCCTTCCAACCTTGGGATTTTAGTACGGATCCGAATCCGCAGTCCAGCTTTGCGCTTTGCCACAGAGGCCTGCAGCTGGGTTATTGCAGAGAGAGAGAGAGAGACTAGACTAGACTAGACTACAATATCCATGTGGTCCCTAGGACTCCACGCCGGCTGGATGGCGATCCATGCGTCAATCCATGACTCCACCATCACTATTAAACCATCAATGAATCCATCCATGAACAAAAGAAGCAAGCATCAATCAATCATCTGGTTCTGCTTTAGCGACCACCAGCCCTCGCTTCAGGCTTCGCTCGCCGGCGCCTTTCCTGCCTTCCTTCTTCCTCTTCCTCTTCCTCCTCCTCCTCCTCCTCCTCCTCTCCCCCTCCTCCTCCTCCGCAGGGACCAGCCCCGGGCCAGATTAGGGCGGGGGCGCCTGCACGGGGGCGGATCTCTGAGTCAACTGCGCTGGGGAGGCGGCGGCGGCGGCGGCGGCGGCAGGAGCAGCAGCCGGCTGGCGGCGGAGGGGATCGGCAGCCGGCTGGCGACATGCGCCGGGCGGGACAAAGAACGGCTGGGCTCAGCGGCCACCGGGGCGAGTGAAAAAGAAAAGGAAAGGGGAAAAAAACCCCGCCAGGAACCGGCTCTGCTTTCCCGGAGACTCCGCGCGCCCCGCTGCGCTTCCTCTCCCTCTCTCTCTCCCCGGTTCTGTCCGGCCGCTGCTTGGATCGCGGAAAGTGAAGCTCGGAGAGGCTCCGGATTAACGTCCAGGTGGGCTCGGGAACTCGGCCGGGTTTCCCGGGAATAAACCGGATTCCCGGTGGAGGAAGGAAGGAAGGAAGGAAGGACGCGCCGCCCTTCCCGATCGGTGGGAATTGGGGAATGGGGGTGGGTGGGGGCAATTAGCATGTGGCGCTAGCCTTGCCTTGAACATGTGCAGAGTGCCTCGGGCGTGGGGTGTGTGTGTGTGTGTGTGTGTGTGTGTGTGTGTGTGTGTGTGGATATGGAGGGGAATTCGGGGCTTGGGATCCAGAACCGGCCTTGGGTGCCAGTGCCAAGCCTCCTTTACCCTGGCTTCGGAGGAAGCCAGGTTTGTGGAACAGTTGGGATTTTTGTAAGGCCTACTCGGCCAGCTTCGGCCGCGCCCGGCTTCAGACGACGCGCTAAACCCCTGACCCGGTTGTGTGAACGCGATCGCCGCGCCCGATCGGTGGCTTGCACGGTGGCGGCTGGCCTCTCGACGTCTCCCGGGTTGAATGGAGCGTTCCCGGAGGCTTCTCTGGAATTCCTGCGCAGAAACGCCGTGCCGCGCGAAGGCTGAGCCGGTTGCACGGGTGGGTGTGCAAGGGAGAAACAGCCGCATCCAGAAGTCCCTTGGGGGGGGGGGCTAGATGCGGTGCCATTAATCAGCCTAACATTTAGGCACCCCCCCCCCACCCACCAAGTAGCCTTCTAGGGCTGCACCATCTGTCGAATTTCAATGGAGCCTTTCCCCCACCCCCGGTTTGGCTCAGGAAAAGGGAAAGTGGTGAGCAAAGATTTAGGGAAGCCAAGAATTGGTTTAGCTTCATGGAAATACTTCCCCTCAGTAACCTTTTTTTTTTCATAATTCCTTCTTTTTTTAAAAATGCAGTTGCATCCTGTTGTGATTCCTGTTGGTGGAAAAGTTGGAAGACAGACAGGATGGATCGAACATTTCTAGCAGAGATTCGGATTTTGAGTTCGCAGAAGCCTAGCTGCTTCCCTTTTAGGGTTGACCTCCCGCCCCCGTAAAAACTGCCTGGGATTGGACAGAAACAGGGTTTATCTAGGATGGAGTGTTGTGTGATGTTGTGTCAGTGCAGCGGGAGGCACCTTGCCAAAAGAAAATAAACAATATTGTGAAGAAACCGCACAGACTGCTCATTCTGGGATAAAGGGTGGTCTGGTTGCTATGTTGGATTATTTAGTTTATTCGAACGATGGTTTGTTGAATGGATCATGAAGGGCTGAATTTGCGTGCAATACTAAACCAGGATCCAACAATCTACTTGGGTTTTAGTGTATTATATCTTGGACAGAAATTCTCTGTGTAGTACAAATAGCTGTTCAGTTAAGAGAAGCTATAAAAAATCCAGGGATGTTTACAAAAACTAACACCCAATGTTGAATGTATATGTTCTATAACTAATGCCTCTTAACATAAATTTATGACTAATGTTGTTTGCTTTAAAACTGTTAAAGCGGACTGAATCTCTACCTCAGGATATGAAACTTTTACCTCAGGATCTCCGGTTAGGGACTATAAAAGTTTGCACTAGTAATGGGATGAAGTCAATTCAGAAGCGCAAACGAACAATATGCAATAAACTAGATACAGCAGATAGACCATATATAAGAGAAACACCAAACAAACAAAAGGTACTCAGAGTATACTTGAAGAGGGAAGGGAGGAGGGAAGAACGTTTACTAAAACAGATGTTTACAAAGATTAATACCTAATGTTGTATGCTATGTTCTAGGATGATTGTTTAGCAATAGGATCTTTGGTTTAATGTTGACCACATTAATATGGAACCAGATAAGAGAAACACCAATCAAACAAAGTGTAACAGGAGTATAGTTGAGGCTAGACGCGAGGGGTGGGAAAAAGGCTTACTAATTCAGACGTTTTCAGTGACTAATACCTAAGTATTGTATATCAGGTGCCATGATGATTGCTGCACAATATGTTTTTTTTATGTTCAATGTTGATTGTTTTAATAAAAGAATTTTATATTAAAAAAAAAAAATCCAGGGCTGTAAAAATCCAAATTATCAGTAGAGGTCAGCAAAGAGTATTTTCTTTATATTTCCTTGCTGCCATCTAGTGGATGTTTTTATACCCAAGTCTTTTAGCTCAGAGGTCCCCAACCTTTTGGGCACCAGGGACTGGTTCCGTGGAGAGAGGGTTTTCTGCAGACCGGAGGGTGCGTGGTTTTGTGTGCTGCCTGCATCTCGCAGATGGGGCTTGGCTTGTTTGTGCGGACCGGTTGCTGGCATGCCGCGGCCCAGTAGCCCAGTACTGGTCCACGGACCGGGAGTTGGGGACCCCTGTTCTAACTTTTATATTCTGGCAGGTCACAGGCTCACATGAGAATCCTTTGTTAAATGAATTGTGGTTTAGCAAGGTGTGTGAATCCAGGTTTATATTTAAAAATAACCATAGAGGTCATCTAGTCTGACTCCTTGGAAATCTATTATTGTGTCATTGCAAGTCTCTGCTTGGAAACTGAGGAAGGCAAATCCTATTTCCAAAATCTCTTGAGTGGGTGGGGTTAAAAATACTACATTTTCACAATATATCTTTGAATGCATGATGGTGGTATTTCTAAACCTTGGCAACTTTACATTGTAAGACTTCAATTCCCAGAATTCCCCACCAGCCCTGTCTGGGGGATTCTGGGAGTTGAATTCCCACTGCTTAAAAGTTGTCAAAATAGAGAAACACTGGCTGATTGTCTGTTTTGCTAGCCTAGCCTACCTAGCAGGTTTTAGTTTCTTAAATTATTATTTAAATCCTTTTATTTGCCCTCCTTTTAATTTCCTTTGCTCCCTTCCTATCATTCTCTTTCAGCACTTTGTGTAACACGGTTTCACCTGAAAGGGAATAATGGGATGGGCATGTCTGCATGTAATTATTACTATTGTTTTGCTTTTTAATTCAACTCTCAATTAGTTGCCTTAGACGCAGGGGTTCTCAACCTTAGCAACATTAAGACTTATGGACTTCAACTCCCAGAATTCATTCTGGGAGTTGAAGTCCACAAGTCTTAAAGTTGCCAAGGTTGAGAACCCCTGCCTTAGAGAAACTCCAAAACTTTTTCCCTTCCACATCACCACTGGAGATATCTTTAGAGAAAATAGAATTAGAGGGTCAGTAAAGAGCAAACATTCTTCCCCCAGAGGTGAGGGGACCCAAACTCTTCTGATCTTCTGAAAGTGGGGTTAAAACATTGCTCTGGGGCCTTGTGTGGGGAGCCCAAAGGAACACATAATTATGGGGTTGGTTAGTGCCATAAGAGGCTTCCCTTGGCCTTGTGAACCAATTTTTGACAGGCTTAATTATTCTTGCCTCCTTAATTTTTTTTTTATAATTAAAAAAAATTTTAACTTCTAATTTTAACTCTAACCTTTAATTACTTATATACTGTTTTGTATTTCGATGTTTTACTGTACACCGTCCAGAGTCCTTCTCTGAGGAAGATGGGGAGGGTTAGAAATGTGAGGAAGGAAGGAAGGAAAGAAAGAGAAAGAAAAAGAAAGAAAGAAAGAAAGAAAGAAACTAGGAAGTTGATTCAAAAAGGAAATTAAAACTACTGCAGTTCATGAGAAAGACATTTATCTTTAGAACAGCGGTTCTCAACCTTTTTCAGGCCGCGCCCCCGATCTGCGCCGCGCATGCGCGGTGCGACGGCCTGCATGCGCGGTGCTACCCCGTGCATGCGCGGTGCTTCCCCCTGCGCTGGCCGAGGGGAAAAGGGGAAAAAAATGGCGGGCTGCGTTGTTTGGCGACCCCTGTGAAATGGTCGTTCGACCCCAAATGGGGTCGCAACCCACAGGTTGAGAACTGCTGCTTTAGAATGATTTTTGAAAATGAAATATTTATCAAAAGCAAATACGCTAAAGCAGTGGTGGCAAATCTATGCCACGTGTGCCAAAGGGGGCACTCAGAGCCCTCTCTCTGGGCACGCGCGCTCTTTGGCTAAGTTTTTGCAACAAAAAAAAAGCCATTTCTGTAGCCCCTTATGCCTGCAAGCTCAGTATGCCTGGAATGGGGCACTTGAGAAACGGAGCCTTCTGCCAGATCTCCTTTGGGATAAAAAATGTTTTGGCACTCAGTGACTGGCTGCTGATTGGCTGCTGAAGTCACACAGGGTGCTTCAAAATGCAGGGAATCCCTGTGGTTTGAATAGCCCCTAAACTAAAACCTCAGTATTCAGGTTAAATTGCTGTCTTGGCGCTTTGCAATAAATAAGTGGGGTTTGGGTTGCAGTTTGGGCACCTGGTCTCTAAAAGGTTTGCCATCACTGCCCTAAAGGAAACTATCCTTCTGATGAAGTTCTTTTGCTGATGGACAAATGTGTCAAGAATTAGACTATAACTCTATTTCTACTGTTTGAAAGTAAGCCTCTTTGGAATCAAAGTGACTGAATTTGCACGCATGTCTTAGACAAGTAGGTATGTCATGGAACAAGCTGGGATCCTTGCTAAATTGGTTTTTTCCTTGTCTAGTTCAGGGCTTTTCAACCAGTGGTACGGGTACCACCTGTGGTACATTGGCACCTGGCAGGTGGTACGCGGCCATCCTAGAAAAGTGGTAGCAGGAGAGGAAAATGAGCTGAACCGGTGGCAGCACCGCACAAGCCTGAGCGAGAGATGGCTGGAGCTGCAGGGCTGTCAGGGCTCCGCGGAAGCACCAGGATCAGTGCCGCTTTCCAGCTGGAGCTCGACGCTGATCCTGACGCTTCTGCTGAGCCCAGAAGAAATGCCGATCAGCTGGAATGTTACAGTATCTCCAGGGTCTTGTGATTTACATTCAGATGCTTGGCAACTGATTCATATTTATGACGGTCACAGTGTCCCAGGGTCATGTGAAGTGACCAAAACCTGCTGCAACCACCCAGCAGATGGGTGGAATAAAAACCAAACACCCCCCACCCCAGCTCCGCTGCCGATCCTCAACAGAAATGCTCACAACAATGAAAATCTTGAGCAGGATTGGAAGAGCGCCGCTGGGTGGGCAGGCAGGTGTCTTGCTCAGCTGTGGCTTGGGGGGCACTTTTTTCAGTGCCATTGTAACTTTGAACAGTCATTAAGCAAGCTGTTGTAAGTTGAGGACTACCTGTACTTTATCACTTTTTTCCTTTTTTGGGCGGGTCATCAAGTTTTTGACACCTTGCTAGGTGACTGGTGGTACTCGGATATTGCCATATCCTAAAAGTGGTACAATGGGTGAAAAGGTTGAAAAGCCCTGGTCTAGTTGACAGCCAACACTCGGTGTTCCTGAAGCCCATTTGCATCTGAAGAATATCCTTTCACAACCTACGGCTTGCTTCTTCTCATGCATGGTCCTTCTGCAGGAACTCCAGTGAACATGTTCCAGGTGACGTGTTGGCGACAGGTTCTGGACAAGCTGTTGCAAGTCTCTTTCTCTCGCACAGAAGGTGTGTGCCTGCAGGACGAGTTTCTGTGCGGTTGAAATGATCTGATCAGTCTTTCGTCGGGGGTACAGAAGAAGAGAAGGTCTTTACAGCTCAGGGGTGAGAGGTCAGCCTGATTTGCAAGGAGATCAAAGGGAAAGTCGGGTCAACTTCAGAACTGGAGGATCTGATGAAGCCTGAGGCAAACCCAAAGAGAGAGGAATTAGTCATGTGGGGCAGGGTGAAAGATGGTGAAAAAAAAGCTGGTAAACAGCCAGACATGTCTTTATATGCGTTCGGTTTGGTTAGAGGAGATGTACTTCAATCTACGTTAGAGATGTGATTGGACATTTTTATTTCGAATGATACATAAGTGGAGGCAGTTGTACCTAGAGCAGTGATGGCGAACCTTTTAGAGACCGAGTGCCCAAACTGCAACCCAAAACCCACTTATTTATTGCCGGCCCACTGAGTGAGCGTGGCTGTGATGGTCATGGCAGACTGGGTGGGTGTGGCCAAGGTAGGTCACTTCGATGTTGCTCATGGGGAGGAACGCCTGTAGGGGCCGGGTAGGGTTGGGGGAGATCCAGGGGGTCTCTGGCAAGTGGAGTGGTGGGTAGGAGGCTCGTCCTGCGGGGTGAGGCAAGGCAGGGTGGGGTTGCCATTATCTCAGGGCAAGGCAAGGCAGGGGCCGGGGCAGCTGCTGCCTAACACCATCAGCCCTCGCACACAGAGGCCAGCGAGCGCGTGGGGGCCGACAATGTCCATCAGCAGCCACAGCCTGCCAGCCACTCGACCGGCGCACTCTGGGGCTCCACAGCCCACCACCAGCAGTTCAGAGAAGTGCCCACAGAGAGGGCTCCGAGTGCCGCCTGTGGCACACGTGCCGTAGGTTCACCACTACTGACCTAGAGGTTTGTGTGGAAGTGTGCTAGGCTGCGGTAAATTGGCACAAACCGCACGCAAAAGTCCAGCTTCTTGAATTTCCTCTTTTAAGGGTGACCCATAAAATGGAAATTTCTGCTTGTGAGGTCCACTTTCGCTGGAGAGTCACTCCAAGGGGGTAAGAATAGCACTGTGTCAAATAGCAAAGTAATACAGGTATTGCTCACCTTACAACCCATAGTTAAGCCCAAAATTTCTGTCGCTAAGCAAGACGGTTGGTAAGTGAGCTTTGTGCCATTTTACGACCTTTCTTGCCAGTCGTTAGGTTAGCAACATGGTTGTTAAGTAAATCTGGCTTCCCCGTTGACTTTGCTCGTCAGGAGGGTGCAAAAGGTGGTCACCTGACCCCAGGACACTATAACCGTCATAAATATGAACCAGTTGCCAAGTGTCTAAATTTTGAACATGTGACCACAGGATGCTGCAACAGTTATAGGTCACTTTTTTTCCATGGTGTTGTAACTTCGAATGGGCACCAAACAAAAGGTTGTAAGTAAAGGACTTACAAAAAAATTGCTAAAGATTTTGATCCCGTGCAGGCTTACTTGAAAGAAAACCCTCTGGGCTTGGTGGGATGCATTTGGTGGGATGCATTTGGATAGATAAATAAATAGACATCGGACGGGCTGGAATTTGGGGGAATTTTCTTAAAAGAAGGGATGGGCTAGTCTTCGTAAGCTAACCCCCATCTCCTTGTACTTTTCTCTAAAGGGGATTGCACCATATTGTGTTAATGCTGAGCTGAGAATGAAGACTTGGGACAGAATCCATCTTGGCTGTGGGAATTTCTTGGTTGCCTTGGATCAGCCCCACACTTAAGGAAAACCGAATAACAGACTTGGAAGGGACCTTAGAGGTCTTCTAGTCCAACCCCCTTGCTCAGGCAAGAAACCCTACACCATTTCGGAAAATGATTGTTCAGTCTCTTCTTAAAAACTTCCAGTGATGGAGCATCCACAACTTCTGGAGGGAAGTTGTTCCACTGATTGATTGTTCTAACTGTTAGGAAATTTCTTCTTAGTTCTAGGTTGCTTCTCTCCTTGATTAGTTTCCACCCGTTGCTTCTTGTCCTGCCTTCAGGTGCTTTGGAGAATAGGTTGACCCCCCCTTTCTTTGTGGCAGCCTCTGAGATATTACAAAACTGCTATCATGTCACCCCTAATCCTTCTTTTCGTTAAATTACTCATATCAATTCCTCCAAATGTTCTTCGTATGTTTTTAGCCTTCAGCCTCCAAAATCATCGTTGCTGCTCTTCTCTGCACACTTTCCAGAGTCTCAACATCTTTTTTTTTTATATTGTGATAATCAAAACTGGATGAAATATTCTAAGTTAGCCCCCTCCACCTTACAAGGATTTTGCGTGGTGGAATATAATGAAGACAGAGCTTTATCTAAGTTATCTTCAGCTGCTGGAGGGAAAACAGAATATAGTCCATTATCATAGATCCCCCAAAGAGATTTTTGGTTTGCTGTGAAAAAAGCCTTGCTTTTAACTTATTATTCTGCCCGTCTGTCAGTTCTGTCAATGCAATTGAAAACAATGAGATGCTCATTGTTAAGGCTGTTGGATTTTTGACAAAAATGGATAGAAATAACCAGTCACGTTGTGGGTTCTTTCTCATATTGGCTTTCTCTCTTGGTGTAATCTTTTTTTTTTTTTAAATCAGTTTCACTTTGTTTTGCGTACCGGCTGCTGCAATAACAACAACAACAACAATAATATAATTTCTAAAGAAATTTCTCCTTAGTTCTAGGTTGCTTCTCTCTGCTTAGTTTCCATCCATTGCTTCTTGTCCTGCCTTCAGGTGCTTTGGAGAATAGCTTGACTCCCTCTTCTTTGGGGCAGCCCCTGAGATATTGGAACACTACTATCATGTCCCCCCTCGTCCTTCTCTTCATTAAAGTAGACATACCCAATTCCAGCAGCTGTTCCTTATATGTTTTAGCCTCCAGTCCCCTAATCATCTTTGTTGTTCTTCTCTGCACTCTTTCTAGAGTCTCAACATCTTTTTTACATTGTGGTGACCAAACCTGGATGCAGTATTCCAAGTGTGGCCTTACCAAGGCATTGTAAAGTGGCATTAACACTTCATGTGATCTTGATTCTATCCCTCTGTTAATGAGGCCTAGAACTGTGTTGGCTTTTTGAATCAATGGCCTTTCCATTTTGTTTATTTAAGTTGAAATTATAATGCTGCCTGAGCAACATTAAAAGGAATGAGAAGTATTTCTACTCAGCACCTCATTTAACTCATGGGTGAAACATCCCTTTAAATTGCTTTCTCATTTTGTAGAAGATTCAGAGACCTTGATATACTAGAAGGAACTCAATTGATCTATCTTCTTAAAAACCTCCAGTGATGGCGGACGCACAACTTCTTGAGGCAAATTGTTCCCCTGAACAATCGATCAGTGGAATGACTTGCCTCCAGAAACTGTGAGCGCTCCAACACTGGAAGTTTTAAGAAGAGATTGGACATCCATGTCTCTGAAATGCTTGAGCAGGGGTTAGACTAGAAAACCTCCAAAGTTCCTCCCAACTATTATTTTGTAGTCTGAAATTTCAGAGGATGCTAATTGTTGTTCAGGAATGTTCATTCATTTTGGAATAAGCCAGAGCAGTGGTACGGTTCTGAAAGAAGATTTGTTCCAAGAAGATTTGGGCACATGAGACAGAAGAGATTTGATTTGATTTGATTAGACTTATATGCCGCCCTTCTCCCAAGACTCAGGGCGGCTCACAACAAAAATACAAGTATAACACAAAATCAATTAAAACTACCAATTCACAATGTAAAAACCAGGCAATCAATTTCACTCATACAACATACAGTCACAATCAGAGGCCCAGGGGCAGAGCGCAGCTCACACGCCCCAAACCTGTCTGCATAAATGTGTTTTCAAGAGTTTTCGGAAAGCTAGGAGGGAGGGAGCAGTACGAACCTCTGAGGGAAGCTGGTTCCAGAGGGCTGGGGCAGCAACAGAGAAGGCCCTTGCCCTAGGCCCCGCCAGATGACATTGTCTAACAGACGGGACCCGTAGGAGGCCAACCCTATGTGCCCTAACCGGTTGCTGGGATTCATGAGGCAGAAGACGGTCCCGCAAGTATCCTGGCCCATTGCCATAAAGGGCTTTATAGGTCATAACCAACACTTTGAATTGTGTTCGGAGACCGATTGGTAGCCAGTGCAGCTCACTGAGGGCTGGAGTGATATGAGCATGTCTTGGGAGACCCAAGACGGCTCGCGTGGCCGCATTCTGGACTACTTGCAGTCTCCGGACATTCTTCAAAGGTTAGATAGATAGATAGATAGATAGATAGATAGATAGATAGATAGATAGATAGATAGATAGATAGATAGATATAGATATAGATATAGATATAGATATAGATATAGATAGAGAGCTGTGAGGACAAGTGATAAATCATCACAAATTATATAATTGTGTTAGATGTTGGAACTGAAGGATGGAAGTTGTGTTGTGGTGTCTCAAAGACTTGCTGTGGATGACCGTGTTTGATCTCTCCATTTGTCCTTCAGCCGTGGAATGTCCTCTCTGCAAAATGGAATGGCTTTCTTGTGATATGGGTCTAAGATTCTGGGACTGAGGACTAGGTTGGTTTGGCCCAGCTTAGGTTCGAATCTCCTTAAGAGAAGCTTTAAAAAAGTAGGGCAGCAGGAGAATAAGAAAGGATCGGCTGTACCCTTTGATCAAAAGTGCCAGAACTGTGTTGCAACACTCCACTTGGCCACTATATGGCAGGAAAGAGTTGCAAAACCTCTGATCTTTGCAGACATCTAATGTTCATTTGGAGGACTGCAACCAAGATCTAATGGTCCTACATTTTTGGCTGTCACTGTTATTTTGGGTCGATAATCCACATGCCTGGGGAAGCATTTACACTTGAGTCCCAATTTTCAATATAAAAAGGAATTACTGTAATACTGTAACACCACCCTCATTCTTTCCCAGGTGGTCTATATGCAGTAGACAATTGCTCTTGAACTTTGCACCTGGTTATTCCGTGTACCCGTGCAGGCATGCTTCATAACAGTACAGTCCCAAAATGGCATGTAATAGTTGACTTCCCAATCTATAGTCCTGAGATTTCCTGGTGGTCTCCCAACCAAGTATTAATCAGGTTTAACATGGTTTAGCCTTTGTCAAAATCAGGAAAATTCTAGAAAAGTCACTGGAAGTCAGGTGGCATATAAATTTATTATTATTATTGGTAGGTTAAAATTTACCATCTCAAATTAAAGTCAACAGCAACATTGGTTTTGATGCTGGCTCTATCAGAGCATTTTGTTGATAATTATATGTTACTGCAGTGGGGGGAGGAGATACTCCTCTTAATGCAACATTTTCCTTAAAATTAACCACTACAAGACAATTAGGGACAGTGATGGAAGAGACTTGTGATATGAATCTTTCTTTCTTTGTTTAAAAGCAATTTCCATGCTCCTCATTGGAAAATTCATCCATCCATCCATCCTCCCTCCCTTCCCCTCCTCCCTCCCTCCCTCCCTCCCTCCCTCCCTCCCTCTTTCTTTCTTTCTTTCTTTCTTTCTTTCTCACTTTTCCTTCCTTCCTTCCTTCTTTTCTTTCCTCTCCATTTTTCTCTTTCTTTCTTTCTTTCTTTCTTTCTTTCTTTCTTTCTTTCTTTCTTTCTTTCTTTCTTTCTTTCTCACTTTTCCTTCCTTCCTTCCTTCCTTCCTTCCTTCCTTCCTTCCTTCCTTCCTTCCTTCCTTCCTTCCTTCCTTCTTTTCTTTCCTCTCCATTTCTTTCTTTCTTTCTTTCTTTCTTTCTTTCTTTCTTTCTCTCTCTCTCTCTCTCTCTCTCTCTCTCTCTCTCTCTCTCTCTCTCTCTCTCTCTCTCTCTCTCTCTCTCTCTCTCTCTCCCTCCTTCCTCCCTCCCTCCCTCCTTTTCCCAAATTAAGAAAACGGAGGGGGAAAATCTTTCTGGGCTCTCATCTCCCGATTTCCATTGAGCCACATGGATTAAAAAGAAGTCTTCTGTGGGGTCACATCTCTTAATTTGCATTCAACTCCCAAGCCACTTAAAACAGAGCATAAAATCCAAGATGATGCTTAAAGAGAAACAGTGAACAATGATGAATAGGGAACAGAGATGAACACAATAAACAATGTGCTTGTGATATGGCTGTGGACCTCTTCAGAATTTCTAGACTGGGGAAAAAAATTGGGCAGGCTTTCTTTATCATGCTTCAGTTTGAAAAATACCAAAAATGTGTGCGCACACAGGCACACATACGCACACACACAGACAGATATTATATTAGGGGTTCTCCTCTGTCAGAGGGTCCTAAGCTTATTGTGTGTTGGTATCCTCTACCACACTGAACGCCACCCAGCCAACAGCACGGGAGCATCTGAATTTAATTGCTGTTTTAATTTCCCACAATGCCCTGTGGCATTGTGGGAAAGGGGTAGCACAATTAGATTCCCCACCCCTCACTGCTATCTTTTTTTTGTATTATCTGAGGACTTTGCCCTCATCAATCACCTGCTAATTCTGATTCCAAGCTAAATAGGTTTTATAATGACCGCCTGCTGTGAAAAAAATGAGGTGAAAAGGAAAGGGTGACAACATCTCTCTGTGCCGTTCCTCCATTTTATGGCCCTGGCGTGTGTTTGAAGCAGGAGAACGGTGCAGTCATAAATCAGTCTCTCTCCAATCATCGGACAAAGAGCAAAGAAGGGAAATATAATATTGAAAAATATAAAAAGCTCTACAAAGCAAACATTTTGCTAAGGAAAAATAATAAAATAAAACGAGCCCTGTTTCTCACAGTTGGAAACTGTTGCATGGATGAGCTTCTAATCTAAACTAAAGAGATAGATACTGATTGTTTTTTAAATTTAATTTTTAATTCCCCCCGCCCCCAAATATCTGGCATGAGGGAGAAGGGAACCTTCTCATTTGAACATCCAGCATACCGCATTTTTCACGACACTGAGTTCTCGACTTACAACAGTTTGGTTAGTGACCACTTGGAGTTACAACGGCACCGAATAAAGTGAGTTAGGAGTATTTTTCACCATTAATGACTGTAGAGCAGCGGTTCTCAACCTATGGGTCACGACCCCATTTGGGGTTGAACGACCGTTTCGCGGGGGTCGCTGGCCACCGCGGTCCGCCATTTTGTTTTTTGTTTTTTTTCCACCGTGCGTGCGCCGCGCATGAGCGGTTTGGGCCATCGCGCGCGCCCCACACATGTGTGAATCGGGCCGTCGCGGTCCGCCATTTTGTTTTTTTTGTTTATTTGGCGCGCGCGCGCCGCGCATGCACAGTTCGGGCCGTCGCGGTCCACCATTTTGTTTTTTTTTCGTCGCGCGTACCGCGCATGCACGGTTTGGGCCGTCGCGTGCACACCGCGCATGCGCGGATCGGCCCATCACGGTCCGCCTTTTTTTTTTGTCGTGCACGCGCGCGCGCGTCGGGGTCGCACCGTGCATGGGCGGCGCAAGTGCTGTAGAGGCATCCCCAGGGTCACACGATCCAAATTCAGACGCTTTGCAACTGACTCATATTTACGATGGTTGCAGTGCCCCGGGGTCATGTGATCCCCTTTTGTGGGCTTCTGACAAGCAAAGTCAATGGGGAAGCCAGATTCGCTTAACAACCGTGCTACTAACTTAAGAACTGCAGTGATTCACTTAAAAAACATGGCAAGAAAGGCTGTTAAATGGGGCAAAATTCGGTTAACAAACATTGCACTTAACCACAGAAATTTTGGGCTCAGTTATGATTGTTACGTTGAGGACTATCTGTAATAGTCTGCATTTCTGACAGAGTTCTTGAACTGTGAATGGAATTCAGGGAGACTCTGTGTTAATTCACTGATGCATTAATTTCTGAAGACCTGTGTGGGTTTCCGGCCAGACTCAGGGATACGTCACTGATAGGGCTCTGCACAGTTCATCTGTGAAACCTTTGGCACTGTAGATATACCTAGGTGTAATGTAACCTATAACCACAAACTACAGGGAGTCCTCTGCAATTGGGATCAGATTTCTGGTTGTAAGTTGTTAATTACTTACGGGACCGTCTGCTGCCCCACGAATCCCAGCGGCCGGTTAGGGCCGACAGAGTCGGTCTTCTCCAGGTCCCGTCAGCCAGACAGTGTCGCCTGGCGGGGCCTAGGGGAAGAGCCTTCTCTGTTGCGGCCCCGGCCCTCTGGAAACAACTTCCCCCGGAGATCCGTGTCGCCCCCACCCTCTCCGCCTTTCGTAAATTACTTAAAACACACCTCTGCCGGCAGGCTTGGGGCAGTTAACATCTTGCCCCAAGCCAGTGTATGTCTGTGTGTATGTTGAATGATTGGTTTTTTTTTTAAATTAAGGGGTTTTTATATATATGTATTTTTAAATGTTGATTTCTATTATGTTGTGAGCCGCCCTGAGTTCTCCGGAATAGGGCGGCATAGAAGTCAAATAAATAAATAAATAAATAAATAAATAAATAAATAAATAAATAAATAAATAAATAAATAAATAAATAAATAAATAAATAAATAAATAAATAAATAAATAAATAAATAATAACAGTTGTAAGCCGAGGCCCCCACGTGACCAAACCTGATTTTACAACATTTTTCGTGGCAGCATTAAGTGAATCACCATAGTTGTTAAGTGAGTCTGCTGTTGTTAAGTGAGCACCACGGTCATAAGTGCAAACCCATTCTTCTGAATTGGTGGATTTTTTTGGCCAGAAACCGGTTAAAATCGTCACCAATCCTGGTCATGTGACTTTAGGACACTACAACAGGTTGTAAAGATGAGCTGGTTGCCAAGTACTTGAAATGTGATCATAAGGGGGATGTGTGTGTGCGTGTGTGTGTGTGCGTGGCATGGCATGGTATGGTAATGGGCCGTAAAGCACTTGCCCTGGGCCCAGTGTAATTTTGAATTATTATTAAACAATCGGTCATAAATCAAGGACTGCCTGTACGGATAACTAAAATAATTACATACTCTCTCCTTGTTTATCCCTGCCTCCATTCCCCATTCTTCAGTTTCACCTGTGCAGAGTTTTAGATTGTAAATTCTGTGGGCGGCGACCTCTCTTCCAGTAGTCTGTAAATTGTATGTCTACTACTAATGCAACACCAGTAGTAGTTAAAATAGAACACCAAAGAACAACAAATTATAAAATCACCTTCGGTCTTCAATCAGCTCTATGGCTGCAGGGACGCATCTGTTCCAGTTTTTTTCATGATATCCTCTGCCTCCTTCCGAGTTGAGTTTGGAATTTCTTCATTTAACCTAAGCCTTGGAACATCCTAATCACCTAGTGGTCTCCTTTCCTTAGGGCTCCCTTCCTGATTCCGCTCATTTATTTTTAGTTCAGCCAAAGTTGGCTTGGTGCGTACAACGAACCAATAACACAAGTAAGCCACACAAAGCCCACTCCCCTAGAATGTGTGCTGTCTCCCCTTCCCAGGTTTGTGCGCAGGAAAATATTAAGCAACAGGAAATAAGGAAAATATTAAACATCTCTGAGTAAAGGGCAAAGTAATTATATTAGAGGAATGCAATTAAATTTAGCCACGTCACTGCTTCATTAGAATTTTTAAAGTCCGCTTCAAAGGCACCACAGTTATAAGGAAGTGGTTTATCACAGGCACCTTTTGATATAATTTATTATTTTGTAATTTGTTGCTTTTTCCACCTTCCTGGTCTAGCCTGCAGTTTGGGATTTTCTAGTGGGACCTTATCCAATAAGTCCTCCGCATATGGCCACAATTGAGTCCAAAAGTTTTGTTGCTAAGTGAGACATTTTGTTAAGTGAGTTTTCCCCCTGTTTTATGACCTTTCTTGCCATGGTTCTTAAGTGAATCACTGCAGTTGTTAAGTGAGTAACACGGTTGTTGAGTGAATCTGGCTTCCTCATGCTTGTCAGAAGATCGCAAAAGGTGACTCTGGGACACTGCAACCGTCATAAATATGAGTCAGTTGCCAAGCGTCTGAATTTTGATCATGTGACCTTGGGGATGCTGCAACGGTCGTAAGTCACTTTTTCAGTGCTGTTAGAGCTTTGAACGGTCACTAAACGGGCAGTATTAACTTTGCCTTGCCCTGCTTAGTTTCTAAATCCAATCCATCTACAGCCGCAGCTCCCAACCTTTTCTATACTCCGCACCCCTAGAACGCTTCTGATATATTCTTGCACCCCTTACAAAAGTTTGAAATAATGGCAACGAATTATGCATATACACTATAATTTTAAAAGTTCTAAACCCAAGTTTTCACACCCCCTGGAACAGCGGTTCTCAACCTGTGGGTCGCGACTCCATTTGGGGTCGAACGACCGTTTCATGGGGGTCGCCAAACACCGCAGTCCGCCATTTTTTTCCCCATTTCCCCTCGGCCGTTGCGCGCGCGCTGTGTATGTGCGATTCGGCCTGTTGCGCGTGCGCCGCGCATGCGTGATTCGGCCCGTTGCGCCGCGCATGCGCGGTTTGGCCCGTCACATGTGCGCCACGCATGCATGGTTCGGCCCGTCGTGCTGCGCATGCGTGGTTCGGCCCATCACGCGTGCGCCACGCATGCGCGGTTCGGCCCGTTGTGCCGTGCATGCGTGGTTCAGGTTGTCGCGCGCGCACCGTGCATGTGCGATGTGGCCCCGTCACGCCACGCATGCGCGATGTGGCCCCGTCGCGCCACGCATGCGTGATGCGGCCCGGTTGCGCCACGCATGGGCGGCACAGGTGGGGTCTCGGCCTGAAAAAGGTTGAGAACCGCTGCCCTGGAATATCATATCACACCCCCGGCTGGGAACCCCTGATCTACAGTTTTTAGACTGATGAAAAAAAAAAACCCAGAAGTCTCGGATAGAGACTGCTGACAAATAATTATGAGTGTCTTAGAATCCAATTTACAAGGATTAAGCAGATCACTCCTAGGCTTAGGAGAGAGTGCTTGAAATCCTAGATGGATTTTGTTTCTGAGGAAAGAGACATTAACTATATCGAGCTGAACATCTGTTGAGATGGTGATTCGTGTTCCGATGGCACAAATCGTGATGTCTTGATTTTTATAGCAAGACAAAACGGGCAACTTTTTGGTGCCCAAGGACTGCAATAGGGAGATGAGGACATCAGGTGAAGCCAGGACTTTTATGTGGCTTTCCAGCTGGGTGGCTTTGAGTCAGTCACCAGGAGATAGTGAGTTCTAGTTCTGCCTTATGCATGAAAGCCAGCTGGGTGGCTTTGGGCCAATCATCAGGAGGTGGTGAGTTCTAATTCCACCTTATGCATGAAAGCCAGCTGGGTGACTTTGGGCCAATCACCAGGAGACAGTGAGTTCTAGTTCCCGCCTTATGCATGAAAACCAGCTGGGTGACTTTGGGCCAGTCACTTTTTCTCAGCCCAACCCACCTCACAAGATTGTTGTGAGGAAAATAGGGGGAAGTAGTATTTAGGTAGGTTCACCACTTTGAGTTACTTACAAAGTAATAAAGGCAAGATTAAAATACATACATACATATATAAATATGGTAAACATTTTGGGTGGAAATGATTCATAGAAGAACACAAAGAGGGTGGGGTTTTTTAATCACCTAAAGCTGAAGTAAGTCTGTCTCTTTGTTTTTTTCTGACCACATCTTTGAGTAAACTGAATTTTTGGGTGAAAATTAAAAACGGAAGTTATCGAGATAAAAAATGGCTTAATGGGATGTTCGAAAGCAGCCATGGTTTTTCAGCACTTCCCAGCAATTTCCAAAAATATCGATTGGGCTTCCCAGAATTCTCAGCAGTGGCCTTTGCTGGGTGGGGGATCCTGAGAGTTGATTCTGGGCACCCAGGTTGTTAGTCATGGAGATGCTTGCAGATATGGGTCAAAATATTATTCAAGGAATGCTTTCCTTCAAACACCCTTTGCCAATTAGAGTCTGTCATATGCTGGGGAATTCTGGGAGTTGAAGTCCGCATAACTTTGTGAATTCCACAAAATTCCTGAGAGAAACTCTGTATTAGAACATAATTTTTATCACTTCTGATTACTGGCCATGGTGGTTCAGTTGACTTGAGATGTGTCTGATGAGATCTGCAAGTGATGAGTTGTGATTGTGAACCCCGCCCCCCTTTCAATCTATTCAGTTGGATCAGCCATTACTGCTCAGCATAACCCACCCCACAGGGTTGTCGTGAAACCAAAGAGTCAGAAAAGTAGGAAAGTTTAGGCGGCGCTCATTAGATTTTTGGAAGAGAAAACTGCCATCAGTAACAAACAAACACTCCCTTGGCAGGCAGGAAACCAATTAGACTTTGAGGAATTTTTTAGCCTTTTTCAGAGAGAGGATTTTTTTAATTATTATTATTATTTTGCATAAGTGAGGTTCTGCCAGTCCCCTAACAATGATTCCTTTCTACAGACATGGTTTGGCAGGCTGCCTTTTGAATTTGGAAAAGAGCAGGACTTGACTTGACTGCGGGCAGCAAACTCTTTTAAAAAATGACGTGCGTGCTTGTTAACTTTAGCTCCGTCAATTCAAGTGCATGGGGTCTTTATTTCTTGGGAAGGGGATGTGTTTTGACATTCTTGCATTCCACCTCCTCGCCAGCTTGTAGAGGGCATCCTCCTCTACACCCTGTGTGGCTCGCTCACCTTCCCCAAAGTCAATCTTGTCTCTTACTGCATCAAGTTTTGGTCGCCAAGATGTAAAAACAGATGTTGAGACTCTAGAAAGAGTACAGAGAAGAGCAACAAAGATGAACAGGGCTAAAACATATCAAGAACGGTTGCTGGAATTGAGTATGTCTAGTGTAATGAAGAGAAGGGCTAGGGGTGTGTTCCAATATCTAAGGGGTTGCCACAAAGAAGAGGGGCTCAACCTATTTCCCATTTTTTTAAAAAAAAAATTCAATTCAGTAGGTGGTGGAGTTAATCAAATCAACTATTGTGTATTATTTTGAGAGCTACCTGAATAATCTCATTATACCTGAGGATCGTTTCTCAGGTTTTTCTTCACCTGCCTGTGTTTGAAAAAAGGAGATAGAACAGTAGTATGAAAAAGAAGCAGACGCGTTGCTGTTTTGTATTAAGCCAGTGGAATTGTATTTGTTGTGCATGTGTAGGTGTGTTTAAGTGTGCTTTGGTCCCCTCTGGAGCGTCTCATTCTCAGTTTTGAATGTGGGAATGTGACAGATATTAATAGCAATTTTAACAAACCAGAATTCTAAGATGATGATGATGATAATAATAATAATAATAATAATAATAATAATAATAATAATAATAATAGTAATAATAATGGACAAATTTGCCACTAGTCAATTGCAAAAGGTGGCCTTACTAGGAACTGCTTCCATCCTGCAACGATATCTGTAATACCATCAAACATCCATATCTGCTTATCCCAGGTCTTTGGTAAGGACTCGATAGGTAGACAAAAAAGCCAAATCCAGTCTGAACATCTAGCTGATTGTGTGATTATATAATAATAATAATAATAATAATAATAATAATAATGGACAAATTTGCCACTAGTCAATTGCAAAAGATGGCCTTACTAGGAACTGCTTCCATCCTGCAACGATATCTGTAATACCATCAAACATCCATATCTGCTTATCCCAGGTTTTTGGTAAGGACTCGATAGGTAGACAAAAAAGCCAAATCCAGTCTGAACATCTAGCTGATTGTGTGATTATATAATAATAATAGTAATAGTAATAATAATAATAATAATAATAATAATAATAATAATAATAATAATGGACAAATTTGCCACTAGTCAATTGCAAAAGGTGGCCTTACTAGGAACTGCTTCCATCCTGCAACGATATCTGTAATACCATCAAACATCCATATCTGCTTATCCCAGGTCTTTGGTAAGGACTCGATAGGTAGACAAAAAAGCCAAATCCAGTCTGAACATCTAGCTGATTGTGTGATTATATAATAATAATAATAATAATAGTAATAGTAATAATAGTAGTAATAATAATAGCAATAATAATAATAATAGAAGAGTTGGAAGGGACCTTAGAGGTCATCTAGTCCAACCCCCTGCTCAGGCAGGAAACCCTATATCATTTCAGACAAATGGTTGTCCAGTCTCTTCTTAAAAACTTCCAGTGTTACTTTAGGTCAGTCTAGTCTCCAATTGCCCGTCTCCCCAACCAGTCTGTGGATAATGAGAGTTGTAGTCCTGCACCTATCACGCGTTTGGGGAAAGGTTTTTAATCAGAGTGGAAAAGAGCGCAGCTGAGAAGACACAGAAATGTCCTCCCCCCCCACCCCTTCCCCACGCTTGTAGAATAGCCACGAAGCATCGGGGAAATCAAATCTGTCCAGAATAAAAATAAGCTTTGCCTCCTCAGCCTTCTCTCCTGTTTTTGATTTCAGTCTTTCTTGTGGTTTGCTCGTGCCTGCTTCATGTGGGATGACTCATCCCAGCCGCTGGATTTTTCAAATTAGAGGGGAAAACCGTGTGGAAAAGGCACTGGGAAAGGGTGGAGCATCCTACACAAGCTGGGAACTGGGAGGAATTGTTCTGGCGATGAAGGATGGGGATGTGTGGCCCGTGTGGCTGAAAGCATGTACGGCTGCATGATTCAGTGACATGAGAAGTGATCCTACTGCTTTATAATGCCTTAGTAAGACCACACTTGGAATACAGCATCCAGTTTTGGTCACCACAACATAAAAAAAAAGATGTTGAGACTCTGGAAAGAGTGCAGAAAAGAGCGACAAAGATAATTGGTGGGTGGGGAGGTTTGAAGATTAAAACATATGAAAAACGGTTGCAGGAATTGAGTGTGTCTGGTTTAATGAGAAGAAGGACTAGGGGTGACATGGTAGCAGTCTTCCAACATTTGAGGGGCTGCCCCAAAGAAGAGGGAGTCAAGCTATTCTCCAAAGCACCTGAAGGCAGGACAAGAAGCAACGGATGGAAGCTAATCAAGGAAAGAAGCAACCTAGAACTAAGGAGAAATTTCCTTAACAGTGAGAACAATTAATCAGTGGAACAACAACTTGCCTCCAGAAGTTGTGAATGTTCCAACACTGGAGGCTTTTAAGAAAGGACTGGACAACCATTTGTCTAAAATAGTATAGGGTCTCTTGCTTGAGCAGGGGGTTGGACTAGATGACCTCCAATGTCCCTTCCAACTTTGCTATTTTGTTATATTTTGTAGAGCGTAAAGCCAGGAACATTTTCTCTTAAGTTATAGGGCTGCTCTTTCAATTGTCTCTCAAGTTCAGCTGCATAAAACAAATATAAATGAACTCCTCTGTTGAAGTTTCCCCCCCCCACTTTGGGTGAAGCAAGAGTCACCTTATTCCTCTAGTACAGCGGTTCTCAACCTGTGGGTCACGACCCCATTTGGGGTCGAACGACCATTTCACGGGGGGTCGCGAAACACCGCAGTCCGCCATTTTTTAATTATTTTTTGGTCGGCCATTTTTTTCCCCATTGCGATGCGGGCCGTCGCGCATGCGCGATGCGGGCCCGCCATTTTTTTTTGGGTCGGCCATTTTTTTTGGTCGGCCATTTTTTTTGCAATGCGCCGCGTCGCACCACGCATGCGCGATGCGGGCCGGTGTCGAGCCCCGGAAAAGGTTGAGAACCGCTGCTCTAGTATGTTTCTTCTTCCTTCCTGTGGGGAAAACCTTGGGCATTTCCTCTGTAGATCAGCGCAAGCAAAAGGGGCTTTTTTCACTCAAATGTACAGGTCCCCAACTTACAACCGTTCATTTAGACTTAACTATTCAAAGTTACGACCGCATTGACCGTTTTTCACACTTATGACCGTTGCAGCGTCCTTGCAAGTCACGTGATCCAAACTCAGACGCTTGCCCACTGACTCATCTTTGTGACGTTTGTTGTGTCCCGGGGTCACGTGATCCCTTTTTTTGCGACCTTCTGACAAGCAAATTCAGTGGGGGGAAGCCAGATTCACTTCACAGCTTAACAATTGCAGTGATTCCCTTAACAACTGTGGCAAGAAAGGTGGTTAAAGAAAAAATGGGGCAAAACTCACTTCGTAAATTGTCTTTCTCTGCAATGGAAATTTTGGGCTCAACTGAGGTCATAAGCCAAGGACTACCTGTTTTCGTTTATTATTAATTATTTATTAATAATAATAATTTATTGTTTCTGCCACACATTGTTACTTGTTGTAGGTAAATGTTTTCGAGACCCCTTAGCGTCATTAAAGCAAAAGAGAAATTGTAAACTGTGGGAATAAACCCAGTGTCAATATCCAGCTCAAGAATCCAAATAAGATTTGTTTAGTGACCGTTCAAAGTTACAAAAGCACTGAAAAAAGTGACTTGGGACCATTTCTCACACTTACGACCATCCCCATGTTGTGAGCAAAATTCGGGTACTTGGTGACTCATATTTATGACAGTTGCAGTGTCCTAGGATCATGTAATCCCCTTTTGCGACTTTCAGAGAAGCCAGATTCACTTAGCACAGCGGTTCTCAACCTGTGGGTCGCGACCCCATTTGGGGTCGAACAACCATTTCATGGGGGTCGCCAAACAACGCAGTCCGCCATTTTTTTCCCCCTTTTCCCCCCGGCCAGCGCAGGGGGCAGCACTGCGCGTGCGCGATGTGGGCCGTTGCACCATGCATGCACAATGCGTTGCGCTGTGCATGCACGATGCAGGTCGTCGCACCGTGCATGCGCGATGCGGGCCATCGTGCCGTGCATGCGCGATGCGCCGTGCATGCACAATGCGGGTCGTCGCGCTGAAAAAGGTTGAGAACCGCTGACTTAGCAAGCAAGTTATTAACTTAAGAACTGCAGTGTTTTACCTAACAACTGCGGCAAGAAAAGTTGTAAAACTGACTTAGCAATGTGTCTTGCTTAGCCATTTTTGGTTCAGTTGTGGTCGTGAGTCGAGGACTATGGGCACATAATGGTGAAGCCACTTCTGGTTTTTATCAATTTTTATGGAAAGTTTTACAAAGAATACAGACGCTAACATTAACAAAGAGAGAGAAGAAAAAAGGAAAAGGAAAAAAAATGCAGGAAGAAAAAATAAAAAGAAATAGAAAGAGGGTTTGGATTTCCCTTGCAGCAAATGGCAGCACAACTACAAAATTATCTCTTAGCTCTGTGATTACAAAAGAAAGCTCACTCTTTTCTATTCTCCCGGGATTTTTTTCCCCCCTAATCAAAACCACAAATCATTCTGAGATCAACCAAACTCACTCAGTTAAACTATTCCCTTTCCAACGTCACCCCTGCAGCCATCATAGCCTCTCCTGGCTGCAAATCTAATTTAATACTTCATGACGCTGGATCCTTGTTTTTATCTGTTCTGAATTTCCCTGCTTCGTATAGCCCAGGGGGTAGGCCACCTTGGCTCTTTTGTGACTCGTGGACTTCAACTCCCAGAATTCCTGAGCCAGCATGACTCTGCTTGGAAACCTCTTCCTTTCCCCTCAGCATGGCTGGCTCAGGAATTCTGGGAGTTGAAGTCCACGAGTCATAAGAGAGCCAAGATTGCCTACGCCTGGATAGCCGATTCTAACCTCTAACACCATGATAAAGAGAGAAAAGCTACTTTCTGTGACACTTTGGTCTCTAGGCTGCATTAACAGAGAGATAACTTCAAGATCACTTGAAAGGAAATAGCATCCCTTCACACTGCATTGGTGAGGCCACGCTTGGAATATGGTGTCCAGTTCTAGTCACCATAATCCCCCCCCAAAAAAATATTGAGACGCTAGAAAGAGAGCAGGGAACAACAACAAAGATGATTAGGGATCTAGAGCAGACATGTCAAACACAAGGCCCGGGGGCCAGATGTGGCCCGCGAAGTGGTTTCATGTGGCCCGTGAAGCCATCCTGGAAACAGTGAGGGAACGGCCCCCGCTGCCTTGGCCCAGGCTTGCCAGGAGCCAATGTACAATTTTGTGGTGGCCATCTATGCTGAAATGCATTCAGTCTTAGCTCCACAAGGCTGTCCGGAAACAGCGAGGAACCAGCCCCTGCCGCGTCAGCCCCACCTCGTGGGTGCATGCTGGGCAGGTGTCACCCTTTGTGAGGAATGAAGAAATGCACCATCGCCTGGAAGTGGCCAGCAAATGGCCCTTGCCTACTTCACATAACCGGCTTGTCCCACTCCAGGCCCCCACAGGCACCGTTGACGCAAATGATGTAGAGCTGGCCATGCCCACCCAGTAGGCCGCACTCACCCTGGCCGCACCACCCCCCTGAGGGCAACCGCAACGCTGATACAGCCCTCAATGAAATTGAGTTTGACACCCCTGGTCTAGAGGCTAAACCATACACTGAACAATTTGGGGAGCTAGGTATGTTTAATCTAACAAAGAGCAGGACTAGGGATGATTTGATAGCATTCTTCCAATATTTGAGTGGCTTTTGCAGAAATGGGCGGGGGTAGGTCAACCTATTCTCCAAAGCACCTGAGGGTAGGACAAGAAATAATGGATAGAAACTTATCAAGGAGAGATCCAGCCTAGAACGAAGGAGAAATTTCCTGACAATGAGAACAATCAATCAGTGGAATGACTTCTTTCCAGAAGTTGAAGGGGCTCCATCACTGAAGGTTTTCAAGAAGAGACTGAGCAGCCATTTGTCACGAATGGTATAGGACAGTGGTGGCGAACCTATGGCTGTGGCAAGGGGGGCATTCGCCCAGGTTCGCCTGGTGCGCTAGTTGCGGCCCTATTTGGACCGGGAGTCACTCCTCACAGTCACCCATGCCCTTGTCACCTCGAGATTCGACTACTGTAATGCTCTCTACATGGGGCAACCTTTGAAGAATGTCCGGAGACTGCAAGTAGTCCAAAATGCAGCTGCGCGAGCCGTCTTGGGTCTCCCAAGACATGCTCATATCACTCCAGCTCTCCGTGAGCTGCACTGGCTACCAATTGGTCTCCAAACACAATTCAAAGTGTTGGTTATGACCTATAAAGCCCTTCATGGCAATGGACCAGGATACTTGCGGGACCGTCTTCTGCCTCATGAATCCCAGCGACCGGTTAGGGCGCATAGGGTTGGCCTCCTACGTGTCCCGTCTGTTAAACAATGTCATCTGGCAGGGCCTAGGGCAAGGGTCTTCTCCGTTGCTGCCCCAGCCCTCTGGAACCAGCTTCCCTCAGAGGTTCATACTGCTTCCTCCCTCCTAGCTTTCCGGAAACTGTTGAAGACACATTTATGCCGACAGGTTTGGGGCGTATGAGCTGTGCTCTGCCCCTGGGCCCTAGGAATGTCCCTCCATCAGCGATAGTGAGTTGACTGTGTTTGCATGCTGTATGAATGTGATTAATTTTAAAATTTTTGTTGTATTGTTGTTGTAAGCCGCCCTGGGTCCTAGGAGAAGGGCGGCATATAAGTCTGAACAAATAAATAAATAAATAGCATGCGTGCCAGAGGTGACACTCAGAGCCCTCTCTGTGGGCACGCATGTCATGCTCCGGAGATGGCAACCGTCCCTCTTCAACCAGCCGCCCGCTAACTCGCCGAGGTCCCACATGGCCAGATGCATCTCAGCACAGCTGGTTTCCATCCCTCCTGGCCTCGCATGCTCTCCTTTTCCTGGACACAACCCACTGCATCACCTCCTCAGCTGTCGGCCGGCCATCCAGCTGAGAGGCAGCTTCTCTGAACTGCTGGTGGCGGGCTGCAGAGCCCCAGAGTGCGCCAGTCAAGAGGTCGGCTGTGGCTGCTGACGGACGTAGTCGGCCCCCGTGCGCTCGCTGGCCTCTGTGTGCAGGGGCCGATGGTGTCAGGCAGCAGCTGCCCCTGCCTCGCCTTGCCCTGCAACAATGGCGCCCCCGCCCTGCCTCGTCTCACCCTGCAGGACGAGCCTCCTGCCCACTGTCCCACCTGCCAGAGACCCGCGGGTGTTCTTCCCCACGAGCAACATTGAGGTAACCACGCCCACCTTGGACACACCCACCTAGTCTGCTGAGACTACCGCAGCCACGCCTATCCAATGGGCCACGCCCACCCGGCACCCAGCAATACATAAGTGGGTTTTGGGTTGCAGTTTGGGCACTCGGTCTCTAAAAGGTTTGCCGTCACTGGTATAGGATCTCCTGCTCAAGTAGGGGGTTGAACTGAAAGACCTCCAGGCTGTCTTCCAACCTTGTTATTCTGTGTTCTACTTTCCATACAGTCCCCAATTCTCTGGTCTATTCTAGCCCTTTGCTCAAAGCTAAAATCTCCCCACACCCCATCATCCTCCCTTGTAGGAGAGGCACATAGTGTGTGCTCTGGAATGATAATAATTGCAGCTTCTTCGTTCAGATTTTCCAACGAAATGGGTTATCAGAAACGAGTCCCGCAGACATGTGTCCTTATAACGCCGTTCAACACACCTATTTATTTATTTATTTATTTATTTATTTGTTTGTTTGTTTATTTGTTTATTTATTTATTTATTTATTTATTATTTTGACTTATATGCCGCCCTTCTCAGACTCAGGGCGGCTCACAGCAAATAATACAAGTACAAAATATAAATTAGTTAAAATATAAAAAACTATAAAACTATACCCATTCATACAACATACAGTCCCAATCAAAGGCCCAGGGGCAGAGCGCAGCTCACACGCCCCAAGCCTGTCTGCATAGATGTGTTTTTAAGAGTTTTCGGAAAGCTAGGAGGGAGGGAGCAGTACGAACCTCTGAGGGAAGTTGGTTCCAGAGGGCTGGGGCAGCAACAGAGAAGGCCCTGGCCCTAGGTCCCACCAGACGGCACTGTCTAACAGACGGGACCCGTAGGAGGCCAACCCTGTGTGCCCTAACTGGTCGCTGGGATTCATGGGGCAGAAGACGGTCCCACAAGTATCCTGGCCCATTGCCATATAGGGCTTTATAGGTCATAACCAACACTTTGAATTGTGTTCGGAGACACAATTTAAGAAACAGAAACAGAATAACCGAGTTGTAAAGAACCTTGGAGGTCTTCTAACCTGACCCTCTGCTCAAGCAGGAGACCCTATTACCATTCCAGACAAGTGACTGTCCACTCTGTTCTTGGAAGCCTCCAGTGATGGAGCACCCACAACTTCTGAAGTCGAGCTGTTCCACGGGTGAGTTGTTCTCACTGTTAGGACGTTTCTACTTAGTTTCACATTGCGTTTCTCCTTAATTAATTTCCATCTGCAGTTTGTTATCTTGCCTTCTGGTCCTTTGGATAATAGGTTGACCCCTTCTTCTTTGTGGCAGCCCCTCAAATATTGGAAGATTGCTATGTTTCCCATATTATGCTGCTATATAATCTGTCTGTCTGTCTGGCAATCAATCTACGGTATCTATTCTCTCCTCTCTGTCTTTATCTGTCTCTGTCTGTCTGTCTGTCTGTCTGTCTGTCTGTCTCTCTCTCTCTCTCTCTCTCTGTCTCTCTCTCTCTGTCATCATCATTTTAGCCATTGTCTATCCACTGCAGGATAAAGGCCTCTTCTGCATGTTTCCAACCTATATGGTCCTGAGGGGGGGGAGAGAGAGAGAGAGAGAGAGAGAGAGAGAGAGAGAGGAAAGAGAGGGAGAGAAATAGATAGATAGATAGATATGATAGATATATATTTATTTATATATAAATATACTGCTATATTTGCTATTTCCTACCCCCTCCATTGCGTTATGCGTAAAATCTTTATTTTATCCGTTTTTCATCCTGGTCCAGAATCATGTCTGTGGGCGTGCAGGCACCCATGCAAAGACAGGAGCTAGGAAAAATTACTTTGGACATACTGGGTTATGATTCCTGATGGGTTTTTTTTTCTTTCCAGTCTCTTTTGATTTTTTTGATTTTTGATTTTTCCTTTTCTCTGGCTGTGAGAGAATTCTAAATGAAACATTGCTATTTCCTGGTTCAGGAAAGACGCATTTCCCGTCTTTATAAAAAAAAAAAAAAAAAAAAAGATTGAAGGCTGAGAATTCCTGAAGGGGCTGAAGCTTGCATGGAATTAGTTAGTCTCCCACTCCTGTTTGTTAGGGAGACAGAATCAGCACCGCTATGACTTTTATCGATGGAGTATTTGATTGAGAGAGAAAGAAATAAAAACCCCAAGAAAGAACCCTGATGAACCCTTGCTTCAGGTAATGGCTACCTTTGTTTACCTTTGTTTCCAGTCTCTGCAGCTTTGCTTGGATTACATGTAATCCTTGATTTACAACAGTTCGTTTAGTGCAGCCGGTTCTCAACCTATGGGTCGCGACCCCATTTGGGGTCGAACGACCGTTTTGCGGGGGTCGCCGGACACCGCGGTCCGCCATTTTGTTTTGTTTTGTTTTGTTTTTGTTTTTTTCGTCACACGCGTGCCGCGCATGCGCGGATCGGCCCGTCGCGGTCCGCCATTTTGTTTTGTTTTTTTGTTTTTTTTTTGTCGCGCGCACAGCGCATGTGCAGGGCAAGTGGGGTCTCAACCTGAAAAAGGTTGAGAACCACTGGTTAAGTGACTGATCAAAGTTACAGAGGCACTGCAAAAAAAAAAATAACATGATCATTTTTCACGCTTGCGACCATTGCAACAGCCCTATGGTCATGGGATCAAAGTTCAGATGTTTGGGCAACTGACTCATCTTTATGACGGTTGCCGTGTCCTGACATCATGTGATCCCCTTTTGCGACCTGCTGACAAGCAAAGTCAATGGGGGAATCCTGATTCACTTTATAGCTTAAAGAATTGCAGTGCTTCACTTAACAACTATGGCAAGAAAGGTGGTAAAATGGGGCAACACTCACTCAACAACTGCCTTGCTTAGCAGTGGAAATTTTGGACACGGTTGTGGTTGTAAGGCGAGGACTGCCTTTAAAAAGAAAATAGTAATATCAATAATGCAATATAGTAAAAACTCAAGCCATTGAGCTAGGCTTGAAAAAGAGAAGAAAATAAGGGGAAACCAGTCAATTATGAGGAAGTAAACACACACGCACACGCGCACACACACACACACACAAACACAATTACACTAAGTAAAGAAAAAAAAAGGAAAAATAACTGCAACAACGAACACTAGACTTTTAGGCACACCAAACTAAATAAAAGGAAGAACATAAAATAATGCCCAGCCCAGGTCATACACTTTTGAATCAGTATGCCTCAGCTAAAGAATTTGGCAACAAATTATATCATATTTTTATGAACTTCATTTATTAAAAGGGAAATATCAGTCAGAGAAATTTCCAGAAAAGGCGCTTTAAAGAGGGGGGGGGGGAGAGAACATAATAAACCTTTATGGCTTTCCTCTATAGAAATTGTATAAGACTTTTATCTAGCTTTGCAATTTGATTGCTTCATTCCTTACAAAGTTATTAGAATATTCTTTAATTTGCTGGTATCTATTCTGGATTTTCCACCTGCTTAATGAAAAGGTCAGTACAAATTGCATTTAATAAAACCTTAGCTGCTTTGCTGGGATCGTGTGGTTATAGATTTAAAATAATAAATTAATTAAAAGTTTTTTCAGGTTGCAGAATCTAGGGCATTGTTTTTCAAGCTCAGCAACTTTCAACTCCCAGAATTCCCTCAGCCAGTATGCTATAAACCATATATTTGGAGGGGCTGTTAGTATTTATTATTAGTAGTAGCTGATTGATTGATTAGTCCAGGGGTAGGCAACCTTGGCTCTTTTATGACTTGTGGACTTCAACTCCCAGAATTCCTGAGCCAGCCGTGCTGAGGGGAAAGGGAGAGGTTTTCAAGCTGAACCATGCTAGCTCAGGAATTCTGGGAGTTGAAGTCCACGAGTCACAAAAAGAGCCAAGGTTGCCTACCCCTGGGTTAGTCTGAGGACTATATCAAAGAATAAAATAAAAATAAAATACAGAATCTAATTCCAGTGTAAAATAGATAAATGAAAATGAAGAAATCATGTGGTAAAATACAAGAATCATCTTTCAGATAAAGACATCACTTTTGAAGGATAATCTGATCTATTCAATATACATATATATTTCATGGATTCTTGGTTCTACTGCTTTAATTATAAACTTAGCAGTTTATAATGTATACATTAAAGCCCAGGAAGAAATAGGACAACCTTTGATTCACATCCCAATGGAATGTTAAACATCTAAGCCAGGGCTTCTCAACCTTGGCAACTTTAAGACTTGTGGACTTCAACTCCCAGAATTCCTCAGCCAGCTTTGCTGGCTGAGGAATTCTGGGAGTTGAAGTCCACAAGTCTTAAAGTTGCCAAGGTTGAGAAGCCCTGATCTAAGCTTAAGAGGGGCAGAGAACTGACAGTCAAACAAAACATTTTTTTGTATCCCATCTTTATTATTTTACAAATAACTCAAGGCAGTGAGCATACCTAATACTCCTTTCTCTTCCTGTTTTCTCCATAACAACAAGGTAAGGTGGGTTGGACTGAGAGATAGAGAGAGACCCAAAATCACCAGCCGGCTTTCATGGCTAAGGCCCGACTTGAATTCATAGTCTCTTGCTTTGATAGCTTGGTGCCTTAACCACTACTGGACCAAATTAGGTCTATAATAAAGATAATAAATATCTTTATTGCTATTAATCACTGCTTTAAAAAAATGAATTTCTGGATACCTTTGAAACTACTCTAAGTGGCTTCGCCAATAGTTCCTCTGAGCATAGCACAAACTCAGAAATCTGGGAATCTAGTCTGTCTTTGGCTCTCGTTGGCTCCCTGCACAGCTTTGGCTGTGAATTCTGCAAGGCCTTGGTGTAGTAGGCTGAGCAACTAGATGTAAAAGAAGCCTGCAGAATAATTTTCTATTTGTTTTACACACGTTAGAAATGACAGGCAGAAATTCAACCAGACGGTCCCGGTTGCAGATATTTCAGATTGCATGGAAAAGAGCTTTGCTAGGTTAAACACCCCCCCCCAACAGCTGTTAGGGAAGTGATTCCTCATTTGGTAAACTCAAGGTACCACTTGGGTGGATGGGTAGATGGAGGTCACCATGGTAACCTCAATACTTTGCTGATGCTCCTGTTTCCAGCCCTGTTACTCTTTGGAGCAGATCCAAAGAGTTAAATAAAGCTGATAACTCTCTGCATTATGCAGGGGGATCGTCCTGTCTTCTCTTTCTTGTTCCAGCCTGGACAGGATCTTCTGGCCCACAGTTAGTGTCCCCAAAACAGCCAGCCCTCTTCGCCCTCTTCCTGAATGCTTCATTCCGTGCCTTGTCTGTTTGAATTCTAAAAATGCAGAGAGAATAGAATAGAATAGAATGGGGAGAAATGGTTGCTTGGAGCCAGGGAGGGGGAGGATAGGTGGAGGGGTGGTGTCTAGGCCAGGGGTAGGCAACCTTGGCTCTTTTATGACTCGTGGACTCCCAGAATTCCTGAGCCAGTCCACGAGTCATAAAAGAGCCAAGGTGGCCTACCCCTGGTCTAGGCCTTAAACCATGTTGTTGAAGGATGTAACCCAATGCACCAAATCTTAGTAGATAACAGATAGTCCCCAACTTACAACCATTCTTTTAGTGACCATTCAAAAGTTACAGCGGCACTGAAAAAAAAAGACTTACGACCGTTTTTCACACTTAACAACCGTTGCAGCATCTCTGTGGTCTTGTGATCAAAATTTGGACGCTTGGCCAGAAAGTTCACCAGCAAAGTAAAATGGGGTAGCCAGATTCACTGTGTTACTTAACAACTGCAGTGATTCACTTAATAGCTATGGCAGGAAAGTCGTAAAATGGGGCAAAACATATTTAACAATTGTCTTGCTTACCACAGAAACCTATGGTCGCAAGTCAAGAATTACCTGCATGTATTTTTTTTCCCAAAAGAAAGAGAAGGAATGGAAATGTAGTTCACTTTTTAAATGATTATGTATTTATACCCTGACTTTTATTATTTTTGCAAATAGCTCAACATATCCAACAGACCTTCCTCTTCCTATTTTCCACACAACATCCCTGTGAAGTGGGTTGGGTCAGCGAGAATGACTGGCCCAGGGTCACTCCGCTGGATTTCCTGGCTAAGTCAGGACTTGAACTCACTGTCTCTTGCTTTTCAGCTAGTGCTTTAACCCCTTAGCTGTCATTCCCCCTTCCCTTCAATGGGCTAGGGGTGCTTTGGAAATAAAGGATGAGAAGGGAAACCGCTGGTCTTCTGCAAGCCACCGGCTAAAAACATTGTTTATTTAGCGTACAGCATATCAGATTGACTTGAAATATATATTAACATTTTCCCTAGATTAAAAACATACAATAAAACATGAATGTTAAAAAGGTACCAATCCCTAGGGCAGGGGTAGGCTGAGGAATTCTGGGAGTTGAAGTCCACAAGTCATAAAAGAGCCAAGGTTGCCTACCCCTGCTCTAGGGCCTAGGCCAGTGGTGGCGAACCTATGGCACGTGTACCGGAGGCGGCACTCAGAGCCCCCTTTGTGGGCACGCGCACCGCCGCTGCCAGCAGCTTGCGCAGGTCCATTAGGCCTCCATCGCCACCCGGAGCGGCAGTCGCACCCAGCACAAAGGAGGCGAAGCGGCCAGCTAGCAAGATCGAGTAGAGGTGGTAGAGCACGTCCACACCCAGCAAGCCAAAGGCCACCCTGAGCCTTGGCTCCATGGCTCCCCAGTCCCAGCTAGGATTGCATGCCTCCCCCCATCTATGCTGGGCCTTCTGCCCATCGCCCCACCTTCCACAGACCCCCTGGATCTCCCCCAACCCTGCCCAGCCCCAAGCATACCCCCCATTAGCAACATCGAGGTGGCCATGCCCATTGCAGCCATGCCCGCCCAGTCTGCCGTGACAACCGCAACTATGCCCACCCAGTGGGCCATGCCCACCCAGTAGGCCATGCCCCCATGCCCCCCCTGAGGGCACCACAATGCTGATGTGACTCTGGCACTTTGCAATAAATAAGTGGGTTTTGGCTTGTGGTTTGGGCACTCGGTCTCTAAAAGGTTCACCATCATTGGCTTAGGCCATCTAACCATTGAAATGCAGCCATTATTGATATGAAAAAAATCAGATACTGGACCAGTATATGCCCTCACCTCACAGCTACAGCAGGTGTCCCCAACCCGAGTCATGGCCTACTACTTGGCTGTGGCCTGTTTGAAACCAGGCCGCGCAAGAGATGAGCGAGCACGTGCGTGTGAAGCTCCAGTCACACAAGTGGTGGGCAAGCGGCGCATGCAAAGCTCCAGTCCCGTGAGCAGAGGGCCCTTGCGTTCACGTGTGAAGCTCCACTTGGGCAAGTACTCACGCACAAAGCTCCATTTGTGCAAATGGAGCTTAGTGAGCGAGCGCCCTCTGCTCGTGCGAGTAGAGCGAGTGGAGCTTCGCACACGAGCACAAGCATCCTCCATGCTTGTGCGAGACTCCATTTGCGCAAATGGAGGGCACGTGCGGCCACCCCTCGCAGAAAAGGAGCTGTGCGCACGCACCTCCGCCTGCCACTTACATGCCCCCCCCAACTGGGCTGCCAAGCTGGAAAGGTTGGGGACTGCTGATCTACATATAGTTTGAGGTGGGACCCCGCAGTCACACTGAGAGGAGGATACTATGCCCCATTTATACAGGGGATGCCATGTGGGGTGCACATCCTATTTAGGATTGTCCATTGCTGGTGACAGTTCAAAGCCTGTCACCTTTTTTTAATATTTTAAAGTGGGGGGTGGAGATGCTCTGATTTAAGATGTTTTCCCATATCTTTCCAGAGTATTGCCCCTCTGATTTAATAATTAAACCAAAGTGAATTGTTCTATACTGTTTATACATGGGCCAATTTTCATTCGAGGGCTGCCAGTTGCCAAACAGTAACCTCAGCTTCCCTCCCCTGCGCCCTGCTTACTCTTTGCCTCCCTTGTTCTATTTCTTCACCCAGTCTTCAGACATTAATCCTGAGTTTCTCCACCCCCGTGGCAGGCCCAAAAATATCCCCCCAGGCAGCTGACATCCCCCAACTGTGGAGCAGCTGTTTGAGTCCATTCTTGTACCCTCCTCAACACCCCCCCTCCCCAAGCAGACACATAGCCTGCGCCCCCAGCAATCCTCTCAGCTTGCTTGCAAGTGTGAGTCCTGTTTTAAGAAGCATCCGGTGAGTCGGTCGTGAAGAACGTTGGTTCTGTCTACATTTCAGGGGCTGGAAAGGTGCCTGCTGGTGTTGAAATCCCCACCCCACGTTTGGACAGAATAGACAGGTTGGGAATTAATCTGTTTGGGGTGGGAGGAAGAGGGTGGAAGCAGGGGGAGAGGAGAGCAAGCTGCATTTTTTTTCCAGCCCCACCCAGGGAGATTTTATTTGGTGCTTGTGAAGGCACACATGATGCCTAATGTCGTAAGTAATTGGAAACCAAGGCTGTAGATCGGAGATCTGCATATTTGAAGGATCATTCAAATGAAAAATATATGTTGGACTGGAAAAAATGGATAGACTACATACAAGAGAAACATCAATCAAAGAAAATGTATCTTGCTTATAGTTAAATCTTGATGTACCGAGTGAAGAATGTTTACAAGTTCAAAATGATTGTATTAAGTTGAATTTTTCCTTTGTTTACATTTACCATTGAAGAATGGACTTTTAAAAAAAGCAATACAGCAAACATGTCAAACACAAGGCCTGGGGGCCGGATGCGGCCCACGAAGTGGTTTCATGTGGCCCGTGAAGCCATCCTGGAAACAGTGAGGGAACGGCCCCCGCTGCCTTGGCTCTGGCTCAGGCCAGCCAGGAGCCAATGTACAATTCTGTGGTGGTCATCTATGCTGAAATGCATTCAGTCTTGGCTCCACAAGGCCGTCTGGAAACAGCGAGGAACCAGCCCCTGCCGCGTCAGTCCTGCCCCCTGGTGCATGCTGGGGAGGTGTCACCCTTTGTGAGGCATGAAGAAATGCACCACTGGAAGTGGCCAGCAAATGGCCCTTGCCTACTTCACATACCCGGCTTGATGGGCTCTGCCCTGGTCCCCCCCCCCTTCTGCCAGAGACCCTCAGATCTGTCCCACTCCTGTCCAGGCCCCCACAGGCACCCTTGACACAAATGATGTAGAGCTGACCACGCCTACCCAGTAGGCCACACCCACTCCATCCACACCCACCCTGGCCACACCCATCCCCCCCCCAGGGCAACCGCAATGCTGATGCGGTCCTCAATGAAATTGAGTTTGACACCCCTGCAATACAGCAATCACAATTCAGCCCAAAATTTCTGTTGCCTCTGTTTGTTACGTGAACCTTGCTCCATTTTACAACCTTTCTTGCTACAGTGGTGGCAGTGAATCGCTGCAGTTGTTGAATTAGTAACATGGTTGTTAAGTGAATCTGGTTTTCCCATCGACTTTGCTTCTCAGAAGGTCACAAAAGGGGAATCACCTGACCCCGGGACACAACAATGGTTATACATGTGAGTTAGTTGTCAAGTGTCTGAATTTTGATCACATGACTATGGGGATGTTGCAACGGTCGTAAGTGTGAAAAACAGTCATAAGTCACTTTTTTCAGTGCTATTGTGACTTTGAACAGTCACTAAACGAAGTGTTGTAAGTCAAGTGACTACCTGTACAGGGTTGTGTACAGATAGTCCTCGACGTATGACCGCAATGGAGCCCAACATTTCCACTGCTAAGCAAGGCAGTGGTTAAGTGAGTTACCCCCCATTTTATGACCTTTTTTTGCCATAGTTGTTAAGTAAATCATTGCAGTTGTTAAGTGAATTATATCGTTGTTAAGAAAACCTGGCTCTCCCACCCCTTTCTTGACTTTGATTGTC
This sequence comes from Bothrops alternatus, assembly GCA_034064705.1. Taxonomy (NCBI): domain Eukaryota; kingdom Metazoa; phylum Chordata; class Lepidosauria; order Squamata; family Viperidae; genus Bothrops; species Bothrops alternatus. The sequence goes on along the minus strand of JARGCV010000182.1, from coordinate 4,248,084 downwards.
AGAAGACAGCTGGGAAGGTTACAAACGGGGATCACATGGCCCCGGCACAGTGCAACAGCCGTAAGTACATGCCAGTTGCCAAGTGTCTGAATTTTGATCATGTGACCATGGGGATGCTGCAATGGTCGTAAGTGTGAAAAGCGGTCATAAGTGACTTTTTTCAGTGACATACTAACTTTGAACAGTCACTAAGCGAACTATTGTAAGTCGAGGACTACATGTAGTTTCTTCTGGTCCAGGGGTAGGCACCCTTGGCTCTTTTATGACTGGTGGACTTCAACTCCCAGAATTCCTGAGCCAGCCAGGCTGAGGGGAAAGGGAGAGGTTTCCAAGCTGAGCCATGCTGGCTCAGGAATTCTGGGAGTTGAAGTCCACGCGTCATGAAGGGGCCATAGTTTCCCCCATGCTGGCTGAGGAATTCTGGGAGTTGAAGTCCACGAGTCATAAAAGAGCCAAGGTTGCCTATCTCTGGCCTAGGCCTAGGCCGCTTTATGACTCGTGGACTTCAACTCCCAGAATTCCTGAGCCAGCCAGGCTGAGGGGAAAGGGAGAGGTTTCCAAGCTGAGCCATGCTGGCTCAGGAATTCTGGGAGTTGAAGTCCACGAGTCATAAAAGAGCCAAGGTTGCCTTACCTCTGTTCTAGTTTCTTGACTTACAGCCATTCAGTTAGTGACCATTTGAAATGACATCAGCACTGAAAAAAGGGACTTACAATGTCCTCGCGCTTGTGACCATTGCAGTGTACCCACGGTCACATGATCAAAATTAAGAGGCCTGGCAGCTGGCAGGACGTTTGCAATGTCCTGAGGTCACGTGATTGCCATTTGTGAGTTTCCTAGCCAGCTTCTGACAATATCAATGGGGGAAGCCAGCTTCAATTGACAACTTGGCGCTTCACTTAATGGCTGTGGTGATTCCCTTAATGAATGCAGCAAAAATTTCATAAAATTGGGCATAGCTCATTTAAGAACTGCCTTGCTTAGCAGCAGAAGTTCTGGACTCCATTGTGGTCATAAGTAGAGGACTACCTGTACTGTATTTCTTGAGGGAATCTCTTGAGTCCGTTGCATTGCTGTAGCATTGTTAGAATTATTATTAAAAATAGTAGGGTGCAATTACACTCTTGCTTTTTCTCCATTCGTTCCCGATCGTTGGAAGACAGGTTTGCCCAGCCTGTTCCTAAATCTTGAAACTTTCTACTAGGTTTTTATTTTTTTTCTGATAGGATTCCTTGAGGGCTAGAAACCTGAAGGTTATTTTCAAAAGGTCCTCGGCAGCAGGTGAGGTTCGTTCCAGTGCATGAAAGACGCTGCTGTTTGGATTTGCTTTTCATTTCGTTTTCCAGCTTCTCGCACAGGCCCTGACCAGGCTGAAACGCTGTTTTTTCCCAGCTGGATGGGCGTATGAGAACCACACCCTGGGAAAGTCGGATAGGAGGTGGGAGAACCAGTTAACCAGAGGGCAGGATGTGCTGCCAGCAAGCAGGGCAGAAATGAATGAGATTGCAGAAGTCCATTCCAAGTGATGAATTGGGAGGATCGTGCACGGGCGAACCCTGTCAGGGATTTGCAGATGAATTTATGCCTTCTTGAAATCCCTTTACTAGACATTTTTGCTTGGCAGACCGTAGACCTAATCCCTCAGCCTGCAGCCGAGATTTCTCTGCCTTGGCTTGGCAAGAAGCCGATGAAAGATTGTAGATTGTACAAAATAAAAAATGTAGGATTCTGTGTTTGGCTTCTCCAAGGAAAAAGGGCGGGAGAATTTGCCTGCAAGTCACAACGTGGGATGTGTTAAGTCCAGCACCGAATGGAATGAAAAGTGTTGGGCCAAAACTAGAAACAGCTTAAGGTTCAAGTCCACCCTAAAGTTTGCAAACTCCGACTTTGAGCCAATCTCTCCTTCCCCCTCCACCCTTCCTACCTCACAGGGTTAGTGTGCTGGAGAAAACAACAGTGGAGATACAGGTAGTCCTGGACTATTCACCATTCATTAAACAACTGATGTTACAACAGCACTAAAAATGACTTACGACCGGTCCTCACAGTTATGACCGTTGCAGCATCCCCAAGGACGTGAGATCAAATCTGGGCACATGGCCACTGGCATGTATTTATGACCATGTGATCATGTGCTCGCCCATTGGTGAACCTTCCCAGCCAGCTTCTGACAAGCAAAGCCAACGGGGAAAGTCAGGTTTGCTTAATGATCACATGATTTCCTTAACAGCTGCATTGATTTGCTTAACAACTATGGCAAAAAAACCGGTCGTAAAATGGGGGACAACACACTTAACAGTTGCCTTGCTCAGCAATGGAAACTTTGGCTCCACTTTTAGTCATCAGTTAAGGACTCCCTGTATAGATGTAAATATGAATATTACAAGGAATGTTACAACTCTCAAATATCTATGGAGGTTCTCAGTTATCCAGGTCATGGTTGTTCCAAAGCTGCTTTTTCAGAAGGAAACTGAGCTTCCTTGCTTTTTTTTTTTTTTGAAGACGTATCGCTTCTCATCCAAGAAGCTTCTTCGGCTCTGACTGGATGGTGGGAAATGGAAGGATTTATACTCCTTGCAGACAGCTGGTCATTTGCATTCTTTTAGATCAGAGGTCCCCAACCTTTTGGGCACCGGGGACCAGTTCTGTGGAGAGAGGTTTTTCTGTGAGCTGGAGGGTGCGTGGTTGTGTGTGCTGCCTGCATCCCAAGGATGGGGCTTGGCTTGTTTGTGGCCCACTCGGGCGCAGCTACAGTGGGCTTGGCAGACTGGGTGGGCGTGGCCACTGGATGGGTGTGGCTGTAGTAGTCATGGCAGATTGGGTGGGCATGGTCACCTCAATGTTGCATATGGGGAGGGACACCAGTGGGAGCCGGGCAGGGTTGGGGGAGATCCATGGGCTCTCTGGCGGGTGGGATGGTGGGCTCCCCAACTCCCCAGTGGCGGTTCCAGGCTGGCTGTCCTTAGGCCAGTGATGGCGAACTTTTAGAGACCACGTGTGCTGGGGCGATGGCGCATGCCCACAGAGAGGGCTCTGCGTGCCGCCTCTGGCACGTGTGCCATAGGTTCGCCACCACTGGCATAGCTAGAGGTCTATGGAGATCCTCAGTCATCCAGGTCGTGGCTATCCCAAAGGTGCTTTTTTCAGAAGCCAACTGGACTTTCTTGTTTTTTCCTGGAAGATGTTTTGCTTGTGATCAAAGAAGCTTCTTCAGCTCTGACTGGATGGTGGAGAATGGAAGGATTCATATTCCTTGCTGACTTCTGTGAAGAAACGTCTTCAAGGAACAACAAGAAAGTCCTGTTGCACCTCAAGGCTCAAACGGCATAAAATATACCTCCCTCCCTCGTGGTGCAGCGCACCGATTCAATGAGTGGTATCTCCATTTTCTCTTCTTCTGCAGGAAATGAAGCCACAGGGGAGCCGTTGCAGATGACCTCCCTGGAGTGAAGATGTCCTCCTTAGACCCCCTCCCTCCCGCCACGCCTCCCTCCCAGAAACCCACTCGCATCATCAAGCCTCGCCCACCCACCAGGCCACGCCCCTACCTGCCCCCCAGGCCAGACTCCACGAAGCTGCTCCGGGTCCCTACCTCTCCTTTGCCTCTGGAGAAGGATGAGTGCTCTCAGGTCACCGAAGTGCCGGGCGGCCCACCTCAGCCCTTGCACAAGCTGCAGAAATCTGGTGCCGTTCGCAAGATCGTGGTACACTTCGATCGAGCGGGTCCTCCAGAGAAGGAAGAAGCCGAAAAAATGGTCCGATCGCCACCTTCCAGCTGCCAGCAGGATGAGAACCAGGAAGAGAAGGCCATTAAAGAAAAAGAGATCCAGGATGGGTTGGGTAAGTGGGCCAGCTTTGATTGGGGTGCTGAAAGTAGACTTTGCCATGATCCTTTGGATGGCTCCATGCAGGTTTCTGGACAGCATTTTGGGAACTAGATTTCCCCCTAGATCTGGCCCAAAGCCACCCATCTGGCTTTTCAAGGCAGGATTAGAACTCAGAACTCTCCCCACTCCTAGTCCAGCCCTTTTAAAGATGGTGTCAGACCTGCTTGCTGGGCAGATCCTGAGCATCCTTGAATCTGGAGTCCAGCTTGGAGCAATTAGATTTCAGTCCTAAAAAACGGTAAGCCAACTGTTGGAGAAAATCACTAGCTGAATTGGAAATAAATGCTGCAAGTGAATGCGAGCCTGGAGATTTACAAATGTATGTTCGGCATAAAATCCATCTTCGTCGTCCACAACAGTTTGCAAGACACCCGAGTTGTTCAGTTCTGCCCACTTTGGGTTTCCATCAGTGAAGTAGAAACACACAGCGCATTTCTGAGTCTCGTCCTGATTTCATCCAGGCTAGAAACAACACAGCAAATACAATTGGAATTTTGGGGGTTGCTTGAAACTGTAAACGGTGTGTGTGTGTGTGTGTTCATGAAATGCTTCCCCGTCCTGTGTTTTTACCTGCCATGAATCAGAAGTTTTCTTCCCCTTCATTCAGTAGACAGTGTGGTCTAATGGTTAAGGCACCAGGCTAGAAAGCAAGAGATTGTGAGTTCAAATCCTACCTTAACCATGTAAGCCAGCTGGGTGACGTTAAGCCAGTCACCAGGAGATTGTGAGTTCTAGTCCCGCCCTGTGCACAAAAGCTGGCTGGGTGACTTTGGACCAATCGCCAATAGGCTGGGAGTTCTTGTCCCGCCTTAGGCATGAAAGCCAGCTGAGTGACCTTGGGCCATTCACTAGGCCAGGGGTAGGCAACCCAAAACACTCAAAGAGCCACTTGGACCCCTTTCCCACCAAAAACGAAACACTGGGAGCTGCAAAACCCTTTTGATATCTAAAAGGAAGATAACACTGCATATATCCTTTTTTACCTTATATATATATATATCTCATAAAGGTAAAAAAGGATATATGCAGTGTTATCTTCCTTTTAGATATCAAAAGGGTCTCTCTCTCTGTCTCCCTCCCCCTCTCTCCCTCTCTTTCTTTCTGCCCTTGGTCTGCCAGTCCTCTTCCCCCACTCTCTTTCTCTCTCTCTCTTTCCTCTCTCTCTCTCTCTTTCTCCTTCCCCCCCTCTCTCTTTCTTCCCCCCTCCCTCTGTCTGATCTTCTGCTCACCTGGCAAGCTGGCTTCAAGCTGTTCTCCAACAAGCTCAGAGGTAGGCAACCTCTGCTCTTTTATGACTCATGGACTTCAATTCCCAGAATTCCTGAGTCAGCATAGCTGGGCTAGCTAGCTCTCTCCTGCCCTTCCTGCTTTCTGCAGAGATGCAGCAAAGGGAGGAGCCATGCCCAAAAAGATTTTCAGCTTGTCGGAGAACACAGTGAGTCCACTCTTTTTTACACACACACACACACACACACACACACAAACACACACACACACACATAAACACAAACACAGAGACAGAGAGAAACAGTGAAGCAGGGAAGCACAAGTGCCTCTCTCTGTCTCTATCTCTCTCTACAAATGCAGGAGTTTGGGAGCCATAGGGGAAGGCTCAAAGAGCCGCATGCGGCTCCAGAGCCGCAGGTTGCTGACCTGTGCACTAGGCGACTGTAAGTTCTAGTTTGGCCCTATGCACAAAAGCCAGCTGGGTGACTTTGGACCAATCACCAGGAGGTTGTGAGTTTTAGTCTCGCTTTAGATATGAAAGCCAACTGAGTGACCTTAGACCATTCACTAGGCGACTGTAAGTTCTAGTTTGGCCCTATGCACAAAAACCAGCTTGGTGACTTTGGACCAATCACCAGAAGGCTGGGAGTTCTCGTCCCACCTTAGGCGTGAAAGCCGGCTGGGTGACTTTAGGCCAATCACCAGGAGGCTGTGAATTCTAGTCCTGCCTTGTATACAAAAGCTAGCTGGGTAACTTTGGACTAATCACCAGGAGGCTGGGAGTTCTCGTCCCGCTTTAGGCATGAAAGCTGGCTGGGTGACCTTAGGCCAATCACCAGGAGTTTGTGAATTCTAGTCCCACTCTAGGCACAAAAGGCAGCTAGTTAATTTTGGGCTAGTCAGTCTTTGTCTCAGCCCAACCCACCTCACAGGGTTGTTGTTGTGGGGAAAATAGGAGGAGGAAGGTATGCTGCTTTATTTGTAAAAGCAGTAAAAGTGGGATATAAAGAAAGAAAGAAATCAGATAAAAATTATCTCTCTTCCTCTGCTTCCTCAGATCCCTGCAAGGACACCCAGCCATCCGTATTGTCGATGGTGGAGCAGAACGGGCTGGATTTGCCCACTTCCTGCCTGTCCGGCTGCCCCTGTGTTTGCCATCAACAAAACCCAGGGATGGTCTTGGTTTGGGTCCCTGCAACTTCCCGGCTGCAGGAGGGGGATATGGAGAACGGGCTGGCCTCAGACCTATCATCCTCTGCCGACGAAGGGGGGGCCTCCTTCCAAAAATTCCTGGGACTCGGTGCACCGCCTACCCAGCCTTCCTCCATTGCAGCGGGCAGGGTCCCGAAATCTCGCCGCTTGTCCCGAAGCAAAAAGCCTGTTGACTCCCCGCCGTCCACCAACGGGCACCCCGAAGGGGGTGTCGTCCTGACAAGCTACCGTTCCACAGCCGAGCCCCTTCCCCTACGCTGCCCGCCGTTGATGCCCAAGCCGCCCCGTCGCAACAAGGGAGGTGGCTCTCTCTCTCTGGATGGTGAGCTCCTACCTCCGGCCATCCCACCGAAAGCCCCCGTGAAACCGCCTCGCAGCTCCTTGGGACCCTCGGCTCGTCGGAGTTCCCTCCAATACCCGCTTGAGATGAACCACCTTCCTGGCCGAGTCTCCCCTTTTGCTGCTGGGGAAGGCTTTCTCATGTTGCCTCCCCCCACCCAGCCACCCCCACCTCCCCCCAATTCTCAGATCCCTCCGCCCCTCCCCATTTCTCAGACTCGCTCCCAGATGTGCTCAGCCCCGCCTCCGCCCACCCAGCCCCCTCCCCTGCTGCCCCAAGGTCTCCCTCCTCCGCCAACTCAGCCACCGCCACCTCTGGAAAGTTCACCTCTGGATGACAGCCCTTTTCAAGGTACTTTTTTTGACCCCTTTGGGGTACAACTGTATCTCCCAACCTCAATTATTTTAATATGTGTGGACTTCAACTCCCAGAATTCGCCCAGCCAGTTTTGCTGGCTGTGGAATTCTGGGAGTTGAAGTCCACATATCTTAACATAATTGAAACTGAGAAACTTTGTGGTAGCTGGCTTGGAATTCTGGGAGTTGAAGTTCACACATCTTAATGTAGTTGAAAATGAGAAACTTTGTGGTAGATGACTTGGAATTCTGAGAGCTGAAATCTATACATATTAATGTGGTTGAAACTGAAAAACTTTGTGCTTCCTAGTTGTGGGATTCTGAAAATTGAAGTCCGCACATCTTAACATAGTTGAAAGTGAATAATTTTGTGGTCTAAAGATGGGGAAAAAGGATATTGTGTTGTCACCCACTTTTCTTAGCTAAGGGCTGCCTGGAGGGGCGAGATCCCAAAACTGGAGGGGGCATTTTTGCTTGGGGAGGGCAAGGAACACAAAGAGACCTTTCAGTTCAGAAAGTACAAAGTTTGATTTTTTTCCCCCACATGCAGCAGCTCAGTTTTTCTGCTCGGAACCCTTTCGGCGTCTTCCCCAACGATTCGAAGCTGTGCATTGAAAATAAAACAGTGTTTTGACTCAAAACATTTGACGTATTTTACAGTGCAAAGGTTTTATTTACTTAGACCTTCAGGAAAAGTACTATTTGTGATCTGATTGGAGAGGGTCATTCTCTGTTCCCTCTCCTGAGAATGTGGCTTGGCTCATTTATTTCGAGTTGCACGTAGACCTCGACCATATTGGAGCCTGCTTCTTTTTTTTTTTTAATAATTTTTTTTATTATTAGATATCCGTTTGTACATGTAAACAATGAAAAAGTTCAAGTTAAAGCCATTCAACTTAATACAATCATTTTAAATTTGTAGACCTTCTTCACTCCGTGTGTCCAACTTTAACTATCTTTTCAGATCAATCTATTGGACATCAAACAAACAAGTCTTCTTATTAAAATTAATATTTTTCATGTCAATATACCCATCCCTTCAACAAGTACATTCTTAGTCTATTTAATATATATCTTCCATTAATTGATAGATATATATTTGTACATGTAAACCAGGGGGAAAATCAAGTTAACTGCTATCCAACTTAATACAATCGATTTAAATTTGTAAACATTCTTCACTCCGTATGTCCAGATTTAACTATAAGCCAGATACATTTTCTTTGATTGGTGTTTCTCTTGTATGTAGTCTATCCAATATTTCTTATGGTCGCAAGTAAATACCAGTTTTCAGCAAAAACATTGTAAAACGGTCATATGACCATGAGACACTTCAAATGGCTGTCAGTGCAAGCCAGTTGTTGAACACCCAAACTAATTATTTGCATGCTGGGGAGACAGGCAGCCATTGGAATTTCAGAAATGGGTCATAAGTAAATAAGATAAGAGATAAGATAACTTTTATTGTCATTTTTTTTTTACTGTGGGCACAACGGCACACATCAACATTGAAATTTAGTTGCCCACTCTCAAAGTGAAACACATACATGACGCACACCTAAACATACTATGTACAACATATGTATAGACCCACATACCTACATATACATAGGAGATAAATATTAAATAATGTCCATCTTGAATACATAACGGAAGGAGGAAGCTTTAGAGTTCACAAGGTTAATGCTGTATGGAATGAAACTCTGGCTGAATCTGGATGTTCTGCTTCGGATACCACGGAGCCCCCTCCTCCCAGAAGGGAACAAGGAAAACAGGTCGTGAAGAGGATGTGTGGTGTCCCAGATAATCTTGCGGACCCTGCTCAAGCAGCGCTTCTGTGCTATGTTCTGGATGGGAGGAAGGGAGCTGCCAATGATCTTTTTGGCCATCCTCACCACTCTCTGCATCGCCTTCCTGTCTGAAACAGTGAGGCCTCCAAACCAGACTGTGATCGTCCCCTTGTAGAAAGTGGTCAGGACAGAAGAAGGAAGATGTTCTTTTCTCTGTGGAAGTATTCCTGTGGAAATGCATGGTAAATTCCAGTGTTGCTACACAATCGGTTGTAAGTCGAGGACGGCCTGTGTTTGACTCAGACTACCTTAACCTGATGCATTCTGGAAGTGTCACACTGCCACTCCCATCCTCCTCAATCCATACCGGGAGAAATGCTTGATGTGTTACAGCAATGCTTAGGTCTTCCCTAACATCCATAATCTGTGCTTGTCTGTGTTATAAACTTAAATGTCCTTTTCTGTTACCCCACTCACTGACTCTGCAAACTTTTTCTTCTATAGGCGGCTGTGAAAATGAAGAGAGCAGTTTCAGCGACTCAGAGACGGACAAGTCAGACAACAGGTGGGTGTTGTTTCCCTGCTTTCTTGAAATTCCAAAGGGAGAGATTTACTTTACTTTACTTTTATTTGGACCTATATGCCGCTCCTCTCCGAAGACTCGGAGCGGCTTACAACATATACAAAACATCAAACAATCTAAGTCCAAATCAAAAATATTAAAAATAAACACCCAACACACATACATCTTTCAAACAACAATCCACAATCATCCCCAGGCCTGCCGGCAAAGATAGGTTTTAAGATTCTTTCGGAAGGCCGGGAGCGTGGGAGAAACACGGACTTCAAGGGGCAGTTGGTTCCAGAGGGTGGGCGCCACAACAGAGAAGGCCCTCCCCCTAGGACCCGCCAAACGACATTGTTTCGCTGACGGGACCCGGAGGAGGCCGACCCTGTGCGCTCTCACCGGTCGTAGGGAAGTATGTGGCAGAAGACGGTCCCGTAAGTATCCTGGTCCAGAGCCATATAGGGCTTTATAGGTAATGACCAGCACTTTGAATTGCGCTCGGAGACCAATAGGCAACCAATGCAGCATGTGGAGGGTTGGCGAAATGTGGGCACAACGTGGAAGGCCCACAATTGCTCGCGCAGCTGCATTTTGCACTAATTGTAGTCTCTGAACACTCTTCAAGGGCAGCCTCATGTAGAGAGTGTTGCAGTAGTCGATCCTCGAGGTGACAAGAGCATGTGTGACTGTGAGGAGAGACTCCCGATTCAAATAAGGACGCAACTGGTGCACCAGGCGAACCTGGGCAAATGCCCCCCTCGCCACAGCCGATAAATGATGTTCCAATGTCAGCTGTGGATCGAGGAGGACTCCCAAGTTGTGAACCTTCTCCGAGGGGTTTATAGATTCACCCCCCAGGGTAATGGAAGGACAGATTGAAGCGTCCTTGGGAGGCATCACCCACAGCCACTCTGTCTTGGGTGTGCAAGCAGGGTGGCAGTTTAGACTTTGAAGAGTCTAATACAGGCAGTCCCAAAGGTGCTTTTTTCAGGAGGCAAGTGGACTTTCTTGTTTTTCTTTGAAGACATTTCACTTCTCATCCAGGAAGGTTCTTCAGCTCTGACTGGATGGTAGGGCAGTGGAATGATTTATACTCCTTGCAGAAAGCTGGTCATTTGCATTCTTTTGGAGCGTCGTTGAGGTAAACTTGGAGGTTTACCTGTGTCCTCAGGGTCACCTGAGTGGTGCAAAAAGTGTGTGGGGCCCTCCTGGCTGCAGAATGATTTTTTGCCCTGTGTCCCTTTGCTGTTGAAGACGGGCGCAGGCTGTTGGGGATGAGTCTGTGTTGTCTGCATCTCAACCTGAAGCGCAAATGGTTTCTGTAGTCTGCAATGTTTTCTGGAAATCCATTCATCCTCCTGCACCATTCGAAAGGCGTTCATCCCAAACTGCATCACTAAATGTCTATGGAAATAAATAAATAAATAAATAATAATAATAATAATAAAGTTGAAAGAGGCCTTGGAGGTCATCTAGTCCAACCCTCTGCCTGCTCAGGCAGGAAACCCTATACCAGTGGTTCTCAACCTTGGGGTCGCGACCCCATTTGGGGTCGTGCGACCATTTCGCGGGGGTCGCCGGGCACCGCCGGCCGCCATTTTGTTTTGTTTTTTTATTTTTATTTATTTTTAATTTTTTTTAAATTTTTTTAAAAATTGTTTTAATTTTTTTTTAATTTTTTGGCGCGTGCGCGCCACGCACACACAGATCCGGGAAAAAACCCAAAAAAAATAAAAAAAACCAAAATAAATAAAATAAAAAAAAATGGCGGACCGCGACGGGCGGATCCGCGCATGCGCGGCACGTGCAATGAGCCGATCTGCGCATGTGCAGATCCGCCCGTCGCGGCCGCCATTTTTTTTTAATTTTTTTTAATTTTTTTTAAAAAAAAACAAAAAAAACCCAAAATGGCGGCCCGCGACGGGCGGATGCGCACATGCGTGGCGCGTGCGATGGGCCGATCCGCGCATGCGTGAATCTGCCCGTCGCGGCCACTATTTTGTTTTTGTTTTTTTAATTTTTTTTTAATTTTTTTTTGGGGGCGTGCGCGCGCACATGCGCGCACACCCGGATCGGGGTCGCGGCGCGCATGGGCGGGGCAAGTGGGGTCTCAACCTGAGAAAGGTTGAGAACCACTGCCCTATACCATTTCAGACCAAAGGCTGTCCAGCTAGTCCTCAACTCACAACAGTTCGCTTAGTGACTGTTTGAAGTTACGATGGCACTGAAGAAAGTGACTTAAGATGTTTTTTCACATTTACGACTGTCAAAGTGTTGGTTATTACCTATAAAGCCCTTCATGGCACTGGACCAGGATACTTACGGGACCGTCTTCTGCCACATACTTCCCTTCGACCGGTGAGAGCGCACAGGGTCGGCCTCCTCCGGGTCCCGTCAGCGAAACAATGCCGTCTGGCGGGCCCTAGGGGGAGGGCCTTCTCTGTTGTGGCGCCCGCCCTCTGGAACCAACTGCCCCCTGAAGTCTGCGCTTCCCCCACTCTCCCGGCCTTCCGAAGGAATCTTAAAACCTATCTTTGCCGGCAGGCCTGGGGTTGACTGTGGATCGTTGAATGAATGATGAATGTGTCTGTGGTGTTATTTTTAATGGTTTTTAGTTTTGGACTTAGTTTTTGAAATATTGTTTTATTTATGTTGTAAGCCGCTCCGAGTCTTCGGAGAGGAGCGGCATATAAGTCCGAAAAATTAAAATTAAATTAAATTAAATTACAGCATCCCCATGGTCACGTGATCAAAATCCAGATGCTTGGAACCTGACTCATATTTATGACAATTGCTGTGTCTCACAATCATGGGATCACCTTTTGCGAGCTTCGGACAAGAAAAGTCCATGGGGAAATCAGATTCACTTAACAACCATGTTACTAATGTAAAGCCTGCAGTGATTCACTTAACAACTGTGGCGAGAAAGGTCGTACAACAGGGGGGAAACTCACTTGAGAAATATTTCCTTAGCAACAGAAATGTTGGGCTCAGTTGTAGTCGTGCGTCGAGGACTACCTGTGTCTTGATAATATCAATTGATCATTATCTCTGGAGGATTTATAACTTCTGAACAAGGAGAAAATGGAATAAAAGCTGTGGAAGCTGATATTAGCTTGTGCTCCTATGACATTTGTTCCACAGAGCTTTGCTTTCTGCAGTTGTAAGCAGTTGCTCCACCATCTACAAATATGGTTATATATTACCAAAGCTCTCATGTCTGAATGTTTGTATCCTTCAATTGGTTGAAATGGGCATCTCTAGTGGAAGAAATGGGCTAGTAGGTTTGGCGTACCTGGTCCAACAAGTTAAGAATTTTGCTAAAAGTAGGCAATCCATTGGGTCATTTCAAAGATATTTGCTTACCAATATTAGAGAAACAGAATAACCAAAGCAGCCAAAACAGCAGTGGAAAGCTAGCAGGGAAAGGTGAAAATAGGGCAATAATTTATAATAGTAGTAGTAGTAGTAGTAGTAGTAGTAGTAGTAGTAGTAGTAGTAGTAGTAGTAGTAAAGCTGGAAGGGACCTTGGAGGTCATCTAGTCCAACCCCCTGCTCAGGCAGGAAACCCTATACCATTTCGGACAAATGGCTGTCCAGTCTCTTCTTAAAAACTTCCAGTGTTGGAACATTCACAGCTTCTGGAGGCAGGTTGTTCCACTGGTTAATTGTTCTAACTGTCAGGAAGTTTTTCCTTAGCTCTAGGTTGCTTCTCTCCTTGATTAGTTTATACCCGTTGCTTCGTGTCCTGTCTTCCCGCGCTTTGGAGAATAGCTTGACTCCCTCTTCTTTGTGGCAGCCCCTGAGATATTGGAACATTGCTATCATGTCCCCCCTCGTCCTTCTCTTCGTCAAACTAGACATACCCAATTCCAGCAACCGTTCCTTATATGTTTTAGCCTCCAGTCCCCTGATCATCTTTGTTGCTCTTCTCTGTACTCTTTCTAGAGTCTCAACATCTTTTTTACATCGTGGTGACCAAAACTGGATGCAGTATTCCAAGTGTGGCCTTACCAAGGCATTGTAAAGTGGTATTAATACTTCACGTGATCTTGATTCTATCCCTCTGTTAATGCAGCCTAGCACTGTGTTGGCCTTTTTGGCAACTGCAGCACACGGCTGGCTCATATTTAGGTGATTGTCTACTAGGACTCTGAGGTCCCTCTCACAGTTACTACTATTGAGCAAGGTGCCACCTATGCTGTACTTGTGCATTTGTTTTTTCTTGCCTAAATGTAGAACCTAAAGGTAGAATCAATATACTTCAAATGGGTTAACTTACAAAATGCAACTGCAGTCTTGAGGCCCATGACTCCCCTGAGATTGAAATGTGACAAAATGGTGGCCATTTCAGTCCTGCCTCAGTCAGCCATGATGAAGTGATCATCACTTCCAATGCTCCCTCCCGGTTTCCTACAAAGAAACTCAGCGGGGAAGCCAGTGGGAAATTGGAAGTCACTCCCCCTGCCACTGCTTTTTCCCCCGTCCGTGGTCATTCTGTCATTCTGACCCAGGACTCCTGTGGGACTGAAATTTGGCAAAGAAATGACTGCTTCAGTGCTGCCATGCCAACACACCACTGCGTCAGCCACAGTCCTTTGATCGTTAATTTCCACCTTTCCCTGATAGCTTCCTGCAAGGAAAGTCCATGGGAAAGCCAGCAGGAAATCAGAAGTTGGTCCCACTGCTGTTTTGGCTGCTTGTGTTTATTCTGTTTCTCTGTTTCAATAAAGAAATATCTCTGAAATGGCTCAATGTGGCATAGGTTGCCTACTTTTAGCAAAATTCCTAGCTTGTTGGATTAGATATGCCAAACTTACCAGCCCATTCTCCCACTGGAGGTGCCAGTGTTGGCCATGTTAATCAGCTCTTTGATGCCCTGTCAGTTATTCACTGTATTCTTCTTAAATAACAGATTTATACAGACTGAGATAAAGATATATAAAACAGAGAGCTTTCAAATGTGCTTCAAGACTATGAATTTTGATTATCGCTTGTCTGGCACAAGAATAGGGGAACAGATATTTTCTCTAATTATTTGAAAAGGATTTTCATGAGGGAAAGAGTATATGTTAATCACTGCTGTCAAACAAGCGTTACGAATTAAGTAATTATTAAGAAAGTAATTTGATGAGGAAGGAAGGTCCAGAGACGGAATAGAGCATTTGTGATTTTGAACATCTCTATTTCTGATTTCTGAATTCATGGGATTTTCTAAAGCATTAGCAGCAAAAACAAACAAACAAAAATCTTCCCAATGACCTCAAAATTAAAAATTGGGGGGGGGGGGGAAACCAAGAGGGTTTCTCCTATATTCAAGGTTCTCTGTTTGATGCTGGATGAAGATTTAAGCACCAGTTTAAAATATGGGTTGGCCTCAGTTCCCCACCATTTATTTAGGAACCTTTCAAAGCTACAGTGATGCTGAAAAAAAGTGATTTACCACCAGTCCCACACTTATGACCATCACAGCATCCCCAGTCACACGATCAAAATTTGGCTGCTTGTATTTACAATGGTTGCACCATCCTGGGGTCACGTGATTGCCATTTGCAACCATCTCAGCTGGTTTCCAACAAGCTAAGTCAACAGGGGAAGCTTTAACCACTGCATAAAATTCACTGTACAACTGCAGGGACACACTTCACCACCGCGGCAAAAAAAAAAAAAAAGATCTCGAACTTCGTAAACGTCTTGAACAGTTTGTAAAACTGCGCGACTCGCTTCACAAGCGCCTTCCTTCATTATGGACATTTGGATCCCGTGGTGGTAAATCAAGGAATATCTTTAATTACTTGCTCAGTTTGAGTCTGACTCCTGATGATTTTGTGGACACATCTGTACAGGTAAGTCCTCAACCCTACGACCACAATTGAGGCCCAAATTTCTGTTGCTAAGCGAGACACTTGTTAAGTGTTAGGTTTTGCCCCATTTTACGACTTTTCTTGCCACAGTGGTTAAGTGAAACGCTGCAGTTCTTAAGTTAATAACCAGGTTGCTAAGTGAATCTGGCTTCCCCATTGACTGCTTGTTAGAAGGTCGGGAAAGGGGATCCCGTGATCCCTGGACTCTGCAATCATATGAATCTGTTGCCAAGCATCTGAATTTTGATCTCATGATCGGGGATGGTGCAAAGGTCATAACTGTGAAAAACAGTCATAAGTCCCTTTTTTCACTACGGTTGTAACTTTGAACGGTCACTAAGTAAATTATTGTAAGTTGAGGACTATCTGTGTACAGTACTTTTCTAAATAGTAGTATGGAAATGGTTTGCAAATACCTTCTTCCCAATATAATCTCCAATGCTAGGACTTCTTAGTGGTGTCCCATCCAAGCAGCTACCTGGCTCAACCCTGCTCAGCTTGCTTGGGTTAGCTAATGTTTTTTAGGTGCTTACCTACTATGTTAAGACATAAGGTCAGGGCTTTTCAACCAGTGGTACGGGTACCACCTGTGGTACATTGGCACCTGGCAGGTGGTACGCGATCATCCTAGAAAAGTGACAGCGAGGGAGGGAAATGAGCTGAACCGGTGGCAGCACCGCACAAGCCTAAGTGAGAGATGGCTGGAGCTGTAGGGCTGTCAGGGCTCAGCGGAAGCGCCAGGATCAGTGCCACTTTCCAGCTGATCGGTGCTTCTTCAGGGCTGTCAGGGCTCAGCGCAGCGGTTCTCAACCTTTTTCAGGCCGAGACCCCACCTGCGCCGCCCATGCATGGCGCGACCCCAACCTGCGCTGCGCATGTGCGGCGTGATGGGCCGAACCGCGCATGCGCGGCGTGACGGACCGAACCGCGCATATACGGCGCACGCGCGATGGGCCGAACGGCGCATGCGCGGTGCGACGGGCCAAACCGCGCATGTGCGGCGCGACGGGCCGAACCGCGCATGCACGGCGCGATGGGCCGAACCGCGCATGCACGGCGCGATGGGCCGAATTGCGCATGCGCGGCATGGGGCGACAGGCCGAACCGCACATGCATGGCGCGACGGGCCGAATTGCGCATGCACGGCGTGCGTATGACGGGCCGAACCGCGCATGCATGGCGCGCACGCGATGGCTCAAACCGCGCATGCGCAGCGCAACGGGCTGAATCGCGCATGCGCAGCGCGCGCGACGGCCAAGGGAAAATGAGAAAAAAAATGGGAAAAAATATGGCAGACTGCCGTGTTTGGCGACCCCTGTGAAACGGTCGTTCGACCCCAAATGGGGTTGCGACCCACAGGTTGAGAACCGCTGGCTCAGCAGAAGCGCCAGGATCAGTGCCGCTTTCCAGCTGATCGGCGCTTCTTTGGGGCTATCAGGGCTCAGCGGAAGCGCCAGGATCAGCGCCAGGCTCCAACTGGAGCTCGGCGCTGATCCTGGTGCTTCTGCTGAGCCCTGAAGAAATACCAATCAGCTGGAAAGCAGCACTGATCCTGGCGCTTCTGCTGAGCCCAGAAGAAGCGCCGATGAGCTGGAATGTTGCAGCATCTCCAGGGTCTTGTGATTTACATTCAGATGCTTGGCAACTGATTCATATTTATGACGGTCACAGTGTCCCAGGGTCATGTGAAGTGACCAAAACCTGCTGCAACCACCCAGCAGACGGAGGGGGAATAAAAACCAAACACTCCCCCACCCCACCCCCGCTGCCAATCCCCAACAGAAATGCTTACAGCAATGAAAACCTTGGACAGGAGGAAGAGCAGCACCGGGTGGGCAGGCAGGTGTCTTGCTCAGCTGTGACTTGGGGGGCACTTTTTTCAGTGCCATTGTAACTTCGAACAGTCACTAAGCGAACTGTTGTAAATCGAGGACTACCTGTACTTTATCACTTTTCTCTTTTTTTTTTTTTGGTCATCAAGTTTTTGACACCTTGCTAGGTGACTGGTGGTACTCAGATGTTGCCATATCCTAAAAGTGGTACAATGAGTGAAAAGGTTGAAAAGCCCTGCATAAGATGACTTTGGATATAAAGTGCGAATTGAATTTAAAATCCACAAACCAAGAATGCCATTTGTGCAAAAGGTGTCTAGTTCCTGGGTGATGTACAAAGGCGTCCAGTTTCTTACTTCTATTTTTTTTCCCTCCAGCTTTGCTCCAAATGTGGACGTACAAGCTTCTTAGCCAAATCAACAACTGCAGAATTGATCTGCTCTTAGGATTGCTTATCATTGGCTTTTTCTGTTTTACCCCTATATCACAGGCACTCTTCAGTGCTACCGTCTAAGAGTCCGGACTGGGGGCTTTGCTTGCAGGATGGTAAGTGGACTGCACGTTTATTTAAAAAAAAAAATGAAAGCAAAGAGAAACCCAGGAAAATTAACGCAGTTACGGACCCCGAACAGCCTCTGATTCAATTTCTTTTCCTTCTTCTGAAATCCCTTGTGAAATTCTCTCCCATTTCCTAAAGGGGTGTTTCTCAACTTTAAGATGTGTGAATGTTGGCTGGGAAAGTCTGGGGGTTGAAGTCCACAAGTATTAAAAGTTGAGAAAGTTGAGAAATGCTAGCCTGAAGGCATAGCTCACTGCTGAGATGGTTTAAAAGCCCTGCTTAGGGCTCTGCCTCAGTGCTAAATCCTTGTGCTACCATTCCCTAGTAGTTACTCATCTGAATTTCCTTCTTTAGGTTTTTAAAGTTCACTTACAGGGGCTAGATGTGAAGATCATGTGCTGGGGACATTCCTAAGAACTCACTATGCCAGTATTTTTCAACCTCAGCCATTTTAAGATGTGTGGACTTCAACGCCCAGAATTCTCCAGCCAGGAATTAAAGGATTGTCTCCCTTAGCATACTCTAATCCAGTGTTTTGCAATCTTGGCGATTCTAAGATGCATGGACTTTAACTCCCAGCTGTGCTGTTTGGGGAATTCTTGGGAGTTGAAGTCCACAAGAATAACTGCCTTAGATTAATTAGGGGGAAAAAGCACTTTATTCATACAAATAGTACCCAAATCAGAAAATAATAACAATGAAAACCAGGTTTTCTTAAAACTTTGCAATCCGAAGGTGATAATTAGAAAATAAAATTATACCTCCAGAATATATTCTGCAGAAGAGTAAGAAATGACTTGATGGCAGATAATCAATCAACCAAACAAACAATCAATGTCAAACAATGTAATTCTGTTTCAACTATGTGTGGACTTCAATTTCCAGAAGTCCACCATCAATCCCAAACATGATAATTGGAACATAAAATTATAGCCCCAGAATATATTTTGCAGAAGAGTAAGAAATGACTCGATGGCAATAATCAATCAATCAGACAGTCAATCAATAAATCAATATCAATCAATACAATTTTCAGTTTCAACTATGTGGGGACTTCAGCTCCCAGAATTCCACAGCCAGCAGTGCTGGCTAGGGAATTCTGGGAGTTGAAGTCCACACATTTTAAAATGGCTGAGGTTGAGAAACACTGCACTGTGCCCTTTACTTCACACAAGTTAAAATGGTTTTTCAGATACACTTACAATGTTGTTGAATGTATATGTTCTATAACTAATGCCTCTTAACATAACCTTATGACTAATGTTGTTTGCTTTAATACTGTTAAAGCGGACTGAATCTCTACCTCAGGATATGAAACTTTTACCTCAGGATCTCTGGTTAGGGACTATAAAAAATTGCACTAGTAATGGGATGAAGTCAATTCAGAAGCGCAAACGAACAATATGCAACAGACTAGATACAGTAGATAGACCATATATAAGAGAAATACCAACCAAACAAAAGGTACTCGGAGTATACTTGAAGAGGGAAGGGAGGAGGGAAGAACCTTTACTAAAACAGATGTTTACAAAGATTAATACCTAATGTTGTATGCTATGTTCTAGGATGATTGTTTAGCAATAGGATCTTTGGTTTAATGTTGATCACATTAATATGGAACCAGATAAGAGAAACACCAATCAAACAAAGTGTAACAGGAGTATAGTTGAGGCTAGACGCGAGGAGTGGAAAAAGGCTTACTAATTCAGACGTTTTCAATGACTAATACTTAGTATTGTATATCAGGTGCCATGATGATTGCTGCATAATATGTTTTTATGTTCAATGTTGATTGTTTTAATAAAAGAATTTTATAAAAAAAAAAAAAGAAACTGACAGCTTTCTGAGAACCCTAGGCCAAAACTGGATGATTGCAATCTTGATGGGGTTGTTTTTTTTTATGAAGCATAGGTTTTCTTCGACTTACAACCTTTAATTAGTGACCATTCGAAGTTACGACAACACTGAAAAAAGTGACTTATGACCATTTTTCACACAACCGTTTACAGCAT
The DNA here is from genome assembly GCA_034064705.1 of Bothrops alternatus. Taxonomy (NCBI): domain Eukaryota; kingdom Metazoa; phylum Chordata; class Lepidosauria; order Squamata; family Viperidae; genus Bothrops; species Bothrops alternatus. The sequence continues at coordinate 4,228,437 of JARGCV010000182.1, read as the reverse complement.
CCCCGTGGTCACAAATTTGGAGGCTTGACAACTGGCACATATTTATGACACAATTGCTGTGTCCCAGGGTTACGTGATCCCCTTTTACGACCTTCTGACCAGCAAAGCCAATGGGGAAGCCAGATTCACTTAGCCACTGTGTTGCTAACTTACCAACGGCAGTGATTCACTTAGCTACTGTGTCAAGAAAGGTCGTAGAATGGGCCGAAAGTCACTGCACAACTGTCTCGCTTAGCAAAAGACATTTTGGGCTCAATTCTGGCCGTCAGTCGAGGTATGTGGAAGTGGCATGTTATTCCCCAACCAAGGTTCATTGTGTTGTGTCTTTCTCTGCCTTCTGATGTCTTGCACAGAGCCTTTGTATCAAACCTATCGCCAGGCTGTCATCTCCAAAGAGATCAAGAGGCAAACGGTTCCCCGCAACAGTAGTTTCAGCAGCTCGGACTACAGAGCCCCTTCTCCTGGGGAAGGGTCGACGGGGCCCCAGGGCTCCATCCCTCATAGCACCCTTTGGCAGGAGCTGCCCGCTGTACGAGAAAGTGGCGTTTTGGAAAACATCAGCCCAGAAGAAAGGAAAATGCAGGAGGTAACCCTGACGGAACTTTAGGCAGAGAGACGTTTCCCACATCAGACAGAATTTGAGGTGTCTGAAATGCTTCAGAAATTTCCTGAGCAAATTAAATCAGTGGAACGACTTGCTTCCAGAAGTTGTGGGTGCTCCAACACTGGAGTTTTTAAAGGAGATTGGACAGCCATTTTGTCCGAAATGATATAGGGTTTCCTGTTGAGAAGAGGGCTGGACTAGATGACCTCCAAGGTCCTTTCTGGTATTCTGCTTTGAGAACAATCAAAACATGCAGCGTTTCAGCAAATACACGGAGGAGTTGTACATTGTGTTGGTAGGGTTCTTTTCCCTCAGAAAATGAGATCATTTTAAGTTTAGAGTCATCCTTATTTGCAGTTTGGGACTGGGTGTTTCACACATGAATTACGACTCGAGCTATTTCAGCAGATTAATATTATTTTTTCCAACTAACGTGGCACTAGGGAGGCTGTGTATCTGAATGGTGGAGATGAATTTTGTGCTGGAGTCCAAACTTTCTAATTTTCCCCTTCCCCCCCCCCAATAACGTGAGACACTTGTAATTGTAAATTGTGTTAGTGATGGAATAAAGCAAAATAAGAGCCACTCCCAAGCACAGATATGTCCTGGCGACTTTTTTTCCCCTGCTGTATCCTCATGATACAGGATATATCTTGTTCCAACTCTTGCTGGTATTGTGTTATCTTTTTTAAACAGCCAACAATCTGTTGCAATTTTTCCCATGGGCAAAATCTGACTCATCTACTACAGGTAGTTCTCAGCTTACAATGGCCTCAGAAAGGGTTTTTTGAATGCCCCGTTAAATACTTGCGACTGTCATAAAATTTTTGCCTGTTTTCTGCAAAAAAAACCCCCACCTATTCGGGAGAGTGAATTCACTTAATGATCACAGGATTCGCTTAACGACTGCTGTAAAAAATATAAAAAAATAATAATGTGGGCGCCTCAACTTATGACCATAACAACTTATGACTGCAATTCTGGTTCCAGTTGTGATTGTAAGTTGAGGCCTGCTTGTATTATATTGCAAGTAGGTGACCCTTCTTAAGGGGCAGACTCTGAGCCTTGCTCTGTCCACTTATCTGGTGAAGATTCCTGTGGACTATTCTTTAAAAAAAAAAGGGTCTTGCTCTTTACCCATCAAATTTATCAGCTGATCCTCAAATTGGAGACTTGAATCAGTCTGAACGTCGGCTGACCGTTTGGTGAGAGGGGAAATAGATGATTTGTCGATTCTTCTGGTGTGTCTATTCAGTGTTGTTTAGACCAGCGGTCCCCAATCTTTTTGGCTTGAGAAACCAGATGGGGGGAGGGGAGGGTTCTGTGCGAGCAGCATATGTGCGTATACACAGCTCCATTTGTGCAGGTAGTTGGCACGTGGGCCTGCCAGGTGCACAAATGGAGCTGTGTGCGAAAGCACGTCCGTGTGCTACTCACGGAAGTGGAGCTGCGTGTGTGTACTCACCTGCCACTAGCACGGCCCGGTGTCAAAGCAAGAACATCCAATGTTAGAGGAGGGAATTGAGTTTGATACTATGTGCTAAGGCAGGGGTTCTCAACCTTTTTAATGCCGTGACCCCCAACCGGTTGTAAGTCGAGGACTTCCCAACCGGTCGTAAGTCGAGGACTTTCCCTGCCCGGGAGCGCCGCGCATGCGTGGTGCTGCCCCCTGCGCCGTCCGAGGCGTAACTGGCAAGGGGCAGCGACGGCGCAGGGCGACCACCGACTGGGCCACTAGCTGGCCCAGCCCAAGGGAGGTAAGGCACCCGCCGGGCCCCACGCGCGTCAGAAACCCTCCCTGTGCCCGCCGGCCTCCCACCTCCCATCCCTGGCCCTCTTTTACTTACATTTTTAGTAGTTGCTCAGCAGGGAGGGGTGGAAACTTCTAGACAGCTCGCCTTCGCTGCAGACAACTTGCACTACCGTTTGCAGACTGGGACTTTTGGCGGGCTCAGCAGGGCAGAGACAGCCTGGACAATTCCTATTGGCTTTTGAAAGCCAATAGAATTATATTCTATTCAAGAGAGTCTATTCTATTGGCTTTCAAAAGCCAATAGAATAAGAGGGAGTAGCACAGCTAAGGAAAAGGGGAAAAAATGGCGGACTGCGTTGTTTGGCGACCCCCGTGAAAGGGTCGTTCGACCCCAAATGGGGTCGCGACCCACAGGTTGAGAACCGCTGTGCTCAGGGGAGGGGAATCCAGATTTTGGCTTCGCTTATGTATGTGCCGATGCTATGCTGCTCGAATAAAGATTCTTTAAGGTAAACAATGCCTCAAACTTCTCTGAAGAGTTTCATCTGTCGGAACCATGACACCCAGTTCTGAACAGCCCAGTATCGGTCTGCAGCCTGGAGTTTGGGGATTCCTGGTTTAGACTGCCCTTGAACGTGGATTTAGGGCTCTTTTGGATTACCGCTAAATCTGTGTCCAGAAAGAGCTCAGCTACTTCCTGGCAGTCTTCAAACGCACCTCCAGGGTGCAGAACCAGAATGAGATTTGATAAATGGCAGGTCAGGACCTCATAAATTGGGAGAAGCTGCCCGGAACGTAATGCTCACCGTGCTTTATTTCATTCATGTCTGTCGGATTCTTTCTGCCTTTGTCACTCATTCTGCCTTCTTTGTGGTTCTTGGCATCTGTGGTCAGAGTCTCTTTGAGGTGGTGACCTCTGAAGCCTCCTACCTACGCTCGCTTGCCCTTCTGATCGAGCACTTCATGGAGTCTCGGGAGCTGGCTGGCACCATCCTTCTGCGCGAGCACCGCATTCTTTTCTCCAACATACGCAAAGTCCAAGAAGTCAGCGAAAGGTCAGTTCCCTTCTTTTCCCGTCTTTCTTCCACTCTGCATTGCCCTGGAATGCATTCTCGAGATTGAAGGTAGCCAATCACAGAATTCCTAATCCGCTGTCGGCCTTCCTGAAGGACTGGATCTCCACGTTCAGAAGGAATCACACCTCTCCCAAGTGGTTCTTCTGATCGTGGGGGGATCATCTGTGATGAACAGCAGGCTAGTCAATTATCCAACTGTACGTCCATTTGTTTAATCGCTACCCCTCCCAACTTCAAAAGGTGGAAATAGATCCCCGTTCTAGAGAAAAAACAAGCTTGCTCTTTTTTTGCTCGTGCTTCTGTGAACGCTCCACATATCTCTGATGCCAGTTCTTCCACTTGGCAGGTTCTTACAGGATCTGGAATGGCGGTTGGCTGAAAGCCTGCAGATCTCAGACGTTTGTGATATTGTAGAGGATCACGCTCAACGGAGCTTCTCAGTCTACATTGATTACGTCCGTAACCAGCTCTACCAGGAGAAGACCTACAGTAGCCTCATGTGAGTAAGCGAGGAGGGAAGGAAAACCAGTCCGCCCACCCATCCTTGGGGAGAGTGAAGAATTTCAATGAGTGGAGGAATTATTTGGAGAAACCCCTTTGCCTGTTTTCCCAGCTAATGTTGACCTTGCTGAGAATTCTGGGAGTTGTAGTTTCCCCTCATTTGGCAGTCTGGTCACCATTTTGGGTTCTGTACAAAGGGCTGGCTCAGATTGCAAAAGACATTAGTTCAGCCTGTCTTGTCCAACAGCAATGATTCAGGTACTCCTGAAGAGCTTGCGGGAGGTTGATCACGGCCATCCCTCATAGTCTCCCACCTTTGAAGTGGGAATAGCGTTAATAATAGCAATAGAGGCAAACAAAGTCCAGGCAGAAGAAGAACATCGTGGCTTCCAAATCTAAGGGACTGGTTTGGACAAAACTCAGCAGAAATTTTTCGTGCGGCTGCTGATAAAAACAGGATCGCCAACATGATCGCCAACGTCCGATATGGCACAAGAAGAGGAAGAAGAATAGCAATAGCCTTTAGACTTATTTACCGCTTCATAGTGCTTTCCAGCCCTCTCTAATTGGTTTACAGAATCAGCGTATTGCGCCCAACAATCTGGGTCCTTATTTTATCAACCTCAGAAGGATGAGTCAACCTTGAGCCGGTCAGAATCGAACTCCTAGAGTGAGCATTGAGTTAGCCTGCAGTACTGCATTCTAACCACTGCGTCACCACGGCTCTTACAGTTCTTCCTGTCATGGATGGCGGATAGGGATGTACCTGTGCATCGAAAAAGTCTTTGTTAAGTGTTTCTGTGTAGTCCAGCATCTACTTCTCAGATGCTTCCAGGAAGCCCTCAAATTAAACCAGGGATCACCAACCTTGCAACTTTAAGACCTGTGGACTTCAACTCTCCGAATTCCTCAGCCAGCATTCCCAATGAGGAATGAGTATTAGCGATGGCCTAGAACACAAGTAGGCAACCTTGGCTCTTTTATGAGTCGTGGACTTCAACTCCCAGAATTCCTGAGCCAGCGTGGCTCAGCTTGGAAACCTCTCCCTTTCCCCTCAGCATGGCTGGCTCAGGAATTCTGGGAGTTGAAGTCCACGAGTCATAAAAGAGCCAAGGTGGCCTACCCCTGGCCTAGAACCACTGCAGGGGAACAGCAAAGAGTGAGCAGATGCTTTGCCCCACCATGTTCCAGTTCAGGCCTGTTGCTCTTGGGTGCAGCTTCCCTTCCTCTTCCCTCTTAGGGAGAAGAACCCCCAGTTTGCCATCGTTGTCACCCGACTCCAGGAGCAGCCCCAGTGCCAACGCCTCCCCTTCATGTCTTTCTTGCTGCTTCCTTTCCAGAGGATCACTCGTATCAAGATGCTCTTGGAGGTGAGGACCAGGGGTGATCTTGGAGCCAAGGATATGGGATGCTAAAAAGCTAGAGTAGGGGGCTTCTGGATGGAGGGAAGGCATTTCCTGGGAAGAGCAGGTCAGCAGGTTGGGAAAGCAAGTTCTAAGCCAAGGTTAGAACTTGCTTCTTTCCCTTCCTTCCTTCCTTCCTTCCTTCCTTCCTTCCTTCCTTCCTTCCTTCCTTCCTTCCTTCCTTCCCTCCCTCCCTCCCTCCCTTCTTCTCCCTCCCTCCCTCCCTCCCTTTCTTTCTTTCATTCTTTCTTTTCTTTCTTTCCTCTCCCTTCCTCCTTCCTTCCTTCTTTCCTTCCTCCCTTCCTTCCTTCCCCCTCCCTCCCTCCTCCCTATCTTTCTTCCTTCCTCCCTCCCTCCCTCCTTCCCTCCCTCCCTTCCCCCCTCCCTCCCTTTCTTTCTTTCTTTCTTTCTTTCTTTCTTTTCTTTCTTTCCTCTCCCTTCCTCCTTCCTTCCTTCCTTCCTCCCTTCCTTCCCCCTCCCTCCCCCCCTCCTTCCTTCCTTCCTTTCCTCTCCCTTCCTCCTTCCTTCCTTCCTTTCTTTCTCACTGTTTCTCTCTCTGTGTGTCTTTGTCTCTGTCTCTCTCTCTCTATATATATATACATATATATATTTGCTATTTCTCTCTCCTTCCTCCTCCTGCTTCTTCTTCCTCCCCTTTTCTCTCCCTTTTTCTCTTTCTTTCTTTCTTTCTTTCTTTCTTTCTTTCTTTCTTTCTTTCTTTCTTTCTTTCTTTCTTTCCTTTTTCTCCCTCTCTCACTGTCTCTCTCTGTCTTCGTCTCTCTCTGTCTGTCTTTCTGTCTCTTTATATACTGTACATATAAATATTTATTGCTATTTCTCTCTCCCCCTCTTTCTCCTACTCCTGCTTCTTTTTCCTCCCCCTTTTTCTCCCTTTTTCTTTTTTCCTTCCTTCCTTCCTTCCTTCCTTCCTCCTTCCTTCCTTCCTTCCTTCCTTCCTTCCTTCCTTCCTTCCTTCCTTCCTTCCTTCCTTCCTTCCTTCCTTCCTTCCTTGTCTTTTGACCATCTCTTGATCCCCTCCATTTTATCCCTCCCTTTTCCTCAGCCTCTTCCGCCTTTTCTCCCACTTTCAGCATCTCTGACCCTCCTCCCCCTTTCTCTTCTTCACATGGTTGGGAAGAGGAGAGGCACTACTGAAATCTTTTGCAAATTAATTGAAATTAAGCCACTGAAATACTCCTGGGTTTAATTTATCCTCCATGTAAGGGGCAGCAATCAGGTTTAAATGGAGGAGCAGTGCTGTCTCTGCCTCTGGGTGGAAATGAAGATCCAGCTGCCAGGAATTTGAAGTGTGTGTGTGTGTGGGGGGGGGGAACTAATCCAATTGTTTTCATTATTTTTCATTTTCCTGGGGAGATGATTTCTGGCCCCCAATCAAGGAGTCCTTCCTGGGCAGAGAAGCCCGTTCATATCAGTTTTTCCCCCCTCTTGGCTGTTGAGTGAATGGAGCGTCCTCTATGAAGCACAGATTTCTGAGCTGGTCAGAAACCCACTTGGAGGAGGGTTTTTTAGATTGTGAGAATGGGATGCTGAACCAGAAGTGTACAAAAGGTTTCATATTTGACTCTGCCCCTATAATTTAAACCCCAAATCGGTTGGTCCAACATTTCCAGTAATGGTCCAGCACAGCACCAGCTTGTCCTCTCTGGATTTATTTGAACTTCAACAAGTTCCTCTTTTCAGCTTGGAATGCTTTTAATGATTGGGATGACCCGGGTTTTCTGGCTGAAGACCAGGGCAATTCAAACTCTTCTGAATTCAGGGCCTTTGCTCAGTGCTAACTTATTTTATTTCGTTTGTGTCTAGAATATTCTGCGCCGGACGGAGGAAGCTTCTTTGCGAGAACAAAATGCCATGAAAGCTCTAGCTTCTGTTTCCAAGGTAAAGGTATTCATTAACAGAGGCAAACACTGATGATGTTACCTAGTTTGGTAATGAGATGTCTGCAAAGAAAAAAACCCCAACAATCTCGGAGAGCACCAGGGACCCCTCATTTCAACCGTGAGCTACAAACATTCGCCTTTAGAGACAGCAGGGACCAAGTTGGCTATTCCCCAACCTGGCACCCTCTAACTATCATCATGGTCAGCTGCCATTAATACTAGACAAAGGCAAAGCATTGTGGGAACTGAAGTCCAAATAATTGGAGTTCATTTTTTTTTGTTTTTTGTTTTGGTCCTTTGGAGCACAGCTAGACTCTTAGTGACCTCGTGGACATCCGTGCCATTTAAAGAACAAATTGGAATGACTACCCATGAGGTTTATACAGGTTCTCAACTTAACAACCGTTCATTTAGTGACCGTACAAAGTTATAACGGCATTGAAAAATGGGACTCAGGACCATTTTTCACCCTTACGACCTTTGTAGCATCCCCATGATTGTGGGATCAAAATTCAGATGATAGGCAATTGGTTCATACTTATGACCGTTGCTGTGTTATTATTTTGAATATATCCTAGTAAGAAGAATGTTACGTATTGATTAATTAATACTGTTTATGATTACTGTTTATTATAATTATTACAGCTATCTATTACTAGATCAGGGGTTCTCAACCTTGGCAACTTTAAGACTTGTGGACTTCAACTCCCAGAATTCCTCAAAGCTGGCTGAGGAATTCTGGGAGTTGAAGTCCACAAGTCTTAAAGTTGCCAAGGTTGAGAACCCCTGTACTAGATTAACTATTGTTAGCTAAATATATGTACCCAGACAATTGTCTGTTTGCTAAGTATTGAAAATGTTACTGGAGGATAATCCCAATGTTGACCCCAATCCTGTCCCAATCCCAATCCCGATCCTGATCTCAACCCCACCCTAAACCCCAACCCTTACCCTGATCCTGTTTTATCCCTAACCCTATAAAACTCAATAAAACTTTTTTTTTTAAAAAAAATTCAGATGCTAGGCAATTGATTCATACTTATGACCGTTGCTATGTCTCAAGGTCATATGATCCCCTTTTGCGGACCTTCTGACCAGCAAAATCAGTGGGGAAGCCAGATTCACTTAACAACCGGGTTCTCTAGCTTATCAACCGCAGTCATTCACTTAGCAGTGGTAGCAAGGAAGAGTCGTAAAATGGGGCAAAACCCACTTAACCAATCTCTCTCTTAACAACAGAAATTTTGGGCTCAATTGTAGTTATGCGTCAAGGACTACCTTTACCATTGCCTTCTTCCTGGATACAGATAGTCCTCTACTTAGGACCAACCACTTAGCGGCCCTTCAAACTTACAATGGATCTTCCCAGAGTTATTTATGATCCCGTTTCCAAGTTCTGACGGTCACTACTCCCCTTCACCCCACCCCTTTCGGGATCACATGATCATATTTGGGCAACTTGACAATTGGCCCATCTTTATAGCGGGTTTCCCTGAAAAGAAGACCCCCCCACCGGAAAATAAGCCCTAGCAATATTTTTTCAGGGCGCTCGTAATATAAGCCCCGCATCCAAAATAAACCCCAGTTAAGATCGACGGATGCATTTAGTACCGCATTTCTGCGAATATACGCTCCAACCGAAAAAATAAGCCCTAATGTGTCTTTTGGAGCAAAAATTAATATTATTTTCAGGGAAACGCAGGTAGCTGTTTGAATTATTTCTTATCCTACAGAAGGTTCAAGATGCAGACCCTAAAGTCCATCTTGGCCAGCATCAGAAAAGGGGACTTTCTTTCATCCATAGATCTGACAGAGACATATTGACACATTCCAATACTTACAAGTCACCGCAAGTTCCTGCGGTTCTGTTACGCGCACCAGCATTACCAATACATTATTATTAATTATTATTATTATTAATTAGATTTTATGCCGCTCCTCTCCAAAGGACTCGGAGCGGCTAACAACATGAACAAAAAACAACATCACAGCATTTAAAAACCAAAAACCGAGTCGACAAAGCATTTAAAAGACCCCCCCAAATACATTCATCATGCAGACACAATCACAATCATCCCCAGGCCTGCCGGCATAGGTAAGTTTTCAAATTCTTCCGGAAGGCCGGGAGAGTGGGGGAAACGCGGACTTCAGGGGGCAGTTGGTTCCAGAGGGTGGGCGCCACAACAGAGAAGGCTCTCCCCCTAGGGCCCGCCAGACGACATTGTTTCGCTGACGGGACGCGGAGGAGGCCGACCCTGTGTGCTCTCACTGGTCGAAGGGAAGTATGTGGCAGAAGACGGTCCCGTAAGTATCCTGGTCCCATGCCATGAAGGGCAACACTTTGAATTGCGCTCGGAGACCAATAGGCAGCCAATGCAGCATGCGGAGAGTTGACGAAATGTGGGCACGACGAGGCAGGCCCACAACCACTCGCGCAGCTGCATTTTGCACTAATTGTAGTCTCCGAACACTCTTCAAGGGTAGCCCCATGTAGAGAGCATTGCAGTAGTAGATCCTCGAGGTGACAAGGGCATGTGTGACTGTGAGTAGAGACTCCCGATACAAATAAAGGGCCCTTCCTTTTGGTCTCTCTTCAGCCCCAAGGGTCTTCACAAAAATATTGGCAGTATTAGTGGCCCACCTCAGGATGATGCCAGTGCACGTACAGTGCTATCTGGACGACATCCTAGTGCAGTCCAGATCCTTCCAGTCAGCTCAGTCAGACCTGGAAGTCACGATACATACACTTCAGGGTCACGGGTTCTCCGTGAACTTCAAAAAGAGTCACACGACCTCCACAAAGGGTCTCCTTCATCTAGGACAGCGGTTCTCAACCTTTTCCTGGGCTCGACCCCAGCCCGCATCGCACATGCGCGGCACGATGGCCCGCATTGTGCATGCGCAGCTCGATAGCCCGCATCGCAAAGGGGAAAAAATAATGGCCAACCCCCCCAAAAAAGGATGGCCGACCCCCCCCAAATGGCGGGCCCACATCGCGCATGCACGGTGCGACGGCCCACATCGCAAAGGGGGAAAAATGGCCGACCAAAAAAAATGGCTGACCAAAAATAAAATAAAATGGCGGACTGCGGTGTTTGGTGACCCCCGTGAAATGGTCACGACCCACAGGTTGAGAACCACTGATCTAGGAGCATTAATAGACTCAGATCGTTGCAAGGTCTATCTCTCAGCATCCGACACCTTGTCCACCAGGTTTGGAGAGAAAAAGTAGTACCTTTGGTCCAGCTGTCCCAACTCCTAGGAAAAATGGTTTCTTGTATGGGGATCGTTCCGTGGGCCAGGCTTCAGTGGTTCCTCCTTCCCTTCCAGAAACGGAATCTCAGTGCTTCCACCAGAAAGGTCAGGGTTTATCATCACGCACTGTCATCCCTCCTATAGTGGGCTTCATCCGCCATGACCAGGGGGACCATTTTCAAGGAGTCTCCCAGGCTCATCTTGACCACAGACACCAGTCTGTTCGGTTGGGGTGCCCACCTTCAGACCCATCTGGCTCAGGGACAATGGTCCCGGTCGGATCTGGGTCACAACATAAATTGGCTCGAGCTCAGGGCCATTCACCTAGCTCTCCACCAGCTTTCCTCCCTGCTGTCGGGAAAGTACGTCTTGATCCTGACAGACAACATCATTTTGCTGCCCCATGAAACCCAGTGACCGGTTAGGGCCCACAGAGTCGGCCTTCTCCAGGTCCCGTCAGCCAGACAGTGTCGCCTGGCGGGGCCTAGGGGAAGAGCCTTCTCTGTTGTGGCCCCGGCCCTCTGGAATCAACTCCCCCCGGAGATCCGTATTGCCCCCACCCTCTCCGCCTTTCGCAAATTACTGAAGACTCATCTTTGCCGACAGGCCTGGGGCAGTTTACACCTGGCCCCAGCCAGTGTATGTATGTTTGTATGTCTGTTTTGAATAATTGGTCTTTTAATTGACGGGTTTTACAATGTTTTTTATATATTAGATTTCTACATGTTAGTATTTATGTTGTGAGCCGCCCTGAGTTCTTGAAATAGGGCGGCATAGAAATCTAAGTAATAAATAAATAAATAAATAAACAAACATTGCGGCCAAGGCTCACATCAACAAGCAGGGAGGGACCCAGTCCTGGTCACTCATGCAGGAAGCCATGAACATAGGGCTGTGGGCAGAGTCCACTCTGGGTTCCATCAGGGCGGAACACATATCGGGAGAGGCAAATCGACAAGCAGACTCCCTGAGCAGGGTCACGTAGTCACATCACTGCGATTTGGGTTCATTTTGCCGGAAACAAGCTTTTTTAAACTTCTGGCAAAAAAAAAAAAAGACCCATTGGCTAGAATGGTTCCTTCCATGACTGTGACATTGACTGCTGCAAACAAGACCACAAAGTTGGGGGCAGTCATGTAGTGGACCCCCCTTAACAACCATCTTGTAATTCCAGGGCTCAAATATGGTCATAAGACACAGACCACCTCTGTTTTGTTTTGTTTTAACCGTCTAGTCTAGCTTACAATCCTTTTGGTCCTCCCGTTGAAATGCTGGCCAAGCTTGACCCCTGCTTAGCTTCTCTAAGGTCAACCAAAGATGGTTTGCTGCTGCCATCTGTGAGGGCATTCTTGATAGCTCTAATACAGACTGAAGTCTTGTGGGCTAGAAATGTCTCCCTTTTGGATAAATGTGGCATTGATTTAAATCAGGTGTTCTCAACCTTGGCAACTTTAAGACTTGTGGACTTCAACTCCCAGAATTCCTCAGCCAGCTTTGCTGGCTGAGGAATTCTGGGAGTTGAAGTCCACAAGTCTTAAAGTTGCCAAGGTTGAGAACCCCTGATTTAAAATGTCCGGTGTGGGTGATTTTCCTCCCCTTCCCATCTATCAAGGCCTTGAAAGATAGGCAGTCCTCAACTTAACGACAATTGAGCCCAACATTTCTGTTGCTAAGGGAGGCATTTGTTAAGTGAGTTTTCTCCCGTGCTACGACCTTTTTTTTGCCGCAGTTGTTAAGTGAATCACTGCAATTGTTAAGTTAATAAGGCGGCTGTTAAGCCAATCTGGCTTCCCCATGGACTTTACCTGTCAGAAGGTCGCAAAAGCGGATCGTGTGGGACACTGCAACGGTCATAAATATGAGTCAGTTGCCAAGCCTCTGAATTTTGACCTCGTGACCAAGAGGACGCTGCAATGGTTGTTAAGGGTGCTCTCTACATGGGGCAACCTTTGAAGAATGTCCGGAGACTGCAGGTAGTCCAGAATGCGGCCGCGCGAGCCGTCTTGGGTCTCCCAAGACACGCTCATATCACTCCAGCCCTCCGTGAGCTGCACTGGCTACCAATCGGTCTCCGAACACAATTCAAAGTGTTGGTTATGACCTATAAAGCCCTTTATGGCAATGGGCCAGGATACTTGCGGGACCGTCTTCTGCCCCATGAATCCCAGCGACCAGTTAGGGCACACAGGGTTGGCCTCCTACGGGTCTCGTCTGTTAGACAATGCCGTTTGGCGGGACCTAGGGCTATAGGGCCTTCTCCGTTGCTGCCCCAGCCCTCTGGAATCAACTTCCCTCAGAGGTTCGTACTGCTCCCTCCCTCCTAGCTTTCCGAAAACTTTTAAAAACACATTTATGCAGACAGGTTTGGGGTGTGTGAGCTCTGCTCTGCCTCTGGGCCTTTGATTGGGACTGTATGTTGTATGAGTGGGTATAGTTTTATAGTTTTTTATATTGTATACTACCATTTTAACTAATTTATATTTTGTACTTGTATTATCTGCTGGGAGCCGCCCTGAGTCTGAGGAGAAGGATGGCATATACGTCAAAATAATAAATAAATAAATAAATAAATAAATAAATAAATAAATAAATAAGGGTGAAAAATAGTCATAAATCCCAAAGGTGCTTTTTCACGAGGCAACTGGAGTTTCTTGGGTTTTTTTGGAAGGCGTTTCGCTTCTCATCCAGGAAGCTTCTTCGGCTCCGACTAGATGGTGGTAGACCCGGAGAAGCTTCTTGCATGAGAAGGGAAATGTCTTCAAAGAAAAGCACCGGAAAAAGCACCTTTGGGATAACCAGGACCTGGGCGACTTGAGAATCTCCATAGACATTCAGTCATAAGTCACTTTTCTCAGCGATGTTGAACGGTCACTAAATGAACTGTTGTAAGTGGAGGACTACCTGTACTGTGTTTCTAAATGCTGGAGGAGAAAAAAAAAACGAATGGGAAAAAAAAAAAGAAAGAAAAACGTCTTGTGGGCACCTTACCATATTTTGGAGAATGCTTTTGCTTGGATCGATGCTTCATTGAGCCAAGTTTCGGTACTTTGCCTTGGGGTTGGGCAGTCGGTAACTTTAGAAAGCCTCAAAAAACAAAATGGACTCTTCTCTTTCTCTTCTATCTCACGTCTCTCTTCTTTAGATCATAGAGGAATGTAACTCCGAGGTCGGCCGGATGCGTCATATGGAAGAGCTGATCCACACGGCCAGCAAGATTGAGTTTGATAAGCTGAAGGTCTGAAGGGGTTTGGCTTGGGTCCTTCCGTGGGGGCTTGTCCTAGGCTGCCACCGCTTGTCCCCACGGCCCTCCAAGTGGGCTCGCATGAATTGGGGAATTTAAGAGAAGATATGGCTGCCTGGGGTGGTGCATTTAGGAGATGGCATGGTGATATTTTTCCTGCAAGGGATCCTCAAATTACGCAGTTCTAAGGACATGAGAAACTAGGTTTTAAAGACTGCCCTTCTGGCAAGCTCACTCTTAAAGGATTGTCTGCCTTGGCATACAGTGTTTTGCAACCTTAGCGATTAAGAACATAAGAAGAGCCATGCTGAATCAGGCCAAAGCCCATCGAGTCCAGCATTCTGTGTCACACAGTGGCCCACCAATTGTACATGGGGATCTTGAGCAGAAAGAGAAGGCAAAACCCTCCCTTTCCCTTGACCCCCAACAAATGGTACTCAAGGGAATCCTGCCTGCCTCAACCAACATAGAGGCGGCACATGGACATCCGTTTTAATAACCACCGATACACTTGGCATCCATGAATCTATCTAGCCCTGCCTTGAAGCTGTCAAGGCTGACAGCTGTCACGACCCCTTCTGGAAGTGAATTCCATAAATCAACGACCCTCTGGGTGAAGAAATATTTCCCTTTATTTGTCCTCACTTTCTTAGCTATGAGCTTTAGGGAGTGCCCCCTTGTCCTGGTATTGTGTGATAGAGAAAAGAATTTTTCTCTATCCACCTTTTCTATCCCATGCATGATTTTATACACTTCGATCAAGTCACCCCTTAAACGCCGTCTTTCAAGGCTGAAGAGACCAAGGCGTTGCAATCTGGTTTCATAAGGGAGGCGCTCCATTTCCTTGATCATTCTTGTTGCCCTTTTCTCTAAGATGTATGGACCAGCTGGGGAATTTTGGGAGTTGAAGTCCACAGAAAAAACTGCTTTAGATTAACTTCTTCTTCTTCTTGTGCCATATCCATTATCGGACGTTGGCGATCCTTTTGGCGATCCTGTTTTTATCAGCAGCTGCACGAAAAAGTGCTGCTGAGTTTTGTCCAAACCAGTCCCTTAGATTTTGAAGCCACAATGTTCTTCTTCGGCCCGGACCTTGTTTGCCTTCCATCTTTCCCTGGAGGATTAAATGGAGTATGCCGTATTTTTTCCTGGGTGTCGCATCATATGTCCGAAATATTCTAACTTTCGTTTTTTAATTGTTTTGATGATTTCCCTTGGCTTTCCCAGGTGTCTTATCACCTCCTCATTTCTGATCTTGTCAACCCAGCTTATACATAACAGCCGCCTGTAAATCCACATTTCAAATGCTTCTGGTCTCTTCAGGTGGCCTTCTGTCAGAGACCAACTCTCTACTCCATAGAGCAGGATAGAAAAAATACAGCATCTGACAAGCCTGATTTTCAGTCTTAGGCTTATGTCGTGATTAGATTAACTAGGGAAAAAATGTCCTTTATTCATACAGATAATACCCAAATCAGAAAATAACCATGATGAAAACCAGGCTTTGTTAAACCCTCTGCAATCCCAAATGTGATCATTGGAAAATAAAACTATACCTCCAGAATATATTTTGCAGAAGAGTAAGAAGTGACTTGATGGCAATCAATCAGTCAGTCAGTCAGTTAGTCAGGCAGCCAGCCAGCCAGCCAATCAATCAATCAATCAATCAATCAATCAATCAATCAGTCTTAATCAATACAATTCTCAGTTTCAACTGTGTGTGGACTTCAGTTTCCAGAATTCCACAGCCGGCTACCACAACGTTTCTCAATTTCAGCTATGTTCAGATGTGTGGACTTCAGCTCCCAGAATTCCACAGCCAGCAAAACTGGCTGAGGAATTCTGGGAGTTGTAGTGCACACATCTTAAAGTGGCCAAGTTTGAGAAATTCACTGCCTCAATCTGTGAGTTTGCTCAGGGAATCTTTGTTCTCCTTCCTTGCGGAAATCCAGACGGCTTCCAGGCAATTTTTCCTAACGATTCTCTTTCCGATTTAGGCCATTCCAATCATTTCTCAGAGCCGACAGCTGCTAAAGCAGGGAGAGCTCCTGGAAGTTGTGCATCGTGGCACCATCTTTGGCAACAAGCCCAAACTGGTCCCCATCTACCTGTTCCTCTTCAATGACCTGCTGCTGGTCACTCAGCGCAAGAGGTGAGCCCTTAAGGCCTAGGCCAGTGATGGCGAACCTTTTAGAGACCGCGTGCCCAAATTGCAACCCCAAACCCACTTATTTATCGCTGGGTGCCAGGTGGGCATGGCTCACTGGGTGGGCGTGGCTGTGGTGGTCATGGCAGATTGGGTGGGTGTGGCCAAGGTGGGCGTGGTCACCTCGATGTTGCTTGTGGGGAGGGACGTGGTGGCCGGGCAGGGTTGGGGGAGATCCAGAGGGTCTTTGGCAGGTGGGGCGGTAGGCAGGAGGCTCGTCCTATGGGGAGAGGTGAGGCAGGGTGGAGGTGCCATTGCCATGGGGCAAGGCAAGGGCCGGGGTGGTTGCTGCCTGACACCATCGGCCCCCGCACAGAGAGGCCAGCGAGCGCATGGAGGCCAACGGTGTCCGTCAGCAGCCACAGCTTGCTGGCCCCTCGACCGGCACGCTCTGGGGCTCCGCAGCCCGCCGCTAGCAGTTCAAAGAAGCCATCTCTGAGCTAAACAGCTGGCCAACAGCTCAGGAGGCGATGCAGTGGGTTGTGCCCGGGAAAAGGAGAGCATGCAAGGCCAGGAAGGACGGGACGGGAGGGAGGCAAACCAGCCATGGCAGGATGCATCCAGCTACGTGAGACCTCGGCGAGTTAGCAGGAGGCTGGTTGAAGAGAGACGGTTGCCATCTCCCGGGCATGGCACACGTGCCTACAGAGAGGGCTCTGAGTGCCACCCCTGGCACGCGTGCCATAGGTTCGCCACCACTGGCCTAGGCCTAGCTGAAAATTCTGGCAACAGGGGTGTATTAAGAGAAGCATAGAGTCCAGATCACGTGAAGTTATTATTCCCCTCTACTCTACCTTGGTCCGACCTCACCTGGAGTACTGTGTCCAGTTCTGGTCACCCCAGTTCAAGGAAGACACTGACAAACTGGAGCAGGTTCAAAGGAGAGCTACCAAGATGGTGAACGGTCTACAAACCATGTCCTATGAGGAATGGTTAAAGGAATTGGGAATGTTTAGTCTACAGAAAAGAAGACTGAGAGGAGACATGATAGCTGTCTACAAATACCTGAAGGGCTGTCACAGTGCAGAGGGATCAGCCCTGTTCTCACTTGCTCAAGGAAGGACTAGAAACAATGGGATGAAACTGCAGGGGAAAAGATTCAGATTAGATGTTAGAAAAAAATTTCTAACAGTGAGGGTGATCAACCAGTGGAACAGGTTGCCACGGGAGGTGGTGAGCTCCCCTTCGATGGAGGTCTTCAAGCAGAGACTGGACGGCCATCTATCTGGGATGGTTTAGGGAATCCTGCCTCGAGCAGGGGGTTGGACTCGATGACCCGGGAGGTCGCCTCCAACTCTACGATTCTATGATTCTATGATTCTATGAGGACAATTAGTTTGCACATGGCTGCATTAAAAAGGGTGTATCTATAGAAGAGGGAGGAGGAGGAGGAGGAGGAGAAGGAGGAGGAGGAGGAGGAGGGCAAAACTTCACCTCTGCCCCAAGGTCAAATTTTGAGGGGATGGAGAATTGGAGAGGCAGTGAAGTTTGGGCTATGGTTCTGCTTCTGCAAATTTTGCAACTTTGAGAGTGGAGCATGACCTGCTTTCCAAGCCTCCTGCTTCAAATCTTGAGGCCTAGAAACTTGTCTTTTTAAAAAAAAACAAAAACAGAGACTTCTGCCTCTGGTGCAAAGTGTCATTCCACCAGGCAAGGTGGAATGACTGAAGGAGCTGTGGTGGTGCAGTGGTTAGAATGCAGTATTGCAGCATAATTCAGCTCTCTACCGGGAGTTTGATCCTGACGGGCTCAAGGTTGAACTCAGCTTTCCACCCTTCCGAGGTTGGTTAAAATGAGGACCCAGATTGTTGGGGGCAAGAGGCTGACACTGCAAACTCTGCTTAAAGAGGGCTAGAAAGCATTTTGAAGCAGTATATAAGTCTTAAGTGCTATTGCTCTCATCTCTACTCCTAGATGAGAACTGTAGCGATCTAAACCAGATTCCTGTGGTTGGGGAACTACTAGGTCTATTCGTCTGCAGGTCCTAGATCTCCACAGTGGTCGACATTGATTCCCCGTATGCAGGCCCATTCATCTGGGAAACAGCCATTGGGGCAGCAGCTGCTGTGAGTCACAATTCTTGAAAAGAAACCTAGTTTGGAGTCACTGATGGATTTTCTTTGCTTCTGTTCTGGATCTGTTCCTGCCTTTTGCTGCAGCTCAGAACGCTTTGTGGTGCTGGATTATGCCCATCGCTCGCTAGTCCAGGCCCAGAGCTGCGAGGACGCCTCCACCAGCCAAAATGCAGAGAACAGCTTCTATCTGACATTAATGGAGAACCACCAAGGGCGGAGTAGTGAACGCCTCTGTCGCGCCCCGACGCAGTAAGTAACCACATACGGGGTGGGGTGGGAAGAGAGTTAGGAAAGGGGGGTAGTCACTGTACCTCATTTATAAATAGAAAGGAGAGGTGATCAGCGTAGCCCATTTTGTTGGTTTTTCAGAGGGCTACAACCTTAAATCTAGATCAAGAATGTGTACAGGTAGTCTTCGACGTATTATTTATTATGGAGCGCAGAATTTCCATCATAGTCATGACATAAATTGAGGCAGTCACATGACCGGACCCAATTTTATGAACCTTTTCGCAGTGGTTGTTAAGCAAATGCAGGGGTCGTTAAATGGATCAATGTATTCCTAGGGGAGATTGTATGTTGTTTTTTTTTACCAGAAACCAATGGAAAACTGGAGATATTCCTTGAGCTGTGGTGGCGCAGTGGTTAGAATGCAGTATTGCAGGCAAACTCTGCCCACTGCCGGGAGTTCAATCCTGACCAGCTCAAGATTGACTCTGCCTTTCATCCTTCTGGTAAAATGCGGACCCAGATCATTGAGGGCAATAGGCTGATTCTGTAAACCGCTTAGAGAGGACTGTCAAGCAATATGAAGTGGTATATAAGTCTACATCAGTGATGGCGAACCTTTTAGAGACCGAGTGCCCCAAAACTGCCCCTGCCCCACCCCCTGCCCCTCCCCTGCTCCGCCCCACCCTACCTGCCCACAGGGCCACTCATCGCCTCCAGGGCCCGCCGCAGATCGTCCAGGCAGCCAGCAGTGCCATAGTGGCCACGCCCCCTGCCCACGGCCCACAGCATCAACTGTGCAGGATGGGGCATGAGACCAGAGTCTTATCTACGCTGCCTGGCTGCCCTGTCCTTGGCTGCGCTGCTCCACGTGGGCCACGCTCAGGGGCCACTGGCCTCCTGGGAGGCTTCTGGTGAGGAGAGGGTCACGGATGGAGGCAAGGCTGGGGCAATGGCATGTGTGCCCACAGAGAGGGCTCCGAGTGCCGCCTCTGGCACCCGTGCCGTAGGTTCGCCACCAATGGTCTACGTGTTGTTGCTATTGTTACCGACCAGCAGATATTCTGGGGTTTGCTTTCCGGTGATCGTTGTTTTTTTAAAAAATGCTTTATTGATCATTATTCTTTGCATTGTTTACAATGCATTGTTAGTCATCCAGTCGCATCTGGTAGATGAGAAGCCATATTGAATGGATTAATGAATGAATGAATGAATGAATGAATGAATGAATGAATGAATGAATGAATGAAACCCAAACAGTGTATCTCCAAAACTGTCTTTTCCAGATCCGATATGCACCGCTGGATGGGTGCTTTCCCATGCCATGAATCCCAGGCTAATAACAAGCAGGAAACCATCTATGAAGATTGGGGTGAGACCTTTGGGCTGTGCTCCTTTTAACCCACCCGCCCCGCTTCTGCTGCTTCTTGTTCAAAGGCTAGGAACATCAAACTTGAGGAACATCACACTGCTGTTCCACGGCTTCTGGATCTACCAGCGGTTTGTCCGCTTCATGCTGGGGAGGCTAAAATAGCCAAGGTGGAAATGCACACACCACCATTTCTCGTATTTTGAGCTTTCAAACAGATTCCAGCACTGCCTTTCAGGCTAAATTCGATTTTCTGTGGCCGGGTTGATTTTTTTCCTTTCCCAATTTCCAATTTACCTCAGGCCAGTTTGCTTTAGTGGTTAAGGCTGCAGGCTAGAGGAAGCAGCAGAGCAAAAAAGATGATTAAGGGAGAGGAAGATAAAACAGGGAGAACGGTTGCAGGAATTGGGTATGTTTAGTCTAATGAAGAGAAGGACGAGGGGTGATATGATAGCCATGTTCCAATATCTCAGGGGCTGCCCCAAAGAAGAGGGAGCCAAGCTATTCTCCACAGCACCTGAGGGCAGGACAAGAAGCAACGGGTGGAAACTAACCAAAGAGAGAAGCAACCTAAAACTAAGGAGAAATTTCCTGGCAGTGAGAACAATTAACCAGTGGAATGACTTGCCACCAGAAGTTGTGAATGCTCCATCACTGGAAGTGTTTAAGAAGAAATTAGACAACCATTGCTCTGAGGATGTAGGGCTTCCGGCTTCAGGAGGGGGTTGGACTAGAAGACTCCAGGGTCCCTGCCAACTCTGCTATTCTGAGTGCTATGTGTGATGCATGTTACAGAAAAAAATGGGGTATAAATTTAATAAATACATAAGGGGCCAGGAAGTTTATTCCCTACCACCATATAGACACTTGATACCTTTCCTTCTTTTTCCCTTTTTCCCTCTTTTTCTAATTTTCCTAACAAAAATATTATTAACGTGGTTATTTTTTTCCTCTTCCCTTTCCGCAGATTGTCCCCAGGTTCAGTGCACAGAGACCTACAGCGCAACCCAGGCAGACGAGCTGAATCTCGAACCAACAGACATAGTCAACGTGTTACGCAAAACCGAGGGTGAGCCTTGGGGATGTGACCTTCCCTAACCGTTGCAGTTTCTTTCTCTTCTTTCTCTGAAACGACTTAGAAATTGGAGCCTCGGCTGTGGGGCTTCTTAACCGAAAAGATGGCGTTTTTGAGCAGAATCCTCTGCTAAAGGATTCTCTTTGATCCTTCAAGGTCCTTTTGGAGTCTCCAGCACCTTTCCCCAATTCTCAGCCACCTGCAAGTTGCAGTCCCCAACACGGAGAGGGTGTCATGGAAGAAAATGGCCCTCCACCATTTAGAACATTGGCCATCCTGACTGTGTAACGCTGGTTGGTGCTTCAGTGGCCCTTGAAAGGGAGATCATC
Organism: Bothrops alternatus; assembly: GCA_034064705.1. NCBI lineage: Eukaryota > Metazoa > Chordata > Lepidosauria > Squamata > Viperidae > Bothrops > Bothrops alternatus. The sequence continues at coordinate 4,207,421 of JARGCV010000182.1, read as the reverse complement.
AGGTGATCCCAAGCTAGGCTGTAAGCATCTGAGAAAAAGCGATAGCAAAAATTGCTAGGGGTGTGTTTGTATTGCCTCCTTGAGCAAACTCAACTTTATCTTCACGTACTGTGCAATATTGGGTAATAATTGGTCTAGAATAGAGTAGAGCTGGAAGGGACCTTGAAGGTCTTCTAGTCCAGCCCCCTGCTCAAGCAGGAGAACCTATACTATCTCAGACAGGTGATTGTCCAGCCTCTTCTTAAAAACCTCCAGTGATGGAGCACCCGTGATTTCTGAAGGCAAGCTGTTCCACTGGTTAATTGTCCTCACTGTTAGGAAGTTTCTCCTTAATTCCAGGTTGCTTCTCTCTTTGAACAGTTTCCAACCATTATTTCTTGTCCTGCCCTCTGGTGTTTTGGAGAATAGTTTGCCCCTTCTTGGTGGCAGCCCCTCAAATACTGAAATACTGCTACCGGTATCATGTTGCCCCTGTTTCTTCTTTTCTTTAGACTAGCCAAACCCAAGTTCTGCAGCCGTTCTTCGTATGTTTTAGTCTCCAGGCCTCTAGAGCTTTATAGCCAACCCCCAGCCCCTAGGTGTAAGATATCCACCTCAGCACAGAATGTATGGATTATATTCAATCTCATCCTTCCTTGCATAGCAAAAACAAAAAAACAAAGCCCCCAAACAAAATAAACACAGGAGTCTGTTTGCACCTTTTCTGACTCAATTTTTTTTTTTAAAGGCAGAAAGCCTTATGAGTTCTGGCGAGAGCTTCTGCCTTTTAATAACATTTGTGAGTCACAAAAGGTGCTCCTGGGGTTTTTGGGGGGGCCTCCCTAGACCTGGCAACTTTTAAAGATGCCTGGATTTTAATTCCCAGAATTCCTCCCAGCCAAAGGTGAGAAACATTGCCATAGATGTTGGTCACGTGAACATGGGAATACTGCAATAGTAGTGTGAAAAATGGTCGTATAGTAAGTCACTTTTTTTTTGAATGGTTGTTAAGTTGAGGACTACCTGTATTAGGACAGGGCTGATTCAGCAGGAATGTGCTTGTTGGAGCTTCACACAGCAACAGGACAGTCTCCCAAGAAATTTTGAAGTGAAGAAAAGGATGCAGAGGTCTTGATTGTTGCCTTTTTTTGTCTCCCTTCCTTTCGTCTGCTCTGGTCTTGTCTCATCTCGTCTCCTCTATCTTCCTCTCAACTCCTCTTCCCTTCTCTCCTCTCCCTTCTTCTCGTCTGCTCTGGTCTTGTCTCATCTCGTCTCCTCTATCTTCCTCTCCACTCCTCTTCCCTTCTCTCCTCTCCTCTCCCTTCTTCTCGTCTGCTCTGGTCTTGTCTCACCTCGTCTCCTCTATCTTCCTCTCCTCTCCTCTCCTCTCCTGTCTCCTCTCCCTTCCTCTCATCTGCTCTGGTCTTGTCTCATCTCGTCTCCTCTATCTTCCTCTTCTCTTCTCTCCTCTCCTCTCCACTCCTCTACCCTTTTCTCCTTTCTCCTCTCCCTTCCTCTCATCTGCTCTGGTCTTGTCTCATCTCGTCTCCTCTATCTTCCTCTCCTCTCCCCCTCTCTCCTCTCCCTTCCTCTCGTCTGCTCTGGTCTTGTCTCTATCTTCCTCTCCTCTCCACTCCTCTTCCCTTCTCTCCTCTCCCTTCCTCTCATCTGCTCTGGGTTTTGTCTCGTCTCCTTTGTCTTCATCTCCTCTGTCTTCCTCTCCTCTGTGTTCCTCTCCTCTCCTCTCGTTTTCCCCTCCTCTTGTATGCTCTGGTCTTGTCCCATCTCTTTTATCTTCACCTCTTGTCGTCTTCTCCTCTCCTCTGTCTTCTCTCCTCTGTCCTCTCCTTTCCCTTATTCTCTTGTCTTCTTCTCCTCTCCTTTGTTTTCCTTTCTCTTCTCTCCCTTCCATTCCTCTCCTTTGTCCTCTCCTCTCCCTTCCCCATGCTACAGGCTGGTACGAGGGCATACGCCTAGCCGATGGCAAGAAGGGCTGGTTCCCCTCTTCCTACGTGCAGGAGATCACGAACGAACACGTACGCCGCCGCAACCTCCGTGAGCGTTACCGTGTCCTCCAGGTGGCTCGCCAGCTGCAGCTGATGCGCACCAATTGCATCAAAAGCAAGTACAGCTCAGCCTGAGACTGAAACCGCACAGTCAACAAAGCAAGTGACGGGGACACCCGGCCTGCAATCAATCTCATGACTGGACTCAAGGCTCGACTTCCATTTCGCTGGGCGTGGAGCAGCATTTGCCTCAAGAGGGCGCTGAAGACGGGGAGGATGGTAGACAGCAGTGGTGTTTCGGCTGAAAGGCTGCTGAAGGGTGAGAGAGCGGAAGAGAGAGATGCAAGCATGCCCAGTTGACTGTCCGAAGTTTATGGCAGCTGCAATGCCATAAGCTAGCCAGTAGAGGCAGCAAAGGCATTACTTCAAACACGACCCTTCTGCTAGAAGGGGGCGACAGACTGCATTTTCAGTTGCATTGCAGAGTTTACAGACTTGGCAACGACGACCTGTTCGATTGTTCCCAAGTTGTGTCCTAACTCCTCCGACTCTACTTGGCATCTCAGTATTCCTGAGGGATGACCGTGAACCTTCTCAGAGGATTGGCGTAAAGAGGGGACACCCATCTTTGCACACTCATCTTGTACCTTGAGATAGCAATGGTGCCATATTTTAGGAGGTTCTCGGATCCGAGATACGATCAAATGAATTATTGCCTTGTTGTTTAACCAGGGGCAGTTCGACCTGAGCAGGTGTTCTACTTGCCCCACCGTTTTTGCAATGACTTTTCCACCTGTTCAAATACATGTAACGATTCAGGCCTATCACCCGTAGCCTTGTTTTGGAGCTGGCTGCAGGCTGGTTTGTACTTCACCTATGTCGACACATGTATGTGTCTTGCCCTTCGCTGGTAGAACTCTGGTAGGCAGAACAGACTTCACCCCCCCACCCCCATAAAATACGTCTTGCAAACGGGATCCACACTGGTATTACCAATACCCTTATCCTGAACTTGGTGCTGCCACGGCCAATGCTTCAAATCTTCCCAGTGGTCCTTAACCTGGGCTCAGGTGAGCGCCGTCCTCTACCTCAGTTCCTGTCCCTTCTGAGGCCAGGAAATCCAGGACTCTGTGGACCCAGCTTATTCTAACTCTTCTCCCCACCCTCAAGAGTTCAACAAACTTCATGCTAACCTGCCTTGACTATCCTGGATTTTTCTCCTTTGCAAAAGCAAGGCATTTCTCTTCTCTCGCCTCCCGGTTTGGAAAGCTCACCACGGATCGGCTCGTATTTATTAAATGTGTTGTCCTCTTTAGCTCTCAACCTGGAGGAATTTTGGCTTGGGGGGGGGAAGCGGAGGAGATTGTATTTTAATTTATTCTGCGCCATATTTGCTTGCGGTGTGTGACCTCTCGTGTTTTTTTTTTAAATCCCAAACGGCTTTTTTTTTTTTAAAATACAGATGAACAAAATGTGCCAGTGCTTGCCTTCAGTTTTTGCTTCTCCCTACTAAATAAAAGAGTCTCTTATTGCTGAGATTGGAATTTGACCAAAATAGCAAATCCACTCAACACAAATGGTTCCCTAGTTTAAATGAAGCCTGAAGGGATCAAATCACCGGTTGGCTTAATAGCTTGTCCGAACTGTGGGGCCTTCCAGGTTCAAAACTCAGCTGGAGGACAGGGGCCTGACATAGAAGAATTCCTAATATTTCAGTTCAGGATGGCGTTTCCAGTTTGCAACTGGAGATAAGAATAGAAGCCTCTGTGTAAAATTCATTTTGTTGGGCTGAGCTCGCTCCTGTTGGCTGGTGCTAAAAGGAGTATTATTCGGCTGCCTTGGCGGGGAAGGCTTGGAACGGATGGCTGAGTTGTTCCAGTTGCAGAAACAAGAGGCACGGCTGGTTCCAGAAGGAAAAATCAGGGATGGATCTCTTGAATGGCTGGGCTGGTTTTCTGCCCGACGGAAATTTTTAAGAATTTCCAATTGATTTAGAATTCCTGGTTCAGAGATTCTGGAAGGCAAGCTGATTCCTTCGTTTAGTTCGGTATTTGTCAACGTCCGCAGGTTTAAGATGTGCGGACTTCAACTCCCAGAACGCTGGCGGGGGAATTCTGGGAGTTGAAGTCCACATATCTTAAACCAGCCAAGGTTTGACAACACTGGTTTTAGTTCATGCACATCAGCCTCGTATCATTACAAACATCTAAAAACATTTGGGTTAAAGTGGTAGATGGTCCTTATAAAATCCATACGTTTTTACATCTTTTTCATATCTATTTAATATCTGTAAATGTGCCCACCAAGACAAATTAATTCCTAAATTTTCCAATTCTTGTTTGGATTTTAATTTCCCATGGATATCTAAAATATCTTTATATGTCCATACTTTCTCAAAGTCCACTAAATTCGGATGTATAAATGCCTCCATCGTTGACAACCACCCTGGAATTTTAAGATATATTTTAGCTTTAATTTTTTCCCATACTGTTAATAATGCATTTCTTACATGATTTTGAAAGTATTTATGAACTCTGTTTTTCCCATACCATAAAAAAGCGTGCCACCCCAATTGTAAATCATGACCTTCTAAATATAATAGCCTTTTATGTCTAAGTGTTATCCACTCTTTCACCCAAGTTAACACCGAGGCTTGATAATACAATGTTCATTCTGGCAGATGATCCTCAGACTAGACTCTTCTGCCAGAGATGTTTCAGTGGATTCCCCACTGAGTAGCTGATTTCTACAATCTCTTCCAGTGATCTTGACTAACCTAACGATCTTGAACCAAAGCACAGCCCGGGTTGTAAAACTTTTATTTTTACGAATAAGGCTGAGCATGCCTGCCTCTTTTAAAATGGAGCTTTATTTAGTGTGCTGTCAAAACAGGAAATAATTTAAAGCACGCTTCGTACGGGACACGGCTGACACACTGCCACCCCTGCACAGACCGATAGATCCATGGCGCGCAGTATTGTGAGAGGCTACACAAGGCTGCGAGCTCCCAGAGAGAGCCACAAGGCTCAAGGAATGGAAAGAAGCCACCTCGAATGAGAGTCTTTTAGCTGTCAGAGATACAAGCCACCCTTTATGTAGCATGACCGAAAGACTTTTAGCCCTGGGATTCTAGCCAGCGCTGGGAAATAAGAAGCGAGTGGTGTCGCTGCTCCCATTACACTGCTTAAGATTCCTAGGAATTTGAAAATGCATTGAGAGCCATTTTTGGGTGGGGTGATTTGTAACTAGTTAGCCTCCCATGTCCTCCTCCCTCCCTCTTTCCCGGACAACTGAGTCAAGAGGCATGCCAATAGGGAAGGCTCCCCCCCCCCAGCATCAGGAATGAAGAAAACTCAATGATATCTGTTCTTTGTCTTCTTTCTTCGTCGTCCCAAAGGTGCTTTTCCGTTCCCCACCATCCAGTCAGAGCCAAAGAAGCTTCTTGGATAGCGGTTCTCAACCTTTTCCAGGGCTCGACCTCGGCCTGCTTAGCGCATGCGCGGCGGGGCGCATCGCAAAGGGGGAAAAAATGGCCGACCAAAAAAAAAATGGCTGACCAAAAAAAAAAAAATAATGGCGGACTGCGGTGTTTGGCGACCCCCGTGAAATGGTCGTTCGACCCCAAATGGGGTCGCAACCCACAGGTTGAGAACCGCTGTTCTTGGATGAGAAGTGAAACGTCTTCAAAGAAAAACAAGAAAGTCCAGTGGCCTCCTGAAATAAGCACCTTTGGGACAACCGGGACCTGGAGGACCGAGAATCTCCATTAGACATTTAGCTGTGCTCTTTCTTCATTGCTTCCTTTGACTTCCTGGAGCTGTTTTTGTGTAAACAACAAAAAAAAAAAAGCCTCCTCCCTGGACAAAACTCCCAGCCGCTTCCCGATCTTTTCGCGCATGAGAATTGGGCTGAACCACCCTACTTGTTTCACCAGCACCCAGATCTTGATTGAGTCTCCCCCCCCCCATTATGCCAAAATTGGATTTGGAGAGAACCTGGTGAGAACTGACTGTAGCTTGGGAGAAAATCAGGAGCGGAAGAGATGAAATTCTGGAATTCCGGCAGGGAAGAATTCAGCGTTGTATCCATCCTGTGGCGCTTTCGAATTGTGCTGGAGAAGACTTGGGAGTCCCTTGGACCCAGGGCTTTTCAACCTTTTCACCCATTGTACCACTTTTAAGTTATGGCAATATCCGAGTACCACCAGTCGCCTAGCAAGGTGTCAAAAACTTGATGACCAAAAAAAAAAAAAAGGAAAAAAGTAATAAAGTACAGGTAGTCCTCAATTTACAACAGTTCGCTTAGTGACTGTTCAAAGTTACAATGGCACTGAAAAAGTGCCCCCCAAGCCACAGCCGAGCAAGACACCTGCCTGCCCACCTGGTGGTGCTCTTCAACCTATCCAAGGTTTTCATTAATGTGAGCATTTCTGTTGAGGATTGGCAGCAAGGGTGGGATGTGTTTGGTTATTTCCCCCCCCCACGGTCTGCTGGGTGGTTGCAGCAAGTTTTGGTCACTTTACATGACCCTGGGACACTGTGATCGTCATAAATATGAATCAGTTGCCAAGCATCTGAATGTAAATCACAAGACCCTGGAGACGCTGCAACATTCCAGCTGATCAGCGCTTCTGGGCTCAGCAGAAGCGTCAGGATCAGTGCTGCTTTCCGGCTGATTGGTACTTCTTCAGTGCTCAGCAGAAGCACCAGGATCAGCGCCGAGCTCCAGCTGAAGCCTGGCGCTGATCCTGGTGCTTCCACTGAGTCCTGACAGCCCCGAAGAAGCACCAATCAGCTGGAAAGTGGCACTGATCCTGGCACTTCCGCTGAGCCCTGACAGCCCTGCAACTCCAGCCATCTCTTGCTCAGGCTTGTGCAGTGCTGCCACCGGTTCATCTCATTCCCCTCCCCTGCTACCACTTTTCTAGGATGGTCGCGTACCACCTGCCAGGTACCAATGTACCACAGGTGGTACCCGTACCACTGGTTGAAAAGCCCTGCCTTGGACTACAAGGAGATTCAGTGCAGTAAATCCCAAAGGACATCAACCTTGACTGTTCTTTGGAAAGACAAGATACTGAAGTTGAGGCTCAAATACTTTGGCCACCAAATGAGAAGAGAAAAGACTCCTTGGAAAAGACCCTGATATTTGGGAAAGCAAAGGGAGAAGGGGACTGCAGAGAACGAGATGGTTAGATAAGGTCATCAACACAACGAACATGAATTTGGACAAAACTCCCAGGGGACAGTGGAACACAGGTGGGCCTGGCCTGCTATAGTCCATGAGGTTGCGAAGAATCACATGCATCTTAACTGAACAACAAGCTCCAATCCATCCTAGGGAGAGACGTAGCCCAACAAGGCTGATCTTCATTACCACAGTAGGAATTCTTTGAAGGCTGAGCCATCGGGATTGGGGACAGGCCTTGGAGCAGACCCGGATCAAGTAACAACTGGCCCAAGAGTGGAACAGATTCTCCAATCTTGGGGCAATGGGCGATGATGGAAGGAAGGCAACAGTGGCTCCTGATGCTAGTGGTAACCAAAGGGCCAAGCAGTAACTGAGTCCATTTGTACTTGGAAACCAGTTGTCTCTCTGTTTTTGAAGGCACGTAGTGGCAACGAAGCTGGAGAGAGAGAGAGAGAGAAAGACAGAGTCCCCTGTTTTTTGCGCCTCTCTCGCCATGGTGCCCTCTATGATCCATGGGCTGAAGTGGGGAGCCAGGGGTTGCCAGCGTTAGGGGTCCACAAAGGAAACCATGATGTAGCGAGTGCCCCAAATGGTGGGCAGACCTTCGTGATAGTGGGTGAGACGTCCCGGGTGGATCAGGCTCCATCCCTTGCGGGGAGATTCCACTTTGCAATTGTAGCGGATAAATCGGCAACCGCCTCCCTAGGGGGCAAAGAGAACCATTTTAGACAGACAAGAGACCAGGTTCAAATGATCATTAGTTTATAGACCGGGCCCTCTTCAGAGGTCTTATCATGCTGGGAAAAATGGAAGGAAGCAGAAGAGGACAACCAGCAGCAAGCTATATGGATACAATGGCACCAAGACCATCCTAGAGAAGGTTTATCTCTGTAGTTGTTAAAAGTTAACACTGACCACATGGCCCATTATGCATCCATCAGGCAAACATAAACTTATGAATGAAGGCGAATATACGTGTCCCAGGATAATGTTGCAGGATCCAATCTTCAATCCACACTGTTTCAGGTTTAAGTTTATTACCGGCAAAGGCCAGAGACCAGAACAAATAAAAAACATTCCATGAATATCCAGTTAAAATTCTAGAGTAAAATAATAAATAACAGATAAAATCTATATTAAAATCACAGTTTGGCATCCAGTCTGTCAGTTACACATGGCCTAACCATAATATCAATCCTTAAACTATGGGCCCGTAGTCACTGAATACTAAAATGCAAAAAAAAAAAAAAAAAAGTAATGCAAAAGAGCCCTGTAATGAACATACATTTGATTTTGCAGCTATTAAGATTGTTGGACGAGCAGGGACAAAAACAGCCAGGGAAGTGATTGAAGCCTGGGAAACCTCATCAGTCAACTGGAGTGCTGATTTAACCATCAGCTTTTCAAGTACTTAGGAGGCGAGCAAACATCAGCCAATGACTGAATAGCCAGCCATCAACACCCCAATCAACATCTAAAAAGCCACATACAACAGGCGCCATATAAAAGCTACACATAGAACAGCCCAAAGCAGATGCTCTGCTAATGAGAAGTTCCCTGGAGATGGGCTCCAGCACCAGTCTGAAAGCTCAGAAGAAAAAGGCAAGAAAAACCAAATGCACAAGTACAGCATAGGTGGCACCTTGCTCAATAGTAGTAACTGTGAGAGGGACCTCAGAGTCCTAGTGGACAATCACCTAAATATGAGCCAGCCGTGTGCTGCAGCTTCCAAAAAGGCCAACACAGTGCTAGGCTGCATTAACAGAGGGATAGAATCAAGATCACATGAAGTATTAATACCACTTTACAATGCCTTTGTAAGGCCACACTTGGAATACTGCATCTAGTTTTGGTTACCACGATCTAAAAAAGATGTTGAGACTCTAGAAAGAGTACAGAGAAGAGCAGCAAAGATGATTAGGGGACTGGAGGCTAAAACATATAAGGGACGGTTGCTGGAATTGGGTATGTCTAGTTTAACAAAGAGAAGGACGAGGGGGGACATGATAGCAGTGTTCCAATATCTCAGGGGCTGCCACAAAGAAGAGGGAGTCCAGCTATTCTCCAAAGCGCCTGAAGGCAGGACAAGGAGCAACGGGTGGAAACTAATCAAGGAGAGAAGCAACCTAGAACTAAGGAGAAACTTCCTAACAGTTAGAACAATTAACCAGTGGAACAATCTGCCTCCAGAAGCGGTGAATGTGACAGCCATTTGTCCGAAATGGTAGAGGGTTTCCTGCCTGAGCAGGGGGTTGGACTAGATGACCTCCAAGTTCCCTTCCAACTTTACTATTATTATTATTATAAGATAAAACTTAGGGTCCCGGAGACCGTCCCAGATTGGATCCCAAAACATAAACTTAAATTTGTGCAACGCAGCAAAGTTCAAATCATTTCACCCCAAGAATTGTTGAGACCCTAAATCCCATCCTCATTCTCTTCACAGCCCCAAAGCATCCAAAACCAAGCCACGCACAGGGGAGACCCAGCGCTTCACGCAGGACACCTGCCCTCCCAGGGCACTCACCTTGTAATCTATCCCTTTGTGGTTGAGAGCAACATTGATGGTGAAAGTTGAAGAATCGTGATGGGGGCGAAGATAAGGCTGCTCATCCGGACGGTATCGGACCATGAAGTTCATGATAGCACGAGCCTGAGAAGAGGAGATCAGGGTTAGCACCTTCTGGGTGAAGGCATGGTAGAGAATGGCACACCTGTCATTAAAACCTGCCTGAAATGGGGCAATCATATTCACTCCAGGTACAATACGCCCAGGTTATGGTTCTTGCCACTGGCAGATCTCCAAAAACTGCTGGGTGGGGAGCAAAAAGTCGGTAGATGACAGCACCAAGGTTGATATTGAAAAAGTTAAGCAGGTAGCTTTTGGGGAGACAAAGTTGCAAGCTGGACCAGGAAGTGAAAAAAAAATTCCATAAGAAGCCAGTAATAATTTATTTATTAATTAAATTTTTATTTATTAATTAAATTTTTATGCTGCTCCTCTCCGAGGACTTGGAGCGGCTAACAACATAAATAAAAACAACATCTCAACATTTCCAAAAATCTAAAACCAAATCTAAAAAGCATTTAAAAAGACCCCCAGACACATTCATCATTCACACACAATCACAGTCATCCCCAGGCCTGCCGACATAGATAGGTTTTTAGATTCTTCCGGAAGGCCGGGAGAGTGGGGAAAACGCAGACTTCAGGGGGCAGTTGGTTCCAGAGGATGGGCGCCACAACAGAGAAGGCCCTCCCCCTAGGACCTGCCAAACGACATTGTTTCGCTGACGGGACCCGGAGGAGGCCGACCCTGTGCGCTCTCACCGGTCGAAGGGAAGTATGTGGCAGAAGACGGTCCCGTAAGTATCCTGGTCCCGTGCCATGAAGGGCTTTATAGGTAATAACCAACACTTTGAATTGCGCTCGGAGACCGATAGGCAACCAATGCAGCATGCGGAGAGTTGACGAAATGTGGGCACAACATGGAAGGTCCACAATTGCTCGCGCAGCTGCATTTTGCACTAATTGTAGTCTCCGAACACTCTTCAAGGATAGCCCCATGTAGAGAGCATTGCAGTAGTCGATCCTTGAGGTGACAAGGGCATGTGTGACTGTGAGTAGAGACTCCCGATCCAAATAATTGTCATATTCTTCATATGAAAACTTGGAAGGTTGCCATGTTCTTTCTGGGAACTGAACATATTCATTTATTCAAAAATTTTTTGTGGCTGACAAAGAGTTACTGGGAGACTAGTATAGCTATTTCAAGCTCTTTAGCTCTCATCAGCTGATGAGAGCTAAAGAGCTTGAAAAGGCTATACTAGTCTCCCATTAACTGTTTGTCAGCCACAATTTTTTTTTGAATTTATAGTGTTCACAGTATGTGACGTCTGCCTGCAAAACATGCTCCTAGATTGGAGCGAAACGCAGAACAGACTGATTTATATTAGGTAGACCGGGTGCTTCACCCAACAGACAAGATATATTCATTTATGTCATGCATAAACATACTGCAACTTTAATTCTTAAAGAATCTTTCCAACATAGATGGGCTGTATTAACAGGGGTTTTGGCTTACAGTTAGGGCTGAATTAAGAGTCTGTAGCACTCCCCCCCCCCTAAACAAATTTTATTAAAAGGCATTTGTATTATCTGATGAAACGATGCAGCCCACCAAAGTTTAGGCTTTTTAATAAAATGTGTTCATTCAAAAACCGAGGTTTCCCATAAGATCCCCGATACCCAAACCTGGAATAGTTTTGATCTAGTGCATTCTGGGACATGAAAATAATAGCCAAAGGAAACAGATGTGGCCAATTGTGAAAAGGACACAGAAAAGTTTAGGAGAAGAATCTTAAACCTGATCTTTATAAATCAGTTGAGTTTATACAATCCAACTGGCACTGATTTAGCCCATTCGGGGGTGAGGATATTGCTCATTACATTTAGCCATAAATAAATCAGAAGTCTTGTGCTCACCCAATGCTACCCCCCTCAAATAAAGCTCAAAACAAAGTAAAAACTAACTAAACTTTATGTACGCAAATCTAGCTGCTAGATTTGAATCTGACTGGGATGACTGTACACATATTTATTTATTTATTTATTTACTTATTTATTTAATTAGATTTCTATGCCACCCTATTCCAAGAACTCAGGGCGGCTCACAACATGGATACTAAGATGAAGAAATCTGATATTAAAATACATTGTAAAACCCATTAATTAAAGACCAATCATCCAAAGACAGACATACAAACATACATACACTGGCTGGGGCAAGGTGTTAACTGCCCCAGGCCTGTCGGCAAAGATGGTTCTTCAATGATTTGCGAAAGGCGGAGAGGGTGGGGGCAATACGGATCTCCGAGGGGAGTTGATTCCAGAGGGCCGGGGCCGCAACAGAGAAGGCTCTTCCCCTAGGCCCCGCCAGGCGACAGTCTGGCTGACGGGACCTGGAGAAGGCCGACTCTGTGGGCCCTAACCGGTCGCTGGGTTTCATGGGGCAGCAGACGGTCCCGTAAGTAACCTGGTCCGATGCCATGTAGGGCTTTATAGGTCATAACCAACACTTTGAATAGCGTTCGGAGACCAATTGGCAGCCAATGCAGCTCGCGGAGTGATGTTGAAATGTGGGCATTTCTAGGTAGGCCCAATACTGCTCGCGCGGCTGCATTCTGCATTACCTGAAGTCTCCGAACGTTTTTCAAAGGTAGCCCCATGTAGAGAGCATTGCAGTAGTCGAGCCTCGAGGTGATAAGGGCATGAGTGACTGTGAGAAGAGACTCCCGGTCCAAATAGGGCCGCAGCTGGTGCACCAGGCGAACCTGGGCAAATGTCCTCCTCGCCACAGCCGAAAGATGATGTTCCAGATTTAGCTGTAGATCGAGGAGGACACCCAAATTGCGGACCCTCTCTGAGGGGGTCAAAAACTCCCCCCCCCAGGGTGATGGACGGACAGATTGAATTGTCTTCAGGTTACGACTACTTGTTCAGCCATCAGTCAAACATGCGATAATCTTGAATGAGAGGAACTTACAACTGGTCCTCAGAGTTCCAGCTTTGTAGTGGTCATGTGACTGCAATTTTTGATGTTTCCCTGACAGCTTCTCATAAGCCAAGTCAATGGGAAAGCCAGCAGGAAGTCAGAAGTTGCAGTCCCATGAGATCTTCACTTAACAACCCCAGTAATCCTCTTAACATAATGCCAACAACTGGGACTGCCGGAACTGAGTCAATAAGTGACACCGCCACATGACAATTAGTGGGGGAAGAGCAACAATTGGGGCCCCAATTACTTCGTAGAAATTGCAAAAGACATCCTGTAGAACAGAGGTCCCCAACCCCAAGAGTACAGAGAAGAGCAACAAAGATGATTAGGGGACTGGAGGCTAAAACATATAAGGAACGGTTGCTGGAATTGGGTATGTCTAGTTCACAGGTCGGCAACCTGCGGCTCTGGAGCCACATGCGGCTCTTTGAGCCTTCCCCTGTGGCTCCCAGCCTCCTCTGCCATTTGCAGAGAAAGACAGAGAGAGGCACTTGCGCTTCCCTGCTTCTCTCTCTCTCTCTCTCTCTCTCTGTGTGTGTTTGTGTTTGTTTGTTTGTGTGTGTGTGTGTGTGTAAAAAAGAGAGTGCACTCATAGTGTTCTCCGAGGAGCTGAAAAGCTTATTGGGCAGAGCTCCTCCCTTTGCTGCGACTCTGCAGGAAGCAGGAAGGGCAGGAGAGAGCTAGCTAGTCCAGCTATGCTGACTCAGGAATTCTGGGAGTTGAAGTCCATGAGTCGTAAAAGAACCGAGATTGCCTACCCCTGAGCTTGTTGGAGAACAGCTTGAAGCCAGCTTGCCAGGTGAGCAGAAGATGGGAGAGAGGGAGAGGGGGGGGGAGAGAAAGAGAAAGAAAGAGAAAGAAAGAGAGTGGTGGAAGAGGACTGGCAGACCAAGGGTGATAGAGGGAGGGAGGGAGAGAGAAAGACAGAGAGAGACCTTTTTGACATCTAAAATGAAGATAACACTGCATATATCCTTTTTTACGTGTGTGTGTGTGTGTGTATACATACATACCCGTGTTTCCCCTAAAGCAAGACAGGGTCACACTTTCTTTTTATCCCCAAAAGCCCCACTATGTCTACTTTCGGGGTACGGCTTATATTGATTGGAAAACAATTGTCAGTTTTATTTTAAGTATTTTAAGTATTTAAGTATTTTAAGCAGGAGGCGGAAGTGGGCAGGAGTAATATGTCTTACTTTCGTGGTACGGCTTATATTAGCCGACCCCCTGAAAACCCCGATACGTCTTACAATCGGGGGTGTCTTACTATCGGGGAAACAGGGTACATACATACACACACACACATACAAACACAGACAACACACACACACACACACCCTATAATAAAGGTAAAAAAGGATATGTGCAGTGTTATCTTCATTTTAGATATCAAAAGGGTTTTGTGGCTCCCGGTGTTTTGTTTTCGGTGGAAACGGGTCTAAGTGGCTCTTTGAGTGTTTTGGGTTGCTTACCCCTGGTCTAGTTTAACACAGAGAAGGACAAGGGAGGACATGATAGCAGTGTTCCAATATCTCAGGGGCTGCCACAAAGAAGAGGGAGTCAAGCTATTTTCCAAAGCGCCTGAAGGCAGAACAAGGAGCAACGGGTGGAAACTAATCAAGGAGAGAAGCAACCTAGAACTAAGAAGAAACTTCCTGACAGTTAGAACAATTAACCAGCGGAACAACCTGCCTCCAGAAGCGGTAAATGTGCCAACACTGGAAGTTTTTAATAAGAAACTGGACAACCATTTGTCCGAAATGGTATAGGGTTTCCTGCTTGAGCAGGCGGTTGGACTAGATGACCTCCAAGGTCCCTTCCAACTTTATTATTATTATTATTATTATTATTATTATTATCTGGAGGCTCTGAGGGTCTGGATGGGCGTTAACAGATTGAGGCTCAGCCCCGACAAGACAGAGTGGCTGTGGGTGATGCCTCCCAAGGACACTTCTATCTCTCCTTCCATTACCCTGGGGGGTAAAGTTATAAACCCCTCGGAGAAGGTGCGCAACTTGGGAGTCCTCCTCGATCCACGGCTGACATTGGAACATCATTTATCGGCTGTGGCGAGGGGGGCATTTTCCCAGGTTCGCCTGGTACACCAGTTGCGCCCTTATTTGGATCGGGAGTCTCTACTCACAGTCACACATGCCCTTGTCACCTCGAGGATCGACTACTGCAATGCTCTCTACATGGGGCTACCCTTGAAGAGTGTTCGGAGACTACAATTAGTGCAAAATGCAGCTGCGCGAGCAATTGTGGGCCTTCCACGTTGCACCCACATTTTGCCAACTCTCCGCATGCTGCATTGGTTGCCTATCGGTCTCTGAGCGCAATTCAAAGTGTTGGTTATTACCTATAAAGCCCTTCATGGCACTGGACTAGGATACTTACGGGACCGTCTTCTGCCACATACTTCCCTTCGACCGGTGAGAGCGCACAGGGTCAGCCTCCTCCGGGTCCTGTCAGCGAAACAATGCCATCTGGCGGGTCCTAGGGGGAGGGCCTTCTCTGTTGTGGCGCCCACCCCCTGGAACCAACTGCCCCCTGAAGTCCGCGCTTCCCCCACTTTCCTGGCCTTCCGAAGGAATCTTAAAACCTATCTTTGCCGGCAGGCCTGGGGTTGACTGTGGATCGTTGAATGAATGATGAATGTGTCTGGGGTTTTATCAATGCTTTTTAGATTTGGACTTAGTTTTTGAAATATTGTTTTATTTATGTTGTGAGCCGCTCCGAGTCTTCGGAGAGGAGCAGCATATAAGTACGAAAAATAAATAAATAAATAAATAAATATTATTATTATAACCCCCGGTCCGTGGACCGGCACCAGTCTGCAGCATGCCAGAAACCGGTCCGCGTGAACAAGCAAAGCCCAATCCATGGGATGCAGGCAATACATGAAACCACGCCCCCTCCGGCCCGGGAAAAAATATCTCTCCACAGAACCGGTCCCTGGTACCCAAAACGTTGGGGGCCGCTGCAGGAGAAAGCAGGATCCTCTCCTTTCTGTACCTTCACTCTGCCTTCAGTCACCTTCAGATGTGCAGGTGTTACCTTGGTGTGGTAGCCTGGATAGAACTTTTCTGTGACCGGGGCAATGTAGTCCCTCAAGAACTGTAGCCACTCCTTCTCAAAGCCAATTTGGTTCATGTGAATGTCAACGGTAGGGACGTTCTCGTAGCCACCAACCAGCCGAGTGTCCTAGAGGGGAGATGCAAAAAATAACCTTGAGAGACAGAAGGAAGAGCCGTAGCCTAGCCGGATAAGGGAAATCTTGAATCCAGAGCAGGAATGGGCGTGGAGACAGTATCTCAGTATTGACCCTCTCTACTTTTCTGGAACGCAAAGACAGAGGAGGGAGAAAGCCCTTTCAAACGTGGAAGATTTGGTTACCTTCACCTTACAATAGAAGTAATCGTCATGATTGACTCACTACGCACTCCCTCCTCGCAAGCAGACAACTGAAATAAGGAGTGGGTGGACGCCCGGCAACACCCTGATGCTCAAGATTGAAAGATCTTTCCCAAAACAAGCTGACTGCAATTAATTGGTGGACAATGAACAGTGGGTGGCCCAGGAGAGAAAGGAGGATGTTAATTAGGCTACTTGGTGCAGATTGAAAGATCGTTTCCCAAAACAAGCTGACTGCAATTAATTGGTGGACAATGAACAGTGGGTGGCCCAGGAGAGAAAGGAGGATGTTAATTAGGCTACTTGGTGCACAGAAGCTTCAGATATTGGCTTCACTTCTTTTGTGCCTAATGTGAAATTATCAGTAAAGTTATACCCTTGATAAAATAAATGTCCCAGGAGTTTCTTTTGCTACATATGCCAACGGGATGATTGACAGTAATATTACTCTTCATGATTTTGGTTTGGTTTCCTGGTTTGGACTACCTCAAAGGATTGACAGGGACGTAACATCCAGGAAATGGAAGACCCTTTAAGAAGATGGTTCAGGAACTGGGCCAAGCCAGTTTTCTACAAATGATCCACCTTCAAACTGGGAGGCCGACGGCTTCTTTTTCCTTTGTGTGCCTCACGCATTAAAGTCATCCAGGGTAAGTACTGGCCCCCTAGCTTGTAAGCAAGAAATTCCATAAATTATGGAGCCTGTCTTTTCGTCTCTTCTGACTCATCTTCCAATCTCCATGTTGGGGGGTGGATAAGAGTGAGGGAAGTCAGAGCCCCAGAGAAGGAAATATTAAAAGGGCAGAAAAATATATTTCCTCAAAAGGATTTTTAAAAGCAGAAACCAACCCTGCCCCCAAATCTCTGTCCCAAGCAGGAGCCAGCCCTATATAAATGCAAATGTAAAACCATCAGAAAGTTGGAGCCAGAAAACTCAAGAAGACAAAGAGACCTAAAATCTGCATACCCCACCCAAACTCTAAGAGTCATTAGCCCAGCCCCAGGGAAGCAGGATAGGATAATAGGATTAAACCACAGATACCAAGGCCTAGAAAAGCACATTCAGTTCAAAGTTCATGCCACAGGAACAGGAAACTATTCCAAGCAAAAGGCTTTCAGAGGGTATAAAAACCTACTCCACATGTGCTCAGCCCTTGATCTCTTTCCTCCTTCCTGCCAGAACCATCTTTCAGTCTGGCTCTTCAATAAACTGTAACCTTCTTCCCAAAGCAGTCGCCATGTTGTTTATTTATTCCCGGCTTGGATGAACCAGGATGAAGACTTTACTTCCCACAAGAGGTGGGCTTGGAAGCATCCCGAATCTAGTGTCCCTCCTTCCCCATATCATGCTCTATTTAATACACCTTGTCCATCAGATGAAAAGGGCCAAAAATGATGGTGGCCACGACTGTGTGTGTGTGAAGCACAACTCTTATTTTACATCCAACACACATAAAAGAGGAATAGTCGCCATCTTGATTTCTTTTGATGTTTTTGTGAACTGCCCTACACCTCAGTTACACCTTGTTTAAACCTTCAGAGTCCCATTTTTTTTTTGTTCTAAGGTGTTTGAGGTCCCTCATCATTCTGCAAGCCTTCTTTGACCCCTCTTTCCAACTCTCCTCAGCCTTCTTCCAAATGAAGCAACCTGAAGGGTGGTGCTCATCTTGGTGAAGGAAAAGGCTAGGACAGACCCACCTCATGTTTTCCTCCAGACCACTGGCCGAAGTGTTCCGCCTCTTCCACGAGCTCGTCGCACATCTGATCGGTGAACACAGGAAACCAGTAAACATCAGGGCAAGGCTGCCAATGGGAAGAAGAAACGGTGAGTGAAGGAAGTTGGAGAGCAAAATCAGCAACTCAAGAAGACTAGGGAAAAGAGAGGCAGTCACCTGCTCAAAAAATTCTCCCTCAAGAACGCGGGAGTAGTTTTCGTGGATATATTTCTCCTGCCAGTCCTGTCCAAGGAAGGAACAAAATAAGAACAGAGTCATTTAGAATTATCAGAATACCCTGGAAATGCATCTCCTAGCCTAATGTGTGCCAGGCAATCCAGTCCTGGAGTAAAAATTTAATCTCTGCAAAACTTGCCATCATATCTCTGCCTTCCCCAAACAGGGCCCTTTCAGATACTCTGAAACTACAATTCCCAGAATTCTCAGAGGGCCTTGGACATTGTTGAGAAGCTCAAGGGACAGCCACCTGGGGAATTCATTTGGATTTCCCATAATGCTCTGGAAATTGCAAGGGTAGTTCCATCAGCATACAACTTCTCCCCCTTCCAGAGTCGTCCTCCCAGATCTAGGCGCAGAGATGTAGGTGTGAGATTGGGAGAAAAGGGCCTCATCCCGTGGCAACTTGGAATTACTGGGACCACTCACCATGGGATTCTCAGAAATCTGCCAGAGCTCAGGATGTAGGCGGGAGATGTTGTATCTACTGGTGGAAAGCAGACGTCCAAAATCATCTCGATTACTAATATGGAGAAAGATGCCCTGAAAAGGACAGGAAGGACCGAATTTAGGCCAAATTTGTATGATCTTGTGGTCCCAAGCGCCCACATGCCAGGAGATACCAAAGATGTTTGAAATAAATATAGATATAGATATAGATTATGTAGATATATAGATGATCTATATCTATCTATCTATCTATATATCTACATAGATATAGATGTATAGATATAGATATAGAGAGAGAGACTAAACATAAATGTAAAGGTAAACATAAATATAAATATACACAGACATCTTTCACATATGTCCTGTGCTTGTTCTGCAGAGTTTTAGAAAAAGATTCTAGAGCAGCATTTCTCAGCTTTGATAACTTTGCGAAGTATGGACTTCAAGGTTGGCTGAGGGATTCTGTGAGTTGAAGTCCAGACATCTTAAAGTTATCAAGGTTAACAAACATCACTTTAGAGCAGGGGTTCTCAACCTTGGCAACTTTAAGACTTGTGGACTTCAACTCCCAGAATTCCTCAGCCAGCTTTGCTGGCTGAGGAATTCTGGGAGTTGAAGTCCACAAGTCTTAAAGTTGCCAAGGTTGAGAACCCCTGCTTTAGAGTATATTTAAAAAGAGGGTCAAAACAGTACCTGCGGAAGGTAAAGGTAAATGGCTTATAAAACTGCCCAAGCTACAGGTAGTCCTTGTTCAACAACAGCAATTGGGAGCAGAGGTTCCACTGCTAAGCAATGCAGTCGTAAAATCAGGTGTCACACGACCGCATGGCTTAGTGACGGCAATCCCATCAGTCGCTGTTGCGTTTGTTAAGCAAGGATCATGGATTGTTAAAGCAAGGACCTCCTTGCAATTTTCTGCTGGCTCCCAACAAGTCAGTGGGGAAGCCAGCAGGAAGTCGCATGTTCCAGACAGGCTCACAAACAGGCCAATCAACAGGTAAGTGACTGCTGCAGCGCAGTGCAAGTGTGGCAGAGCCAGGTGAGGGTGGTGTTGCAGGTGCGTGTGAGGGAGTACTCTGTAGCCAGGCTCCTTGGAAGAAAAAGAGGCAGGATTGCAAGCAATTTACCAGAGGGACTTGTGATCTTCTCTGCCGGCTTCCCCATTGACTTTGTGGGAAGTGAGCAGGGCAGGCCATGAATGTTGATCACATGACCATGGGACACTGCAAACATTGTTAAGGGTGAATAGGTTGTCCAGTCTCTGCTTCCTGAACTTCGAGTACCAGTCGAAACTTCAGGTAGTCCTTGACGTATGACCACAATTAAGCCCAAAATTTCTCTTGCTAAGCAAGACATAGATTCAGTGAGTTTTGCTCCATTTTGTGACTTTTCTTGCAGTTGTTAAGTTAGTCACACAGTTGTTAAGGGAATCTGGCTTCCCCATTGATTTTGCATGTCGGAAGGTCACAAAAGAGGATTAACGTGAGCTGGGGACACTGCAACAGTCATATATACATGCCAGTTGCCAAGCATCTGAAGTTTGATCACGTGGCCCTGGGGATCCTGCAGCGGTCGTAAGTGTGAAAAACGTAAGTCACTTTTTTCAGTGCCGTTATAAACTCCAAATGGTTGCTAAACAAATGGTTGTTTAAGTTGAGGAACCAGTCATTTAGCACCCTCCCAAATTTGAATAGTTGAAAAAACATTGGTTTTCAGCTGAAGACTTCTGTAATAGACTTATATTATCAACATAACATTAGAAAAACAAACTTTTTTTAAGAACTTTGTTCTTTTGGATGAGCGGCCTCTAAGAAAGCAAAAACTCTCACCTTCATCCGCACACTTTTACAAAAGGCCATATCCGGATCCGTGTCCTCCAAGGTGAAAATATTGCGTTGGGGCAAATCCTGCCTTAAGATCTCCCCTTTCAACAGATAGGCCTGAGAGATATAGGGGACATTCCACACGCCACTGCGATAGGGAAAAGCAACATGAGAATCAGCGGTACCATCAACAAGGCAGCAGGTATGGAGATGGGAAAATTAAAGGGAAAAAAAAGCTTTTCCTTTTTTTTGGACTATGCCAAGGAGTATATTCAGTCCAAAATTCCAGATGGAGCAAAGCGTCTTGGAAGACCGCTGGGAGAGAGATTAAGAACAGAAGTTATCTCCTTCTGTTGCTTCCTAAGAACTGAAATTGAGAGATGCTACTTCCACTGGCAATGGAGATTCTACTTTGCTACTTTTGAAATCAAATTTATGGAGGGTTTGCCCACAGAGGGCAGGACACCCACATTTTGCCACACCCAAACTGGAATCTTTCCTTTCCAGCCCTAGGAACATAGCAATGCCAAACCCCCAACGGCAAAGATGAATTCCGGCCGGATTTGTTTCCCTGCATTTTACAACTGATGGGGCTCAACCTGACAAAGTAGCGTGTTTCCTATCAGCTGGGCCTGGGCCTGGCTTCAATACGTTTGGCAGTATTCCCCAAATGTTTAGGGTCAGAGAAAGGTTACAAACTTCTTTGTAAAGATTCTATACTCCCATCTCCAAATGGAAAGAGAGAAATGGGCAGCAAAGCAGCGAAGTTTTAATCCGGTGATTCTTAACCTTGGTCACTTTAAGATGGATGAACTTCAAACTCTCAGAATTCTGGGAGTTGAAGTCCACCTGTCTTAAAGCTAACAGATTTCAGAAACACTGTTCTAATCTAATCTAATCTAATCTAATCTAATCTAATCTAATCTAATCTAATCTAATCATGTAATCTAATCTTTTTTTTTTTGATCCCAGGGATCTGTGCAGACAGGATTCCACCTGTGACTATTACTTCAAGCCTACTTCCCTCTTAAATTCTCAAAATGCCCTAAAACAAAAGTTGACTTTTTCAACCACAGCCCTTTTGATGTCAGAGCAGACCTGGGCATTTCATGGCCCTCAGGCCACATCCAGCCGTTTGGCTGTCCCTGTCCTGCCCGTAGGAGGAGAATCGGAAATTAGAGAGCAACAGCACTTAGACCAGCAGTTCTCAACCTTTTTCAGGCCGAGACCCCACCTGCGCTGCCCATGCGTGGCGCGACGGCCCGAACTGCGCATGCGCGGCGCGACGGCCCGAACTGCGCATGCGCGGCGCGACAGCCCGAACCGCGCATGCACGGCGCGCGCGGGGGCCCAAATCACGCATGCGTGGTGCGACGGCCCAAACCACGCATGCGCGCGCGCGACAGCCCAAACCGCGCATGCGCGGTGCGACGGCCCGAACCGCGCATGCGCGGCGCGACGGGCCGAACCGTGCATGCATGGCGCGCGCGGCGGCCCAAATCACGCATGCGTGGCACGACGGGCCGAATCGCGCATGCGCGGCGCGCGCGCGACGGCCAAGGGGAAATGGAGGGGAAAAAATGGCGGGCTGCGGTGTTTGGCGACCCCCGTGAAATGGTCGTTCGACCCCAAATGGGGTCGCGACCCACAGGTTGAGAACTGCTGACTTAGACTTATATGCTGCTTCACAGTGCCTCTCTAAGTGGTTTACAGAGTCAGTATATTGTCCCCAACAATATCCTCATTTTATGGACCTCGGAAGGACAGAAGGCTGACTCAACCATGAGCTGGTCAGGTTCAAACTACTAGCAGTAGGCACAATCAGCCCGCAATATTGCATTCTAACTACTGCGCCATCACAGCTCATATCATCAGATGTAAATAAATGTACGCCATGCATGCACTAAAACTGCCCTGCTTTTGTTTCAAAGGTGACTGCTATTTTTTCCCCCCGTTTACTTATATGCATCCATGTGTGCCTACACATCTTCACAGCTCTACTGGTTTGAGCCCTGCATAACTGTTTTTCATGCGGCCCCTTAGGAAAATTAATTGCCCATCTCTGTCCCAGAGGTTTTTTGCTCATCTTTAAAAAGCTAGGAACCCATGTTGCTGCCCTCGATGGCTGAAAGCCCTAAATGTGAAGCGTACTAATGATTCAAAACCCAGTTTAACCTAGTCTAGCTTGTTTCATACACATAGCCACCAATATGATTTGAACTGTGTCTCTCCAGACCGCATCCAACACTCTTAAGTGCAAAATCACATGTGTTCTCTAACCATAAAATCATTCTTCTCAAACTCCAGAATTCTGCTTTAGCTTAGCACAGTGATGGCGAATCTTTTCGAGACCGAGTGCCCAAACTGCAACCCAAAACCCACTTATTTATCACCGGGTGCCAGGTGGGCGTGGCCCACTGGGTGGGCGTAGCTGTGGTGGTCATGGCAGACTGGGTGGGTGTGGCCAAGGTGGGTGTGATCACCTCGATGTTGCTCATGGGGAGGGATGCCTGTGGGGGCCAAGCAGGGTTGGGGGAGATCCAGGGGGTCTCTGGCAGGTGGGGCGGTGGGCAGGAGGCTCGTCCTGCAGGGTGAGGCAAGACAAGGCAGGGTGGGGATGCCATTGTCACAGGGCAAGGTGAGGCAGGGGCCTCACATCAGCCCCTGCACACAGAGGCCAGCAAGCGCATGGGTGCTGGGATGCATCCGGCCATGTGGGACCTTGGCAAGTTAGCGGGCGGCTGGTTGAAGAGGGATGGTTGCCATCTCCGGGGCAGGGCATGCGTGCCCACAGAGAGGGCTCTGAGTGTCGCCTCTGGCACGCGTGCCATAGGTTCGCCACCACTGGCTTAGCATCTTGTAATGGTATGTGGAAAAGACTTTGGGAGATGCAGCAAAGAGAATGCCTAAGGACTGTGCCAAAGATGCTTTTTCACAAGGCAACTGGACTTTCTAATTTTCCTTTGAAGACCTTTCACTTCTCGTCCAAGAAGCTTCTTCAGCCCTGACTGGATGGTGGGGCAATGGAAGGATTTATACTCCTTGCAGACAGCTGGTCACTTGCATTCTTTTAGAGGGTTGTTGAGGCCACCTGGAGCTTTATCTGTGTCCTCACAGTTACCTGATTAGTGCAAATGGGTGTGAAGCCTTCTTGGAACTGTTGGAAGGACTGTGTTGTAGACTGGAGATATATGGTGTCGTATCCCTCCCACTCAGTTGCGAGAGGGCTGTTTAAAATAGTGACCCTGAGGACACAGATAAACCTCCAGGTGGCCTTACCAACCCTCTAAAAGAATGCAAATAACCAGCTGTCTGCAAGGAGTATAAATCCTTCCATTACCCACCATCCAGTCAGAGCTGAAGAAGCTTCTTGAATGAGAAATGAAAAGTCTTCAAAGAAAAACAAGAAAGTCCAGGTGCTTCTTGAACAAGCACCTTGGGGTAACTGAGAATCTCCATAGACATTTGCCTAAGGAGTGGTTAGATAAGAGACAGCATAGCCCTCACCTAGACAGTGGGTAGAGCAAGAGGCTCAGAAGAGACCCTCCCTAGTTTCTTGATATGTAAAGAAGACAGTGGGAGATTTGTATTATCAGATCTATACGATTTTGCTAACTAGACTTACAACAAAGTGAGACAGTGGGAGATTTGTACTTTCAGACTTGCGAGTTTCTAATAATTAGCCTTACAATAAAGCAGAATTCAGTCATCTTGTCATCTTTCCTGTCTGGTCTACATGGGAAGACTTAACACATCTGGTTGACTTGTAGAAGTCTTCCGCTCTGCAAAAGCCACCTTCCACCCAACCATCCATATGCTTAAAGTTCCCACTTACATTCTCTTGCCTTGCACCAATTCCACGTAGTCCTCTGAGCGGGCGTAATATTCATCGGGGCTAAGGGCACCCCAAAAGTTGGACCAAAGCTTGGCATACCGAGACATCATGGGAGCAATCACGTTCCTGGATGGTGCAGACGAGCAATACAGAAGTCAGGAGAGTAAAAGCCAGAGGGTGAAAGGAGAAGTCAGTATGGCCCGCAGCTGGGCCCAGCACTTGGGTGGGTGTGGAACTACTGCTTACTTGTTCTCCTGCACAAGTATCTGCAGGATTTCGGGATTTGTAACCACTACATCAGCATCGAGGCTGAAGTAATAGTCGCAGGTGGAATCCTGTCGGCACAGATCCCTGGAATGCAAAAAAGAAAAAGAAAGAAAGAAAGAAAGAAAGAAAGAAAGAAAGAAAGAAAGAAAGAAAGAAAGAAAGAAAGAAAGAAAGAAAGAAAGAAAGAAAGAAAGAAAGAAAAAAGAGGATGGATTAGAACTGTCTTTCTCAAATTTGGCAGCTTTAACATGGGTGGACTTCAACTCCCAGAATTCCCCAGACAGCCAGGCTAGGTAGGGAATTCTGGGAGCTGAAGTTCACCCATCTTAAAGTGACCAAGGTTAAGAAACACTGGATTAAAACTTTGATGCTTTGCTGCCCATTTCTCTCTGCCAACCAAATACAGGAGACCCTGAACAGATAGTCCTCGACTTAAGACCACAATGGAGCCCAAAATGTCTCTTGCTAAAAGAGATATTTGTTAAATGAGTTTTGCCCTATTTTACAACCTTTCTTACCACACTTGTTAAGGGAATCCCTGCAGTTGTTAAATTAGTGACACGGTCATTAAGTGAAGCTGGCTTTCTCCAGTGGTAGGATTCAAATACCTGAACAACCAGTTCTCTGTGTGGATGCAGGCCTGGGGCTCCGAGGCCTAGAATGGACTTTTGGAAGTGACATCCATGCACTTCCTGTGGGCTGTTCTAGGCCTCGGAGGCCTCTAGGCCTCTGAGGCCTAGAACAGACTTCCGGAAGTGACATCCACGCACTTCCTGTGGGCTGTTCTAGGCCTGGGAGGCCTCCTCCAGGCCTCGGAGGCTTAGAACGGACTTCTAGAAACAACATGGGTTCAGCCGGTTCTTTGAACTCAACAACATTTAGCTACCGGTTCTCCTGAACCAGTGTGAACCGGCTGACTCCCACCACAGGCTTTCCCATTGTCTTTGCTCATCAGAAGTTTACAAAAGGTGATCACATGAGGCAATTATCATAAATATAAACTAGTTGCCAAGCATCTGAATTTTGATCACATGACCCTGGGGATGCTGCAATGGTTGTAAGTGTGAAAAATGGTCATGTCACTTTTTTCAGCGCCATTCTAACTTTGAGCAGTCAGTAAACAAACTGTTGTAAGTCAAGGACTGGCTGTAGTTGTTATCTGCAACCTCAACAGACCCAGCTCATTGATGAAATAGGTTAGTGATATCTGGAGATTTGTGTTTTTCCCCAGGAAGTGAAGTAACTTCTCGTTCCTTTTCCAAGTTCCTCCTGGCAGATGCAAAGGCAGATGCAATCAGTCAAAGCATTGAGGAAGAGACTGAATACATGGAAGGATCTTCAGTTTTCGACTTGGCTTACTTTAGCACTTGAAAATGCACTGCTCTTCTGCCCTTGCCATCCCAAAAAGCTCTATTTGCCTTTCAAAAGACTCTAGGCCAGCGGTTCTCAACTTATGGGTCGCGACCCCATTTGGGGTCTAACGACCATTTCACGGGGGTCGCCAAACACCGCAGTCCGCCATATTTTTTTCCCCTTTTCCCCTCGGCCGGCGCAGGGGGCAGCACCGCGCATGCGCGGGGCCAGCACCACACATGCGCGGGGCAGCACCGCGCATGCATGGGGCAGCACCGCGCATGCGCGGGGTAGCACCGCGCATGCACGGGGTAGCGCCGCGCATGTGCGCTGCGGGCCGTCGCGCCGCGCATGCACGATGCGGGCCGTCGCACGCGCGGCGTGCATGCGTGATGCGGGCCGTTGCGCCGCGCATGCGCGGTGCAGGTCGGGATCGTGGCCTGCAAAAGGTTGAGAACCGCTGCTCTAGGCACATGGAGAGACGATTAAAAGCTATACTTAGCTAGGCAGGAACCAACGGTTCTCAGGCTAGAAAGAACTGTTATTTAAATATGGAGCAGTTCTCAAGCATGGGAATACAATGGCTTACAGTGAGGGGCTGCCACAAGGCAGAGGGGGCCAGGTTGTTCACCAGAGCACCAGATGGAAGGACGAGAAACAATGGTTGGAACTGATCAAAGAGAGAAGCAACCTGGAATTAAGGAGAAACTCCCTGACAGTGTGGACAATCAACCAGTGGAACAGCCTGCTTCCATAAATTGTGGGCACTCCGTCACTGGAGATTTTTAAGAAAAGACTAGATGTTCACCTGTCTGAGACGGTGTAGGTTCTCCTGCTTGAGCAGGGGGCTAGACTAGAAAACCTCCAAGGTCCCTTCCAGCTCTATTCTATTCTATTCTATTTAAATCCTGGAGTAGACAAGTATCTCAGACTTGATTTTTATGCTTGGGTTCAGGCATATGTTCCCCACTTATGTGGCTTTTATTGTATCAAGAATACAGCCACTTATCAACATAGGTGGTACCTCACTCAATAGTAGGAACTGTGAGAGGGATCTTGGAGGGAGCTCGGACTCCTAGTGGATAATCACTTAAATATGAGCCAGCAGTGTGCTGCAGCTGCCAAAAAAGCCAACACAGTGCTAGGCTGCATTAACAGAGGGATAGAATCAAGATCACATGAACTGTTAATACCACTTTACAATGCCTTGGTAAGGCCACACTTGGAATACTGCATCCAGTTTTGGTCGCCACGATCTAAAAAAGATGTTGAGACTCTAGAAAGAGTACAGAGAAGAGCAATAAAGATGATCAGGGGACTGGAGGCTAAAACATATAAGGAACGGTTGCTGGAATTGGATATATCTAGTTTAATGAAGAGAAGGACGAGGGGGGGACATGATAGCAGTGTTCCAATATCTCAGGGGCTGCCACAAAGAAGAGGGAGTCAAACTATTCTCCAAAGCACCTGAGGGCAGGACAAGAACCAATGGATGGAAGGAGAGAAGCAACCTAGAACCAAGAAGAAATTTCCTGACATTTAGAACAATTAATCAGTGGAACAACTTGCCTCCAGAAGTTGTGAATGCTCCAGCACTGGATGTTTTTAAGAAGAGACTGGACAACCATTTGTCTGAAATGGTATAGGGTTTCCTGCCTGAGCAGGGGGTTGGACTAGAAGACCTCCACGGTCCCTTCCCACTCTGTTATTCTATTCTAACATGTGTTAAATCTGGGAACTTCTGTTGCATTTCTGAAGTTGGGACAAAATACCAGCAGTGATAATTCATTACTATCTCTCGCCTGAAATCTGGCAATAGCTAAAACGACATACTTGAAAGTTAGCGTTTAGTAGCAACAAGCAAAGCTTTTCCAATTACATTTCTGCCTGGTCTTGCAGGGGGGAGGGGGACATGATGCTTAAAGCATTCCTTTGCACCTCTGCTTTTGCTCTGGCAGGCACCTCATTTCATTCATACACACACACACACACACACACACACACACACACACAAACAAACCTCCTGTGCTTTTCTACCAATGGAGATAGCTGAATCTGTCATTTCTTACCCTGTATTTACTTACATAGCCATATCTCGGGCTTCACCCTCGCTCAGATCCTCTTCCGGCCCGATTAGTTTGATGGGGTGAAAGGCCTTGCGAAGTTGATCCCATTCAGCTTGGATGTGGGGCTCATGGTACACCTCCTGGCAAAATGTCAGACAGGTTTATTAGTGTCCCTGAGCAGCTAAGATGAAGAGGAATTTCAGGGTTCGAGTAAGGAGGTGGAATGGCATCTATGGAGGTGGAATGGCATCTATGAATGACCTTAGGAGGCGGAAAGAGTAATGATTCGCAAGCTCAGCAACTTGAAGAGGTGTGGACTTCAACTCTCAGAATTCTGGGAGATGAAGTCCACATATCTTCAGGTTGCCGAAGTTTCTCAACTAGACTACACAATGGTCAGACAAGAGACAGTTGAGCCTGCACAAGAAACAGGCAATGGCAAGGGTCCCTCACTCATTTAGAAGAGCCTTGATGGCATAGTGGTTAGAATGCAGTATTGCAGGCTACTTCTGCTGACTGCCGGCTGCCAACAGTTCGATTCTCACCAGCTCAAGGTTGACTCGCCCTTCCATCCTCCGAGGACAGTAAAATGAGGACCCAGGTTGTTGGGGGCAAATATGCTGACTCTGCAAACCACTTAGAGAGGGCTGTAAAGCATTGGGAAGTGGTATATTAGTCTAAATGCTATTGCTATTCTTAGACTGTAAATGTGAGGGAGATGTACTTTCCACTAATGTAGCCATACGCTAAAACAGAGCGAGTACTCCTGAGTTAGATAGATAAGATAACCTTTATTGTCATTTTTATATCGTGGGCTCAAGGGCACACATCAAAAATGAAATTTAGTTGCCCGCTCTCAAAGTGAAACACATACATGACACACACCTAAACATACTATGAACAACATATGTATAGACCCACATCCCTACACAGACGTAGCAAATAAATATTAAATATTGTCCATCTTGAATATATGAATGTGCTTCTTATCAGGACTACCTCGTAAGATTGACAGGAAGGAGTGGAAATAATAAAGCTACAAGTCCACCCTCAGTTCTCTTCACATTACATTCCAGCCAGCCCGGATCTTTCTACAAGCTAGAATTATTTTATTACTTGAAATGTCATAGCACTGATTTGAATTGTTTTGTATTTTATATTGTTGCAGACAGTCTCAATTTGCTCGGGCTATATTTTGTTTTGTGTCATTTTTGAAAATACGCTTCTGTACTTAATTATAAGTTCAATTGGAGTATGCTAAGCTTGGTTATTGTGCATTTTTAACATTCTTTTTGAGATCTCCGCAGATTTCAACTGTATAACTGGAAGAGGGGGAAGCTAACATCTGTTCCCTATTCATCCCCCCCCCAGGGAATCCAAAGTTACAGCCTCTGCAATAGACACCATGTCCAGCTGTGGATCTCATTTCTGTGACACATAAGCTGAAAAGCAACCAGTATCAAGGAAATTACTGAAATAAAGGAAGTCACAAGAAGGAAATTGAGTAATCCCAGAAGTTCCCCATAACATGGTGGCCCTCTAGATGTGTGGGAAGACCACTCTCATTATTCCCAGCTGGCAGGCCCATGGGCTGATGGGAGTGGCAGTCTAAGGTCAAGGCGGGCTGTTTATTGGCTCAACTCACGTGGTTGTGAATGAAGAGGCTGAGGTGAGAGTAAGGGTAATCCAAAGTCAGAAGACGCTGAAGAAACTGAGGCAAGAATGGTATTGGCTTTTCAATAAAGACACCCAGCAGAACACGTGGATATGACTCTTCCTAGTAAAGGAAGACAGGAAAAGAGATTTATGTCTCAAAACTCTCAGCTCAGAACAGGGGTGTCTAACCTTGGCAGCTTTAAGATTTGTGGACTTCAACTCACAGAATTCCCCAGCCAACATGGTGGCTGAAGGATTCTGGGAGCTGAAGTCCATAAGTCTTAAAGTTACCAAGGTTGGACATCCCTGACTTAGATACTTACTAAAGTCCATCTGGGTTATATTCCTCCCCTACTTTCACCTCTAGTAGGATACCCAGAGACTCACTGGCACGTCTGACAGATCCAGGAGGTCATCATCGCATATTTCGCAGCCTCCCTCGTATGTCCAGGCATTGGGGATGTAATTCCCCAAATAATTCAACTGTAACTGCATGGAGAGAAGGAAAAAGATGGAATGAAGGTGAGTTGCACCAATACAGGTAGTCCTCGACTTACGACCGCAATTGATCTCATAATTTTTGTTGCTAAGTGATACATTCGTTAAGTGTCCCATTTCATTATCTTTCTTGCCACAGTGATTAAGTGAATCACTGCAGCTGTTAAATTAGTAACACGGTTGTTAAAAGTGAATCTGGCTTCCCCACTGACGTTGCTTGTCAAAAGATCGCAAAATGGGATCATGACATGACCCCAGGACACTGCAACGGTCATAAATGTGAACCAGTTGCCAAGCATCTGTATTTTGATCATGTGACCATGGGGGGATGCTGCAAGGATCGTTAAGTGTGAAAAATGGTCAGAAGTCACCTTTTTCAATGCTGTTGCAATTTCAAACGGTCATTAAATAAACTGTTGTATGTTGAGGGTTACCTGTATTTTGTTCAGCAGCAGAAAAACAGGGAAGAGAGAATTCAGCACCAGAGCAGACCTCTTTGTAGATTTACTACAAGTATGGACATCTCTGAGATATTCCACACATGGATTAAAGAACTGGAATTTCCCGTAAAGCCACAGCAATGGTGTTGGCTCTTAAAAATGGAAAATTATAGCTATGGGTTTGAGATGAAGATGGATTCATCCAAAAATTGTATTTAGGACGTGGGGGACTCCTCAATTTTGAGCCATCGCTAAATAAACCGTTGTTAAGCCGAGAAATACCTTCCAAAATTGGATTTGGCTTTGGAGACTCTTAATAAGTGAACAAGGAAGAAAGTGAATTTGAGATGGTTTAGAGCAGCGGTTCTCAACCTGTGGGTCGCGACCCCATTTGGGGTCGAACGACCATTTCACGGGGGTCGCCAAACAACGCAGTCTGCCATCTTTTTCCCCTTTTCCTTAGCTGTGCTACGCCATTTTTCCCCCTTTTCCTTAGCTGTGCTACTCCCTCTTATTCTATTGGCTTTTGAAACCCAATAGCATAGACTCTCTTGAATAGAGTCTAATTCTATTGGCTTTCAAAAGCCAATAGGAATTGTCCAGGCTGTCTCCGCCCTGCTGAGCCCGCCAAAAGTCCCAGTCTGCAAAGTCTGCAAACGGTGCTGCAAGTTGTCTGCAGCGAAGGCGAGCTATCTGGAAGTTTCCACCCCTCCCTGCTGAGAACTACTAAAACTGTAAGTAAAAGAGGGCCAGGGGTGGGAGGTGGGAGCCCGGCGGGCGCAGGGAGGGTTTTTGGCACGCGTGGAGCCCGGCGGGTGGCTTACCTCCCTTGGGCTGGGCCAGCTGGTGGCCCAGCCCGTGGTCGCCCTGCGCCGTTGCTGCCGTGGCCGTCCAGCAGCACCTGGGCCTGCCTACCGCCCCCCCAAACGGGCGGCAGCGAAGGCAAGGCTAGCGGGGCAACGGCGGGCGCAGGGTTTTTGGCGCGCGTGGGGCCTGGCGGGTGGCTTACCTCCCTTGGACTGGGCCAGCTGGTGGCCCAACCCGTGGTCGCCCTGCACCGTCGCCGCCACGGCCGCCCAGGAGCACCTGAGCACCTGGGCCTGCCTGCCGCCACCCCGAATGGGCGGCGGCCTACGCCTCGGCCAGAGCAGGGGGCAGCACCGCGCATGTGCGCCGCAGCACCGCGCATGTGCAATTTGGGTCGTCGTGCCATGCATGCGCGACGCGGGTCGTCGCGCCGCACATGCGCAATGCGGGTCATCGCACCGCGCATGCGCGGCACAGGTTGGGGTTGCAGCCTGAAAAAGGTTGAGAACCGCTGGTTTAGAGAGTACTGGCTGTCAAGAGGAAAGAAAAGCCTTGTTTATCTACCCAGTCCCTGAACAGTGGAAACTCAATACCAGCTTCCTAAACAGGCAAGTACGCACAGCCATTTAGCTATTTTGCAACCTGCTCCACAGGATCTTGGAATGGAGTTCACACTCTGGGTAAAGATTGTGCAAATTTAAAATTGTAAAGAGGGAAAAAGTTACCTTGGTGGGTCCGTTGCCATGGATAACCACAGGAAAGGTATCATATGCAACGTTTCGGGCTCGCACGCGGGTCTGCTCAAATTTCAGCACAACCTCTTCTGTGAAACCAGGAAGAAAAAGTATAAAATGAGCCAGTTTGGTGTAGTGGTTAAGTTGCTGGCCTAGAAACCAGGAGACCGTGTGTGAGTTCTGGTCCTCCCTTTCTGTCCAACCTACCTTGCAGGGTTGTTGATATCCGTGTTTCCCCGGAAATAAGACTGGATCTTATATTAACTTTTGCTCCAAAAGATGCATTAGGGCATATTTTCCGGTTAGGGCTTATATCCGGGGAAATACGGTACTAAATGCATCCATCTGGCTGACGATCTTAACTGGGGCTTATTTTTGGGGTGGGGCTTATATTACGAGCATCCTGAAAAAAATCATGCTAGGGCTTATTTTCCGGTTGAGCCTTATTTTCTGGGAAACACAGTATGGGGAAAATAGGAGGCAGGACCATAAATACACATATAAGCCAGCTCACATACATACATATACATATGTTTTCTGAGGTTTTCGCGGGTGTTTGTATGTAGGTCTTTGGTTATTCGGGTTTTCTCCCACGTCAAATTGGAAGTGTCTTGGCGACGTTTCGACAAAGTCCCATTAGTCATCTTCAGGCTGGTGTTTTCGGCTTCGTATTCCTAGAAGCATGAAGCTGAAAACACCAGCCTGAAGATGATGAATGGGACTTCGTCGAAACGTATATATGGCTGTGCTCTGATTGGCTGGGGGAGTGTTCTGTTTGGGTGGGGGCTTTGTTGTGCTCAGGTTAGTCTGAGTTACAGGGGGATTAGAGATGGTGATCTGCATAGCTGTTTGGCTTCGCGTTCGTGGTCGTGCCTCATCTTCATGGTGGGTGTCAGTTTGCTTCATGTATGGATTGGAGGGGTTTAACAAAGCCCCCACCCAAACAGAACACTCCCCCAGCCAATCAGAGCACAGCCAAACCCCCATCCAATCAGAGCACAGCCAAGCCCCTAACCAATCAGAACACACCTCCACCCAATCAGAACACAGCCGAGCTCCCAGCCAATCAGTTCAAACCCCCATTGGCAGTTAAAAGGAAGAAACAGCTACAATCACAAATTGCTCCTAGAAGCACGAAGCCGAAAGCACCAGCCTGAAGATGACGAATGGGACTTCGTCGAAACGTCGCCAAGACACTTCAAATTCTACGTGGGAGAAAACCCGAAGAACCAAAGACCTACATACAAACACCCGCAAAAAACTCAGAAAACATATATATATAGTTGATATGGAGTCGAACAAGTGGCTAGTTTGATTGTGTTTGTGTCTGTATGTGTGCGCATCAGAGGTTTTTTTACATTGTATCGTTTTAAAGTTGTAAGCTGCCCAGAGTCACCATGTGTGAGTTCGGTGACTATATAAATTTGCTTAATAAATAAATAGGTGGGGAAAACATAGATTGCAATTAAATAAAATGATGTTGACGATGATGAAAGAAATGGCATCATTATGTTAATTTCTTCCAGGGCTTTTTTTCTCATAGAATGCCCAGAACGGAGTTCCAACACCTTTTTTGGATGGAACCTTGTAGAGTAGGCAAGGCGGATTGTATGAGGTGTGTGAGTTCCGGCACCTTTTTTTTTTTTTTTTTTTTAGAAAAAAAGCACTGATTTCTTCTAATCTAGAAGGTTCAGAGGCACAAAGAGAACAGAAGTGCTGTCTCTCATTCTCCAGTTCTGGCTTTCTGAATTCACCAGGGATACATCCAAGGAGACTGCTGGTCATCTGTAGTGGACGTTCTTCAAGCCCATTAAATCATAATAGCCTTAACCGGAGATGGCTGTGGTGTATATCTGTGTGCAAATGATAAAACAAGCCACAAACCGCACCGGTACTAAACTCCACCTTTTGGTATGTGCATTGTGATGTTGTAGGCACATACACAAGGTTGATGATAGCTTCAAGCCATTAGAATAGTTGTTTTGACTATGGTCTGGTCTCCTTCATTCTGCTCCAAGTTAGTTTTCAACTGCACTGATGTTTGTCAAGGCAACAAGTCTTCTATTTTGAGATCTCCAGGTCACAAAATTTCCCGTCTGCTCCCATCCTGCTCCTTCAAGCCTTTCCTCCCCTGCTAGACATATTTTTGCTGATTCTCCTCATTGGGACCACCACTCACTTACCAATAGCCCCATTCAGATTCTGGAAGATTTTGGACGTGTGATCCAAGGTGATCCCGTATTTTTCCTACAAACACAACAGTGAGGAACTAAGATCAGAGTCTTTTCCTTATACCATGCATTATTCTTCTCATCCTTCTACAAAACCGTCCATGGTCAAGTTACAAATCAGGTCCTTGGGAGGGACACTAAACAGTAGCTCAACAATGTGATGAGTTGTAGATCCAGACTTAGTTGCTGGTATTTTGTAAAATTCTTCCTGGCTAGAGCTGCTTCTTCAAAAATGGGGTGGGAAAACCTGAAACTCAATTTAGCAACTCAGCCCATTTGTTACTATGTAACTTGACTTTCGCATCATATTTTAGATTCTGCTAATTGTATATTGCATTAAATGACATGCATTTCAGTTTTTGGGGAGGTTGGTCCTGCTCCCACAAACAGATAGCCCTACTCCAAGCAAACTTCCTCACATTAACTGGGTCAAAAGTACCATTTTGGGGGGTAAGTCCTCAACTTACAACCATAATGGAGTCTGCTCATTATGGCCATAAGTCATGACAGTTATAAAGCAGGTCACCCATGTGACCAACCTGATTTTTATGACCTTTTTTGTGGTGATTGTTAAGCAAACCAACTGTGCCGTTATGGACAAGTTTTGCTAAAAAACAAGAAGTAAATGCCAGTTTTTGCCAATAACATTGTTAAAATATGGTCATGCTATGGGGCATTGCATGCCAGAACAACTGGACACAAGGACAGTTTTTTTCCCCCCATGCCATCACTCTGCTGTCAAAGTAGCTAGTAAGCCTATATTCTCATTATTCTTCTCATTTTTCCTATTACCTATCTCCTTACCTACGTATGACTATAACTTTGCTGCTTGTATCTTATGATTTTTACTGTTTTATTTAGTATCCTAGAATATTTATGTTGATTGCATATTTAGTATCCCATGACTATCACTAAGTGTTGTATCTTATAATTTATGATAAATGAATTTTTACAATGACTATGATTTTGATTTATCACTTACTGCTTGTACGTACACTGATACTCGGGTACACTTATGCACCAGAGACAAATTCGCATCATATTTTAGATTCTGCTAATTGCAATCATACTTGGCCAATAAAGAATTCTATTCTATGTGGCTATAGGACCTTGCGAACAGCCATTAAAGTGCCTGAAATCTGGTCATGTGAGTGTGTGTGTGTGTGTGTGTGTGTGGGAAAGCCACTGAAACTTTGGAACTGGGTCATAAGTACTCTGGGAAGCTCCATCATAATTTCAAATGGTTGCTAAGAACTGGTCATAACAGAGTTCCCTTCCCCTCAAGCAGGAATTAGATATCCCATGAATCCCCATATACCAGATTACTGGCAAGACTTCAAGACTTCTTCCCTATTGGCCAAGGAAGGTAACAGTAAACATGGCTCAGCCCCTGCAGTTGACCAAAATGTGGGTAGGACGATCTGTATTGCTTTGGCAATGAGTTCCATCCTAGAGCGGCCCTTTTCCCCAGTCACTCTTTCTCTTCTACTCAATATGCTGGAGGTTAGAGGGGAAAAGGACGGAAACTGACCAGGCTTGGCTTAATTTTAAGCAAGGCCGGGACAGTTTTAAGCAGGCTCCAGTCCCTACATAGATGCAGTAAAGCCCTCTGTGTGAACAGCGCTGTTGGAGTGACAATGCCGGAGTTGCATAAGCCATTTTAGTGAGCGGAGAGTGAAGCAGACTGTAACTGTGAGAAATGGCTACAAAACCCACACAAGTGAGGACTCACACGCAAGGCAGGATCCAAGTAAATGCGTGTGTAAAACAGCTGGTCATCATCATCATCCTTGTACTTCCACAGCTGGACAATCCGGTTGATCACCGGAGCATAGCCAATGAATCCTGGAAAGCAGAAATGCAATGTGCTTTTAGGTGCTGCATAACAGGGTAGTGTTAAGGACTAGAAACTTTTAAAACATTTTTTTAAAATCTTAAACAAGCACTTATAAAATACTATACTTTGGAGAAGACTTGGAATTTAGCTCACAAAACTGCCAGCTCTCTAAATCATCAGGTGCCATTTCATCTGATCTAGAATTACTTGTGATCTATCAAAATGGTGATTACCCTGTCCATGACAAGCCAAGACATGAAAATTGCCTTTTTTGATAGACACCAAAGGAAATCCAAGCAGGGCATTCTGTATTCTCTATCCATGTTACACCAACCCATAATCTGCAGATGAACACTTTGGTATGCTCTGCTTAAAAGAGTAAAATACAAGTTTCTAGACCATATAGCTGCCTAAACAATCTTGCCAGTCTCCAGAGGGTGAACAGCTGGCCTCAGCTTGAAAAACGATGGCAGGAATTGTAAGAGAAGCAGAATGAATCTCCAAGGTCTTCTAAGAAGTTGGTTCACACACAAATGTTTTCTTTGATTTTGATTTACAGAGAGTCCTCATTTTACAACTGCAATTGGGATTGGCACTTCAGTTGTTAAACAAAGTAGTTGTTATGTGAAACAGCAACTGTCCTTATAATCTGATTTCAGCTTTCCTTTGCTTTAGAGGCTCTGCAAAAGTTACAAATGCGGGGATCGGTGGCAAGATTACTGTCCATCGTCCTTGTAACTGTGAATGGTTGCTAAATGAGGCTGTTGCTAAATGAGGACTACTTGCAAGGAGTTGCAAGAATCAAACTATAGTTTCCATCATTGTATCCTCTGCTGGACTTCCACAGCTATGGCCAACTGATGTTCATCCAATCTACTTTCCCCAAGTTCTTGCTAAAGTCAATACAGATAGTCCTTGACTTAGAAACCATTCACTTAGTAACTATTCGAAGTTACAATGGCACTGAAAAAAGTGACTTTTGACTGTTTTCCCCACTAATGACTGTTGCAGCATGCCTGCAGTCACATGATCAAAATTTGGACGCTTGGCAATTGGCATGTTTTTACCACGGTTGCAGTGTCCCGGGGTGATGGGATCCCCTTTTGCAACATTCTGACCAAAAAAAAAAAAACCCTCCATGGGGAAGCCAGATTCACTTAACAAACGTGGTACTAATATAACATCTGGAGTGATTCACTTAACAACTGTGCCAAGAAAGGTTGTAAAATGGGGCAACTTCACCACCATCTCGCTAAACCAACCAAAATGTTGGGCTCAATTATTGTTGTAAGTCGAGGACTACCTGTACAGGGTCTCCTGTGTTTGGTTGGCAGAGAGAAATGGGCAGCAAAGTATCAAAGCTTTAATCCAGTGTTTCTTAACCTTGGCCATTTTAAGAGGGGTGAACTTCAACTTCAGGGGCTGCCCCAAAGAAGAGGGAGTCAAGCTATTTTCCAAAGCGCCTGAAGGCAGGACAAGAAGCAACGGGTGGAAACTAACCCAAAGAAAGAAGCAACCTAGAACTAAGGAGAAACTTCCTGACAGTTAGAACAATTAACCAGTGGAACAACCTGCCTCCAGATGCAGTGAATGCTTCAACACTGGAAGTTTTTAAGAAGAAACTGGACAGCCATTTGTACGAAATGGTATAAGGTTTCCTGCCTAAGCAGGGGGTTGGACTAGATGACCTCCAAGGTCCCTTCCAACTTTATCATCATCATTATTATTATTAACTCCCAGAATTCCCAGTTGAGGACTACTTGTACTATTTCGGTCCCAGAATTGAAATCTCACCACACCCGCATTGGCACAAAACAGGCTCTTCTTGTAAGGAGTTGGGAGTTACCCTGATTCCACCGTCACCCTGTGCCATCCCGAGCCTTTTACCTCCAGAGTTTAAGAAACGCTTTCCAAAAGTGACCGGGGGATACTTTTCAGCCAGGGACCACTCCGGCCAGCAGAAAATTTCTGCTGAGAAGACCAGGTTGCTCTTAAACTGCAGGAACTTCCAAAGAAGTTCAATCGGACTTCCAGCCAGGATCACATCATAGCTGCGATGGAAAGGAGAAGGCGAGTTCTAAGTTAGTCCTTGAAACAGTGGTTTTTCCTCTCTATAAACCGTGGGGATGGATGGAATAGGCCAGGGGTAGGCAACCTTGGCTCTTTTATGACTGGTGGACTTCAACTCCCAGAATTCCTGAGCCAGCGTGGCTCAGCTTGGAAACCTCTCCCTTTCCCCTCAGCATGGCTGGCTCAGGAATTCTGGGAGTTGAAGTCCACGAGTCATAAAGCGGCCTAGGCCTAGGCCAGAGATAGGCAACCTTGGCTCTTTTATGACTCGTGGACTTCAACTCCCAGAATTCCTCAGCCAGCATGGGGGAAACTATGGCCCCCTTCATGACTCGTGGACTTCAATTCCCAGAATTCTTGAGCCGGCATGGCTCAGCTTGGAAACCTCTCCCTTTCCCCTCAGCATGGCTGGCTCAGGAATTCTGGGAGTTGAAGTCCACGAGTCATAAAGCGGCCTAGGCCTAGGCCAGAGATAGGCAACCTTGGCTCTTTTATGACTCGTGGACTTCAACTCCCAGAATTCCTCAGCCAGCATGGGGGAAACTATGGCCCCCTTCATGACTCGTGGACTTCAATTCCCAGAATTCTTGAGCCGGCATGGCTCAGCTTGGAAACCTCTCCCTTTCCCCTCAGCGTGGGTGGCTCAGGAATTCTGGGAGTTGAAGTCCACGAATCATAAAAGAGCCAAGGTTGCCTATCCCTGGAATAGGCAGATGGAGAACCTGGCTCAATTTGCAGGCTGTAGCTTGAGATCCACACAGGATGGATTGTGTAATCTTTGCAGTGTGGTTTTAGTATACTGTTGCACTGGCTGACCAGCATAGGTTTTCTGGTGTTTTAAATGTGCTTTTTCAAATGTATCGCTAATAATATTGCCATAATAAGCTGTAACCTTCAAGAAAAGCCTCCCTCTTAGAGACCAGGACTGACAAGGGAGTATTTGATGTGTTGCAAATGAAAGTTTCATTTTTAGTTGTTTTTAAACTTACATGAGCAAAGCAAATATTCACGCCCAACCTTGGGAAGCGCTGAGAAGGGATCTAACCCATACCCATTCTGTTGTGTTTCCTTTATAAATGTTTCTTTTACTTTTATTCAAAATATAATGGCTCTTTTCTAGGGCTATGCTCATGTATTATCAGATACTTTAATTCTTATGATGTAACTGGACACATGGTTAATTCTAAACCGCTCAATTTTTATTTTGAAGCTCTTTGTTGCGCTACCTGTAAAAGTAAACGTAAAGCATTTTTCCAAGTTCCCCCTTTTCACAGGGAGGTGCCACATTGTCAGAATACTCTAATAAATTGTTTTTAAATGATCTGACTCGGTTGCTGATTGGAAGAAGGAAGCCAAGGCAGAACCTAGAGCCAGATTTGGCCATTTTGCACACTCTCTTCTTATGGATTCAGCCCCAAACTGATCAGCCTAACCTGTCCACAAACATGACAATAAGGTCCTCTTCGTTTGCGTATTTCTTCATTTCAGCCTTCAGCCATCGGACCTTCTGACCTCCACCGACCGTCCGGGCAACATCACCTCCTTTCCAATCTTCACCGAGCCCTAAAGTCTTGAAGAAATATTAGGACAACTGGTGAGACAGGTGAGGGATCGGCTGCCACAGGGAACTCAACCTATTCTCCAAAGCATCTGAAGGCAGCACAAGAAGCAAGGAGAGAGGCAACCAAGAACTGAGGAAAAATTTCCAATTAATCAGTGGAACAACTGGCCTCCAGAAATTGAGGATGCTCCAACACTGGAGGTTTTTAAGAAGAGATTGGGCCATCATTTGTATGGAATAATATAGGGTCTCCTGCTTGAGCAAGGGGTTGGACTAGAAGACCTCAAATAATCTTTCCAATTCTGTTATTCTATTATTTTCTTTATTTATTTTATTTTATTTATTTGTGA
Source organism: Bothrops alternatus (assembly GCA_034064705.1). Classification (NCBI taxonomy): domain Eukaryota; kingdom Metazoa; phylum Chordata; class Lepidosauria; order Squamata; family Viperidae; genus Bothrops; species Bothrops alternatus. The sequence continues at coordinate 4,167,345 of JARGCV010000182.1, read as the reverse complement.
ACTTTTATACCGCCCCTCTCCCGTAGGACTCAGGGCGGTTTACAGCCAAATTTAAAACATAACAATAATAAATATTTAAAACAGAATTAAATAACCTAGGGTGTACTAAAAACCAATTTAAAATCCCACACTAAAACCCTAACTACATTAATTTAAAATTACATAAAAAACCCGAGGAGCTCTAGGCCAGGCCGGCTTGATTGAAGAGATAAGTCTTCAATTCTCTTCTGAAGGTGCGGAGATCATGACATGTCCGGAGTTCCGGAGGGAGCTTGTTCCACATCGTCGGTGCCCCCACAGAAAAGGCTCTCCCCCTGGACGCCACCAGCCGACATTGCTTAGCCGATGGCACCCTGAGGAGGCCCTCCCTGTGGGAGCGAACTGGTCGGTGGGAGGTATTTACTGGCAGTAGGTGGTCTTGTAAATAACTGGGTCCTATGCCATGGAGCGCTTTAAAGGTGGTAACCAACACCTTGAAGCGCACCCGGAAGACCACTGGCAACCAGTGCAGCTCGCGCAGGATGGGGGTTATTCGTGCCCGCCAGGGCGCCCCCACCACCACCCGCGCGGCCGCATTCTGTGCCAGTTGGAGCCTCCGCGTGCACCTCAAGGGGAGCCCCATGTAGAGAGCATTAGATATTATTTAAAAAAAAATTTTTTTTTTGCTCTTCTAGCTTGAAATTCAGATGCTCCTGCTCAGGTACACGACAGGTTACCCAATGGCTTCTCCAAAAATACTAAATTTTCCTCCATTCTGGAAAATTAAACACTTCCGTGCTTAAGGTGGCCTTGACCTTTCAGGACTACAACTCCCAGAATTCTCAGCTGCTGTGGATCCTAGGCTAGCTTTCTTTGACCTGTTCTGCAAAAGTACCCTACATATTGCAAAAAAAAAGGTAGCAAAAGCAGAGGTCAGGTTAACCCTTCTATTTGGCTATGTTCCCTCCCTCCCTCCCTCCCTCCCACCCACCCCACCTTCTCTTTTTTTTCAATAGGATAGAAAGTACGCACCTTGACAGTGTAGTTGAAATATTTGGTGGTTTGTAGAAAGCGCCGGTAGCCCTCTGTTTTCTCCGTGGCTGCAGTCAGGACCAGGAGCTTGCCTGCAAAGAGCCCGGCAACAGAGGAGTTAGAAAGAGAATTCAAAATGAGAAAACAAGAGAGAGAAAAAGCCAAAGCATTGTTTGTAAATCTGTCCATCATTTCTTGCTCTATCAAGCCCAGGAGAGCAAGCTTAGAAAAATTCCCCAAATATATCAAAGGCTTTGCTATTTAGAGGGCAGGAGGTTAAACTAAACTGTTTACTTGCTTTTGCTGTGAAGATTTAAATCAGGGCTTTTCAACCAGTGGTACGGGTACCACCTGTGGTACATTGGCACCTGGCAGGTGGTACGCGACCATCCTAGAAAAGAGGTAGTGGGGGAGAGGAATGAGCTGAACCGGTGGCAGCACCACACAAGCCTGAGCGAGAGATGGCTGGAGCTGCAGGGCTGTCAGGGCTCAGTGGAAGCACCAGGATCAGCGCCAGGCTCCAGCTGGAGCTCGGCGCTGATCCTGGCGCTTCTGCTGAGCTCAGAAGAAGAGCCGATCAGCTGGAATGTTGCAGCCTCTCCAGGGTCTTGCGATTTACATTCAGATGCTTGGCAACTGATTCATATTTATGACGGTCACAGTGTCCCAGGGTCATGTGAACTGACCAAAACCTGCTACAACCATCCAGCAGAGGGGAGGGGGGGAATAAAAACCAAACACTCCCCCACCCCACCTCCGCTGCCAATCCTCAACAGAAATGCTCACAACAATGAAAACCTTGGACAGGAGGAAGAGCAGCACCGGGTGGGTGGGCAGGTGTCTTGCTCGGCTGTGGCTTGGGGAGCACTTTTTTCAGTGCCATTGTAACTTCGAACAGTCATTAAGCGAACTGTTGTAAGTCGAGGACTACCTATACTTTATCACTTTTTTCCCTTTTTTTTGGTCATCAAGTTTTTTTTAATATATAAAATTCTTTTATTAAAACAATCAACATTGAACATAAAAACATATTGTGCAGCAATCATCATGGCACCTGATATACAATACTAAGTATTAGTCATTGAAAACGTCTGAATTAGTAAGCCTTTTTCCACCCCTCGCGTCTAGCCTCAACTATACTCCTGTTACACTTGCTAGGCGACTGGTGATACTCAGATATTCCCATATCCTAAAAGTGGCACAATGGGTGAAAAGGTTGAAAAGCCCTGATTTAAATTACTCGAAAAAGCTCAATGTCAACTGGGAAATTCAGAAGTGCACTTTTCCTTCTAACCTTGTGAGACAGATTCTTCAATCAAGCTTGGATTCACCCAATGCCCCTCCGTTGATTTTCCTTCCAAAAAGCCACACTGAGTTCAGGTACTCTTGAGTTTGTAGAAAAGGATATAGGTAATCTTCGACTTACAATTATTCGGTTAGTGACCGTTTGAAAAATGACTTTTGACTGTTTTCCCACACTTATGACTATTGCAGCATCTCGTGAAACAACAAAACCCATATGGTGCACTTTTAGATTAGGAGAGGGAGCCACCTCTGGGATTATCTAATTCAGGGGTGTCAAACTCAATTTCACTGAGGGCCGCATCAGCATTGCGGTTGCCCTGGGGGGGGGCAGGCGGGTGTGGCCAGACTGGGTGCAGCCTACTGGGTGGGCGTGGATGGAGTGGGTGTGGTCTAGTGGGTGGGCGTGGCCAGTTCTACATCATTCGCGTCAAGGGTGCCTATGGGGGCCTGGGCAGGAGTGGGACAGATCTTACGGTCTCTGGCAGAAGGGGGTGGGACCGGGGCATGTGCCAAGGCATGGTCCACCGGGGCAAGTGACAAGATGGCCACCACAAAATTGTACATTGGCTCCCGGCTGGCCTGAGCCAGGGCCAAGGCAGCAGGGGCCGTTCCCTCACTGTTTCCAGGATGGCTTCGCGGACCACATGAAACCACTTCGCAGGCTGCATCCAGCCCCCCCCCCGGGCCTTGTGGTTGACATGTCTGGTCTAATTAGTTCACAGCATTGTTGGTAGGAGTATAGAAAGAGAAGGGATTAAGGCAGCGGTTCTCAACCTATTTCAGGTTGCGACCCTGACCTGCGCCGCGCATGCGTGGTGCTGCCCCCTGAGCCGGCCGGGGGAAAAAATGGCGGACTGCGGCGTTTGGCGACCCCCGTGAAATGGTCGTTCGACCCCAAATGGGTTGCGACCCATAGGTTGAGAACCGCTGGATTAAGGAGATTTACATGCTAAACCAGTGTTTCTCGAACCTGGCTGGCTGGGGAATTCTGGGAGTTGACGTCCATACATCTTAAAAGTTCCTAAGGTTAAGAAACGCTGGTCTATGCTTTGAGCATGGTCCAAACCTGGCTGTTGATTAACCCATTGACTATTAGTTCTTCATATACTGTATACAATATATGGCAGGTCAAATCTGGTTGCAAGTAGATGTAGAAGTTTATAAAATGTTGACCCATTTTGCAAGGAGGGGGGCAAGTTATTGCTGTGATATATTTGTCAATATTCAGCTAGGGAAGATAATATGTGGGGGGTCCTTTTAATTCACTTTATTTAATGTTCTTATCTAGTTTTCTTTTGTTCAATTATTTTTCCTTTGGATTTTGTATTTTAATCTTTTGAATAAAATAAAAGTTTAAAAGAAAAAAAGAAGTGTGTGGTCCAAATGGGATATTAGAATGAAATGAAATCGCAGAAATTTATTTCTTCAGCAGTTTAGTGGAGCTGCTGGCCTGCTTCACCTCACCATGCCAAGTGTGGTTTTATTGAATAAACAATTGACTAGATCCATACATAACCCTTTGGCTGACTGATTATAATAGCTGATTTCATATGATGCACAGGCCGTTCTTAATCTTTTTGCCCTGGAGGCACCTTTCAAATAATTTTCGGGTTGCAGGGCACCACATATAAACAACACACAAAAGGCAATGAAGTCACTGTTTAATTTTCACAATCTACATCTTACATAATTTACAATAACAACAGCGTGCCAGGCTGGCAGTTCAGTAACATCACGTTAAAACACTCCCACCGTTGTGAGTGTCAGCTTTACAAATTTTTTTCAATCCTCATATCTCCTGGGATACTAGACTTCCAGGTGAGAACAGTTGTGGTAGATCAGCGGTTCTCAACCTGTGGGTCGCGACCCCATTTGGGGTCGAACGACCATTTCATGGGGGTCGCCAAGCACCGCAGTCCGCCATTTTTTTTTGGGTCGGCCATTTTTTTTTGGTCGGCCATTTTTTTCCTATTGTGATGCGGGCCGTCGCGCCGCACATGCACGGTGCAGGCCCACCATTTTTTTTTGGTCGGCTTTTTTTTTTGTCGGCCATTTTTTTTCCTATCGCGATGCGGGCCGTCACACCGCGCATGCGCGGTGCGGGCCCGCCTTTTTTTTTTTGCGCGATGCGGGCCGGGGTTGAACCCCGGAAAAGGTTGAGAACCGCTGTGCTAGATCCAAAGCTAATAAACCTCTTCTCCTCACCACCATCATTAAGCTGCATTATTAAAATTTGTGTCAATTACAGGTAGTCCTTCACTTATAGCCATGCGTTTAGCGACCACTCAAAGTTACAACGGACCTGAAAAAAGTGACTTATCAGTCACGACCGGTGCTTGTACTTACAACCGTTGCAGCACCCTCACAGTCATGTGATTCACATTGGGCACTTGGCCACTGCCATGCATGTATGATGGTTGCAGTGTCCCAGGGTCATGTGATCACCATTTGGGACCTTCTCAGCTGTCTTCCAACAAGCAAAGTCAAAGGAGGAAGCTGGATTCACTGAACGACCATGTGATTCGCTTAACAACTGCAGGGATTTCCTTAACAACTATGGCAGAAAGGTCATAAAAATCAGATGCAACTCCCTTAACAACTGCCTTGCTTAGCAACGGAAATTCTGGTGTCGACTGTGGTTGAAAGCCGAGGACTACGTGTAGTCAAATATTGTCTATGGAGATTCTCAGTCATCAAGGTCATAGTCATGAGGCAACTGGACTTTCTTGTTTTTTTCTTTTTAGATGCATCGTTTCGCCTGTATTTTATAAAGATCCCATGCTGATTTCAGGAGTCTAGTTGAAAAACCAACAGGAAAGTCAAGGAATAAAATAAGACCTTGGCCTCACCTTCTGCTTTAATCGGTAACAGTTAAGTGTCAGGCTTTATTCACAAATTCTGTACAGACCAAAAGAAAGAGAGGGAAGGACGAGGAGAGGTCCAGAACTTAAGGAGGCCACTTCTGAAACAACAGCGGTGGAATTTCCTGCTCACTCCAAAGCTTTCACAATGGCTTCGTTGGCTTCCACGTTGATCTGTGCCTCTGCTCTGGCTACCTCATCGGTGGCCGATGCAAGCGCCGAGAAGGCTTTGTCCAGGTATGACTTGGCTGTCGCAGCATCCAGCTCATCCAATAAAGCCACTTCTTCAGCTAACAGCTGGACAGAGGAATCTGCATTCACGGTGAGAGAACCGCTGCTCACGAAGTACTTTTTGGAGGAGCCATCCTCATCAAAGACGGTCACAACGCCAGGTCTCAGGACCTGCAGAGTGGGAACGTGAGCCGCCAAGATGCCAAAGGATCCACTTAAGGTGGGAACATCCACCTGTTTCACAATGGCAGCGTTGTAGAAAATCTGAGCGGGCAAGGCGAAGGTGAAGGCCAGCTGTGCAGGGCCCGTAGCAGCTGCTGCCGCTTCCGCATAATAACGGGACGGGGACCGGGACCCCAACACCAAAGCGCGGGCGAGAAAACGACCGACGGGGAACATGGCGAAGCCAAGGGCAGAGAGGAGAAGCAGCAGCGAGGTCCTCTTTCTTGTTTTTCTTGAAGAGGTTTCGCTTCTCATCCAAGAAGCTTCTTCAGCTCTGACTGGATGGTGGGGAATGGAAGGATTTATACTTCTTGCAGACAGCTGGTCATTTGCATTCTTTTAGAGAGTTGTTGAGGCCACTTGGATGTTTATTTGTGTCCTCAGGGTCACCTCAGTAGTGCAAATGTGTGGGGAGCCTTCTTGGAACTGTTGAAAGGACTGTGTTACAGACTGGAGATAGATGATATTGTATCCCTCCCCCTGTTGAGAGAGGGCTGTTCAGTTTTGATATAAATGGCCTCTTTGACCCTTCTTTCAAAGCAGTGACCCTCTCTGTCCAAATTGTAGACTTTGCTGTCTTCGAAAGAGTGGCCGTTGTCTTTTAAATGCAGATGGACTGCTGAATCTTGTCCTGATGGGTTTGTTCTCCTATGTTGTGCCATGTGTTTAAAATCCAGTTGCCTCGCGAAAAAACACCTTTGGGGTAATCTTCCAAAATCTTCTGTTGCTAAGCGAGGCATTTGTTAAGTGAGTTTTGCCCCATTTTACGACCTTTCTTGCCACAGTTGTTAAGTGAATCTCTGCAGTTTTTAAGTTAGTAACATGGCTGTTAAGTGAATCTGGCTTCCCCATGGACTTTGGTTGTCAGAAGGTCGCTAAAGAGGATCACATGATTCTGGGACGCTGCAGCCGTCATAAATATGAGTCAATTGCCAAACATCTGAATTTTAATCATGTGACCACGGGGATCCTGCAATGGTCGTTAAGTGTGAAAAACCGGCATAAGTCACTTTTTTCAGTGTTGTTGTGAGTTTGAACAGTCACTAAATCAGTGGTTCTCAACCTTTCTGAGGTTGAGACCCCAAAATGGCGGCCGTGATGGGCGGATCTGTGCATGCGCGGATCGGCCCATCGCACGCGCTACGCATGCGCGCATCCGCCCGTCGTGGGCCGCCATTTTGTTTTTTTTATTTTTTATTTAAAAAAAATTAAAAAAAAATAAAAAAAAATGGCGGCCCGCGACAGGTGGATCTGCACATGCGCGGATCGGCCCATCGCATGCGCCACGCATGTGCGCATCTGCCCCTCGCGGGCCGCCATTTTGTTTTTTTTTATTTAAAAAAATTAAAAAAAAAATTAAAAAAAAAAACAAAATGGCGGCCGCGACGGGCGGATGCGTGCATGCGTGGCGCGTGCGATGGGCCGATCTGCGCATGCGCAGATCCGCCCATCGCGGCCGCCATTTTGTTTTTTTATTTTTTTTATTTTTTTTTAATTTTTTTAATTTTTTTAAAAAAAATTTTTTCCCGGCGCGACGGGCGGATCTGAGCGTGCACGGCACGCGCACACCAAAAAAAATAAAAAAATTGTAAAAAAAATTTAAAAAAATTAAAAAAAAAATAAAAATAAAAAAACAAAATGGCGGCCGGCAGTGCCCGGCGACCCCCGCGAAATGGTCTCGCGACCCCAAATGGGGTCGCGACCCCAAGGTTGAGAACCACTGCACTAAATGAACTGTTGTAAGTCAAGGACTGCTTGTAATAATACTGGTGTCAGAGAAACGTTGGGATCCACAGGACTAGTGACTTAGGAACATAGGAAGCTGCTGTGCCATGTTTGAATAGTCACTAAATGAACTATTATAACTCGAGGACTTTCTGTAATAAGCTGATTTTGCATTATAGCCTACATCGCCACCCCCTGCTGTTTTTCCTCCTGGAAGACCGGAGTAATCGTTGCTTCTTGGCTTGGCTTTAGGTGTCCCCCTTGGCCCTAAGGTTTAAATGGCATCATGGGGGCTTCCCGTCAGAAATTTTGAATTTACTAACAGAGATGGCTAAATTGACTGTTTGGATAAAAGCAAAGAATATAAGTACTTTTGTTTCTACTTGGAAACCGCTTCTGTTCTTTGTGCTTGAGGTGGAAAAAAATGGTACCTTGATTTTGGGTTTTACTGATTAGACCAGACATGTCAAACACAAGGCCCGGGGGCCGGATGCGGCCCGCAAAGTGGTTTCATGTGGCCCGCGAAGCCATCCTGGAAACAGTGAGGGAATGCCCCCCTCTGCCTTGGCCCTGGCCCAGGCCAGCTGGGAGCCAATGTACAATTTTCTGGTGGCCCTCTATGCTGAAATGCATTCAGTCTTAGTTCCATAAGCCACCCCCCCTCCGCATGGCCTGAGAGGAACAGTGAGGCTCCTCCAGTGGACCATGCCTTGGCACTTGCCCTGGTATCACCCCCTTCTGCCAGAGACCCTCAGATCTATCCCACTCCTGCCCAGGCCCCCACAGGCACCCTTGACGCGAACGATGTAGAACTGGCCACACCCACCCAGTAGGCCACACCCACCCAGTAGGTCACACCCACCCGGCCCCCTGAAGGCAACCGCAATGCTGATACGGCCCTCAATGAAATTGAGTTTGACACCCCTGGATTAGACTGATTTGTTGATATAGGAATGGCTAGTTCAGCGGTTCTCAACCTATGGGTTGTGACCCCATTTGGGATCGAACGACCATTTCACGGGGGTCGCCAAACAGTCCGCCATTTCCCCCCCTTTTCCCCTCGGCCGGCGCAGGGGGCAGCACGTCACGCATGCGCGATGCGGACCGTCGCGCCCGGCGCAGGTCGGGGTCACAACCTGAAATAGGTTGAGAACCGCTGGGCTAGTTCATAGTATAGAAATGTAAATAGTTGAGGTTTGATATTAATGCCTTATTTTATAGCAACAGAGAGAGTCAGAAGTCAAACGTCTCCCCCCCCGCTATTTTCCACACTTCTCTTTTTCCCTTTCTCCTACCTTTGTTCCCTATTATTTGCTTTTGTATTTTCTTATTTTATGTTACAAAGATAAAATAAAAATTAAAGGTGAAAAAAGATTAAAGCATATTTTTTGCATTTCATGAATATTATTGTATTGAACCCAATAAGATGATTGACTTTTGATAAAAAAATACAAACATTGGCTCTATGTTTTAAAAAAAAAAGAATAGAAATTTTAAATTTACTATTTTTGCAAAGGCTGGTCTTTGAGAATGCCAGGCCGTGGCAGGGCCTCCGGGCTTTCAGTAAGCCTTCCGTGGATTTGGAATGCAACTTTGGGGAACAGCCAAGACTGCTATTTTGGCACACAACGGTTATTAAAGCTGAAGGATGAAAACACAGACGGGCTTTGTGGAAGGCAGAAGCTCCCTTCAAGAAACTGCATCAGCTTTTTCATCCCATTCCAATAACTCAGCCAACTGTCTCCTGCAGGGATAGATGATCAGACCGCTAGGAGAGGCTTCAGACTACCTCCTACAAATCAGCTGTTATGGACTGTTCTTGCTGTGGCTGATAGGACCTGAAATTCACAATATGCAGGTACTTCTCAACATAGAGTGGTTCTAGGCCAGGGGTAGGCAACCTTGGCTCTTTTATGACTCTGGACTTCAATTCCCAGAATTCCTGAGACAGCCATGCTGAGGGGAAAGGGAGAGGTTTTCAAGCTGAGCCATGCTGGCCCAGGAATTCTGGGAGTTGAAGTCCACCAGTCATAAAAGAGCCAAGGTTGCCTACCCCTGGCCTAGTGACACTGAACTGCACTGAAAAAAGTGACTTATGTCTGTTTTTCACACTCACACCCATTGCAGCTTCCCTGTGGTCACGTGATCAAAATCCAGACGCTTGGAAACTGACTCATATTTACAACGGTTGCAATATCCTGGGGCGTCACGTGATCGTCTTTCGCAACCGTCTGACAAGCAAAGTCAATGGGGAAACCAGATTCACTTCACAACCATCTACTTCAGGGATAGGCAACCTTGGCTCTTTCATGACTCGTGGACTTCAACTCCCAGAATTCCTGAGCCAGTGTGGCTCAGCTTGGAAACCTTTCCCTTTCCCCTCAGCATGGCTGGCTCAGGAATTCTGGGAGTTGAAGTCCATGAGTCATAAAAGAGCCAAGGTTGCCTACCCCGATCTAACTGAACATCTGCAGTGATTCACTTAACAACTGTGGCAAAAATGGTCATAAAATGGGGACGAAACTAGTGAACATTCGAAGTTAAAAGGCACTGAAAAAAGTGACTTATGACCGTTTTTCACACTTATGACCATTGCAGCTTCCACATGGTCACGCGATCAAAATTCAGATGCTTGGAAACTGACTCATATTTACGACCGTTGCAATATTCTGGGGTGTCACGTGATCATCTTTCGCGACCGTCTGACAAGCAAAGTCAATAGGGAAGCCAGATTCACTTTACAACCATCTTACTAACTGAACATCTGCAGTGATTCACTTAACAACTCTGGCAAGAATGGTCGTAAAATGTGGGCAAAATTCACTTGACCAATGTATTAGGAACAGAAATTTTGGGGTCAATTTTGGTCATAAGTCGAGGACTACCTGCATTTCTGGACTCCTGCTTAATTCTCACATGTGTCTAGGTTTGCAAGCATGAGGCATGAAAAATGTACTTACAAGACTCCCTCAAATCACATCCACATAGAACATGGGACCTGGATTGTGTCAGAGCAGTGATTCTCACACCAGTGTGCCAGGGGCTCCCTATAGTTGAGAACTATTTGTAGAACTGGGGGTCATCCAATGACAATGATCAAATAAAATTTAAAATTTAAAAAGTGCTTCATCACAGAGAATATAGTTCACCTGGCATTTATGATCGCCGATCAGTGCAGCTCTCTAAGTTACCTTTAAAGGTGGATTTAATTCATGAAAGAGGGGACTATCAAAGTCCAAAAATGCCTCCAGGCAGGTGGCAACAGGTTGCCAGGTACCCCATGTGTCTGAACACAAAGACATAAGTTGGTTTCCATCTCCTGCTTGGAAGCATCCAGAGGCACACGTGAGAAATTAAAATTTGGGCTAAGGTGATCCAAAAGAGCATTACATTTAAGGTATAGTTCCTGTACTGATTACATGCTTTATAGGACGGGTGGGGAGTCTTGCAGGGATAGGCAACCTTGGCTTTTATGACTCGTGGACTTCAACTCCCAGAATTCCTGAGCCAGCCATGCTGAGGGGAAAGGGAGAGGTTTCCAAGCTGAGCCATGCTGGCTCAGGAATTCTGGGCGTTGAGGTCCACAAGTCATAAAAGAGCCAAGGTTGCCTACCCCTGCTCTAGTGCATCATTCCAAGACCAAATATGGCTTTTGGCCCAAAAAAGGGCACAATGAAGCCTTATTCCTAAAACTGGAAAGAATTTCCTGTTCCGTTCTGTCAATTAGAAGAAAAACTCTGATTTTAATAATAATAATAGTAAAGTTGGAAGGGACCTTGGAGGTCATCTAGTCTAACCCCCTGCTCAGGCAGGAAACCCTATATCATTTCGGACAAATGGCTGTCCAGTCTCTTCTTAAAAACCTCCAGTGTTGGAGCATTCACCGCTTCTGGAGGCAGGTTGTTCCACTGGTTAATTGTTCTGTCAGGAAGTTTCTCCTTAGTTCTACCGTAAGTTGCTTCTCTCCTTGATTAGTTTCCATCCATTGCTTCTTGTCCTGCCTTCAGGCGCTTTGGAGAATAGCTTGACTCCCTCTTCTTCCTGGCAGCCCGAGATATTGGAACACTGCTATCATGTCCCCCCTCGTCCTTCTCTTCATTAAACTAGACATACCCAATTCCAGCAACCGTTCCTTATATGTTTTAGCCTCCAGTCCCCTAATCATCTTTGTTGCTCTTCTGTTTCTAGAGTCTCAACATCTTTTTTACATCGCGGTGACCAAAACTGGATGCAGTATTCCAAGTGTGGCCTTACCAAGGCATTGTAAAGTGGTATTAACACTTCATGTGATCTTGATTCTATCCCTGTTAATGCAGCCTAGTACTGTGTTGGCCTTTTTGGCAGCTGCAGCACACTGCTGGCTCATATTTAGGTGATTGTCCACTAGGACTCCGAGGTCCCTCTCACAGTTACTACTATTGAGCAAGGTACCCCCTATGCTATACCTGTGCATTTGGTTTTTCTTGCCTAAATGTAGAACCTTGCTTTTTTGACCACTGAATTTCATTTTGTTAGATAGCACCCAGTGTTCAAGTCTGTCCAGATCCTTCTGTATCTTAAGCCTGTCTTCTGGAGTGTTGGCTATTCCTGCCAGCTTGGTGTCGTCTGCAAATTTGATGAGTTCCCCATCTATCCCCTCGTCCAAATCGTTGATATAGATATTGAAGAGCACTGGGCCCAGAACAGAGCCCTGGGGCACCCCACTACACACTTCCCTCCATGTAGATGCGGTTCCATTGAGGACCACACGCTGAGTACGGCTGGTCAGCCAGCTACGGATCCATCTGGTGGTGGTGCTTTCTATCCCACATTTTTCTATCTTGTCAAGTAGTAGGCTGTGATCTACTTTATCAAATGCCTTACTGAAGTCCAAGTAAATTATGTCCACAGCATTCCTCTGATCCACTAATTTTGTCACTTGGTCAAAGAATGCAATAAGGTTTGTCTGGCATGATCTATTTTTGACAAACCCATGTTGGCGTTTAGTAATGACTTTGTTTGCCTCTAGGTGTTCGTTGATTCGTTGTTTGATTATCTTTTCCAGGATCTTCCCAGGTATTGAGGTCAGGCTGATAGGTCTGTAATTTCCTGGGTCCATTTCTAAGACACATGCACATTCAGTGTCAGAGTGCATCAAGTTTGGTTTTCTAGCTACAGATAATCCTCGACTTACAGCCACAATTGAGCCCAACATCATTGCTAAGTAAAATGTTTGTTAAGTGAGTTGTGCCCCATTTTACGACCTTTCTCATCACAGTTGTTATGTGAATCACAGCCGTTGTTAAATTAGTAACGCGGTTGTTAAGAGAATCTTGCTTCCCCATTGGCTTTGCCTATCACAAGGTTATGAAAGGTAATCACATGACCCCCAGGACACTGCAACTGTCATAAACACATGCCAGTTGCCAAGCTTCTGGATTTTGATCATGTGACCATGGGGATACTGCAATGGTGGTGAGAAAAATGGTGATACATCACTTTTTTCAGTGCTTTTGTAACTTCAAACGGTCACTAAATGAACTGTTGTAAATCAAGAACTACCTGTACTTCAGGATGGAACAAAACAGAATTTTTTTTTTTACAAAGAACCAAAGCTCTGAGTCCAAGTCGCCTTTTTGATGATCAGCCTTGGAAATCACACATCTAAACACGCATGTTCTCCTGTTTGAGCGGGGGGGGGGAGGGCTGGACTAGAAGACCTCCAAGGATCCTTCCAGCTCTGTTCTGTTTTCTATTCTATTCTATTCTATTCTATTCTAATTTTCTATTCCATTCCATTCTATTTATTCTATTCTATTCTATTCTTCTATTCTAATTCTATTCTATTCTATTCTCTATTCTATTCTATTCTCTATTCCTATTCATTCTGAATTCTATTCTATTCTAATTTTCTATTCCATTCCATTCTATTTATTCTATTCTATTCTATTATTCTATTCTATTCTAATTCTATTCTATTCTCTATTCTATTCTCTATTCCTATTCATTCTGAATTCTATTCTATTCTATTTATTCTAGTCTATTATTCTATTCTATTCTAATTCTATTCTATTCTCTATTCTAATTCTATTCTATTCTCTATTCTATTCTATTCTTCTCTATTCCTATTCATTCTGAATTCTATTCTATTCTATTTATTCTATTCTATTCTAATTTTCTGTTCCATTCCATTCTATTCTAATTTCTATTTCTATTTCTATCCTATTCTTTTTCCACCAGGGGAAGGCTAGCCCCAAACATCTCACCTCTGTTGATGTAAGAAGTCATCTGCTGATTTGCAAAGCCCAGAAAAACAGTACAATTTTCATTTTCAAAATTAGCATCTGGTTTTAAAAATACACCCTTGCATTGTCCTATTTTTGTCTTTGCAGCTAAAATAAAAAAGTATTACCTCATGGAAACTGAAGGGTCTTTGGTTTTGTTAAGAGGCAGATTTGTGGTTGTCAAGAATGAATGACATTGGACCAGAGAAGTCATTCCAAACACATCAAAACGATTTCTGGGCAAGGGTTTCCTGTTTTGGCCAACACCATGTTGCTTCTTGACAGCCAACCCATTACGAAGTTTCTTTGGCAATTTTTTTAAGCCACCACTCTTCTCTGTTGGAAAAGTATGAGATTCTTGTCTGCCAGTGGCAAAGAATTGCAGAACCTATACCCAGGGTGGCGAACCTATGGCATGGGTGCCAGAGGCGGCACTCAGAGCCCTCTCAGTGGGCACGCGCGCCGTCACCCCAGTCCTAGGCCTTCAGCTGGGTTTTATAAAACCTTTTCACTTTAGGCCTCCGGCGCCATGTGCAAAAAAAAAAAAAAAGGTTCAATCAGTCAATTTCAACTTCTTGCGGGAAAAGATCTTGCAAAGTTGGAATTGATTGATTGCACTTTTTAGTCCCACCCAGTCTGCCGTTACCACCGCAGCCACGCCCAGCCAATGGGCCACACCGACCCGGCACTTGACAATGCATAAGTGGGTTTTGGATTGCAGTTTGGGCACTCAGTCTCTAAAAGGTTCGCCATCACTGACCTATAATAACATGCTATGTTTCTCCAGGTTGAACACAGAATTCAGTTGTGGGATTAAAGTGGAGAAAATGTCCAATCAGGAAGAAGCTAGGAAGGTCCCATTCAGTGCTCAAGAATTTTAAGAAGCAAGGAAATGAATCGTGAGCAAATCTGAGAAGAGACGGAAATGTAAAAACCAGTGAGATGTTGTTATGCAAGTGTTTCTTTACGGAAAGAAGGGAATAGTTGTAGCTTGGGGTTGAACTTGTGGGCTCCTTAGTGCTCTCTGAGCTTGGTGGGTTTTTTTGCAGACATTTCATTACCAAACTAGCTAACATCATCAATGCAGTCTGCAAGAAAACCAGCAAGCTCACAGAACACCAAGAACCCCACAAAGGTTTCTTGGCTTGGTTTGCATGCTATGGACGTTACTTGAAAATTGGGATCACACCAGAGCTGTGGATAAAATGGCCAAATAGGTTGTGCCACATTCCAGAAAGAAAAAGAGGGTAAATGTCTTTATGACTCCCTTTTTTTTCCAGTTACGAGGGACTTCCAGAGATCCATGGCCAGCCTTGCTTTCTCCAGAACCTCCTAAAGAGAGAAGGAGAGGTGGAACAGCCAAGGAACATCAAAAGAACTCTGTTATGATTTGGGGAGGTGTTCAAGGACAATAGAAAGGACTCCAATGCCCTCTACTTCTGTCTTAAGTGCATAGATCCCATGATCTAATGGGGCATTCTGGGTAGCCCAAACCAGCCTGAACCTTTAAACCTGTCAGTTCTGAACTTCTTCCTTGAGTCACCATTGACTCCTGATACTTCATGGAGGCATCTCTAGGGTTTTCCTGGACACCTTCAAGACGTTCTCTACCGCTGAGAATTCTTTCAACTTTCCAAAGTCCTAAAACCCTGCAACTGCTCTGCAGCTCATGTATTGACCAGTTCCACCCTGGAGAGCCCTTCGAGATCAGCTAAGGTCAGCTTGGTACTTTCACAGAACTGGACAACCTCCCTTTAAACCATCCTCCAATAGCACACCAGCCAAGTAGTATTTGTTTCAAGTTGGAATGCAGCCTACGTGGTGGTTGGAAAAAGCTGTTCTTTCCAGAGTCGGACAGTTGTCTTCCCCAGACAGTGAACTCCCTCTTGCAAACAGAAGAAGCTTTCACAAAAACCGGAAGTTGAGAGTCCTTTAGCCTATTGAGTAATGTCAGTAGAAATAATTATGTGAAAGGGGTGGGGGGGAAGGGCAGAAGGAGAAGACATTCAGCAACTTGGAATATTAAGTGGAGAACTGTCCGAACAATAAATAAATAAATGTTTACAGCCTGCTTTGGCCAGCCTGGTGTGCAATTTGCATGATTTCCCCCCCAAAAAAAACCAGGGTTATATTCAAATGTTGAGAAGAGTTCAAAGAAGCACTAAGACAGACAGGATTGGAAACAGATGACCAGCAATACTGAAGCATGCTACTTTCCATTAGTGTTCACTAATCAAAACCATCCAGTCCTATTCCCCTCACTTTCGTCAAAAAAAGTCAAGATTTAAAAACACGCTCAGAGAGAAATTAGGAAAAAGTGCAACCTATCTGCAGGTTGGTTTTTCAGGCTACAGACCAACATGAGCCTATTCTAGGCTCTCGGCAGCGTTAAATCAACGTGAAAACCAAAGCATGGTAAATCTAACATATAACTACAGGTAGTCCTCGATTTATGACCACAATCGAGCCCAACATTTCTGTTGCTACGTGAGACTGTTGTTAAGTGAGTTTTGCTCCATTTTACGACCTTGCCACAGTTAAATGAATCCCCACAGTTGTTAAGTTGGTCACTACAGTTGTTAAGTGAATCTGGCTTCACCAATGACTTTGCTTGTCACTAGGTCGCAAAAAGGGATCACATGACCCCGGGACACTGCGACGGTCATAAATACGAGTCAGTTGCCAAGCGTCTGAATTTTGATCGTGTGACCATGGGGTTACTTGAAACAGGGGTAAGTGTGAGAAACAGTCATAAGTCACTTTTTTCAGTGCCGTTGTAACTTCAAACTGTCACTACCCAAACTGTTGTAGGTCTATCTGTAGTTTCCAAAATGGAGGAAAAGATTTGAGTTTGCAATCACAGAGCTATAAAATTGGAAAGAACGATTTCGGCCTCTTCTTTTGTCCTTTTCAAAACACCAACCTATCACTTTTCTGGCAATGATGTGAGAGAGGATTTCTTCTTCTTCTTCTTCTTCTTCCTCCTCCTCCTCCTCCTCCTCCTCCTCCTCCTCCTCCTCCTCCTCCTCCTCCTCCTCCTCCTCCTCCTCCTCCTCCTCCTCCTCCTCCTCTTCTTCTTCTTCTTCTTCTTCTTCTTCTTCTTCTTCTTCTTCTTCTTCTTCTTCTTCTTCTTCTTCTTCTTCTTCTTCTTCTTCTTCTTCTTCTTCTTCTTCTTCTTCTTCTTCTTCTTCTTCTTCTTCTTCTTCTTCTTCTTCTTCTGCCATATCCATTATCGGATATTGACGATCATGTTGGCGATCCGGTTTTTATCAGCAGCCACATGAAAAAGTGCTGCTGAGTTTTGTCCAAACCAGTCCCTTAGATTTTGAATCCATAATGTTAAGGTGACCAACTTTTTTACAATGAAAAGGAGGACACAAATAAATTGAAGAAAAAAAATATCCTAAATAAAAGAAACATTTTATTCATTGCAACAATAATACAGACAACTTGCATGTGCAAAATTTGCCAGCCGGGTGTTTTGGCGCACTCAGCAGCAATTCCTATTGGCTTTCGAAAGCCAATAGTGGGAGTAGCACAGCTCATGCAAAAGTTGAAAAAAAAAACATCAAAAAAAGGTGCCGGAACTGAGCGTTCTATGAGAGAAAAAAAGCCCTGCAGATTAGTCTACCAATATCGAAAAGGAGGACATGAAGGAGGACACTTTTCGAGGGAGGACAGAACTTACAAAAGGAGGACTGTCCTCCCTAAAGGAGGATAGTTGGTCACCTTAATGATGTTCTTCTTCTGCCTGGACCTCGTTTGCCTTCAATCTTTCCCTGGAGGATTAAATGGAGTATGCCGTATTTTTCTGGGTGTCGCATCACATGTCCGAAATATTCTAATTTTCGTTTTTTAATTGTTTTGATGATTTCCCTTGGCTTTCCCAGATGGCTGATCACCTCCTCATTTCTGATCTTGTCAACCCAGCTTTTTCATTTTGAAGAATGCTGTTCGAGCTTTTTCTATCCTTGTCTTTACTTCAACAGTCATGTCCTAGCTTTCATGTAAATATAATTTTCTAAATAGCATATGCAAAGCTGGGAAGCTTTATAAAGGAAACACCACCAGACAAACTATGTGATCAGGATGCCAAAACTTTCTACTTTCTAATCTTCATTCTTTCTGAACATTCTGGCTCAGTTTTTCTCAACCTTCACAATCTTAAGATGTGTGGACTTCAACTCCCAGAATTCCACACATCTTAAATTGGCCAAGGTTAAGAACGAATGTTCTAGTTGGACAATATTAGAATGCAATATTCCTGGGTTTTTTTCTGTCTCACTAATAAAAGAGTACAGAGGAAAACATCAATCACTTTAGAATTCTGTTTGTATTTTAAAAAAACAAACAAACACCAACCTCTACGTCAGGGGTAGGGAAAGACAGCCCTTTTATGACCTGTGGACTTCAACTCCCAGAATTCCTGAGCCAGAACTCTGACAGGAATTCTTGAGCCAGAATGCTGACAGGAACTCTGGGAGTTGAAGTCCACAAGTCATCAAGGGGCCATTGTTCCACATCTCTGCTCTATGTAATGGAAAAGGGTGTTTCCTAATCTCTGGAAAGAAGGGGGACTGTTGGGATCCCCCCAAAATGGTACAGAAGGGCCAAAACCTGGGAAATGGGGGTGGAATTCACACCAGCCTTCCCCAACACGGGCCTTCAGTTTGTATTGTTAGGTTGGCATGAAAACTGCAATCAAGAATATTGACATCCTGAACAGACCACATCATTTCCTAAAGCATCTTGTCAACCATGCTACATCTCCTTGCAGTATTTCCTGAAAAAAAAGTCCTTTCCAAAGAGTTGGATCTCAACAGGTTGTTGGATGACAGCAAATGTGGTTGAATATGTTGGATTGAGGGGACTCGGGTTCAAGTCCACCCAGACACGGAAGCTTTGGGACAACCATTCTCTCTCAGCCAAACCTACCTCACAGGGTTGTTGTAGGGGAAAATTGGACATCAGAGTACAGGTAGTCCTCAACTTATGAGCACAATTGAGCCCCAAATTTATGTTGCTAATAGAGACATTTGTTAAGTGAATTTTATTATTTATTTATTTATTTATTTGATTTGTATGCCGCTCCTCTCCGAAGACTCGAAAGAATGAATTTTGCTTCATTTTATGACTTTTCTTGCCACAGTTGTTAAGTGAATCACTGCGGTTGTTAAATTAGTAACACGGTTGTTAAGTGGATCTAGTTTCCCTATTGATTTTGCCTCTCAAGAGGGTCGCAAAAGGGGATCACATGACCCCGGGACCCCATAACTGTCATAAATATGAACCAGTTGCTAAGCGCCTGAATTTTGATAACATGATCATGGGGATGCTGCAACGGTCATAAATGTGATATAAGTCATTTTTTTCAGTGATGTTGTGACTTTGAACAGTCACTAAATGAACTGTTGTAAGTCAAGGACTACCTGTATTATGGAATATAAATTTAACCAATTAATCTGTAAACAGTAACCGTCTCTAACCTGGTGCCTAGCCAATCAATACATGAAGACTACAATTTCCATCCACCCGTCTGCATGCACAGTGGAACACAATTTTTGATCTCCTGCTACTAAACAATATTTCTAAAAGCATCAGCAAAGAAAGACAAAATATTACAGAATTGTCCCATTCATAACCTTCTTTCTCCAGATACGCTGATTTTTTTCCCTTTTATCTTTTGATAGTAACAGAGATTACAAGTAGTTTTTGACTTATGACCACAATTAAGAGCAAAATTTATGTCGCTGAGCAACATAAGTGAGTTTTGCCCCATTTTATGACCTCTCTTGCAGCAGTGGTTAAGCGAATCACTGCAGTTGTTAAGTTAGTAACGCAACTGAAAAGTAAATCTGGCTTCCCCTTTATCTTAGAATAGATTGTCAGGTCACAAAAGGGGATCACATGACCCCCCAGGACACTGCAACTGTCATAAATGTGAATCAGTTGCCAAGCATCCAAATTTTGATCCTGTGACATTGGGGGTGCTATAACAATCATTAAGTCATAAACTAAGTCAATTAAAATATAATAAAAATTTAATTTCAAATTGAAGTAGTAAATTTTATGACTAAATCATATGTCATAAAATAAAGTGTTCATAAGTCATAAATGGTCATAAGTCCCTTTTTTCAGGGCCACTGTAACTTCAAACGGTCACTAAACCAGCGGTTCTCAACCTGTGGGTCGCGACCCCATTTGGGGTCGAACGACCATTTCACGGGGGTCACCAAGCACCGCAGTCCGCCATTTTTTTTGGTCAGCCATTTTTTTTGGTCAGCCATTTTTTTTGGTTGGCCATTTCTTCCCCTATCACGATGCGGGCCGTCGCGCCGTGCATAAACGATGCGCCCCATCGTGCCGCACATGCGTGGTACGGGCCCGCCATTTTTTTTTGTCGGCCATTTTTTTTGGTCGGCCATTTTTTTTGGGGTCGGCCATTTTTTTCCCTATCGCGATGCAGGCCTGCCATTTTTTTTTTGGTCGGCCATTTTTTTCCCTATCGTGATGCGGGCCGTCGCGCCGCGCATGCACGATGCGCCCCGTCGTGCCGCGCATGCGCGATTCGGGCCGGGGTTGAGCCCCGGAAAAGGTTGAGAACTGCTGCACTAAACGAATGCTTGTAATTCAAGGACTACCTATAATTAATGAGATTTGTTCTCCTTCTTGATGCATATCTGCCGTGAAACTATGGTTTGTTGGGAAACCCACAAGAAATGAGTTTAAACAAGAATCAGAAGAGCCACATTCTGTGGCAGCACCACATTCTGCAGCAGCTGTATTCTTGCTGAATTCCCAGCAACACCAGATGGAGCTTAGCTTCAGTTAAAAATCTGATCCTAAAGGTCAGCCTTAAGTCTTCTAAAGAACAGATGCGGATTGGCTTGACAGAGACAGGCCTTTCTGCCCCAGCTGAGCAACCACAATTATGTTCCAATCAACACTGCCAAAACTCCCTCCCTCCACATTTAGCATTTTAACCCAAATACCCTTCTCGATTTACTAACTGGTTGGGCTTGTTCTCTTCTCCATCCCCTTTCTCAAATGCATTATCTTTATCTGTGTGATGGCTGGCTTGCAGTAAAGTTAGAAGAAGACTGGCTTGTCTTCCTGCTCGGCACTGTTATTTTTGCAGATTCAGATTCAAATGGGACTTTCGTGATAAAGTCCTTGAGGAAATTCATCAGTGACCAACACTTTGTAGAGATAATGACAGAAAGTGGATCCTTCATAGTCAGGAGGAATATACCTCTAAATTTCAATTGCTTCCTTCAGAACCTACTGGAGGTTTCTTAGAAGGTCCCATTAGATGTCCACCACCGTCTTCCTTTTACTTCTGCTGCTTCCAAAATATTTCTCTTAATACAGCGGTTCTCAACCTATGGGTCGCGGCCCCATTTGGGGTCGAATGACCGCTTCGCGGGGGTCGCCGGACACCGCGGTCCGCCATATTTTTTTCGTCGCACGCGCGCCGTGCATGCGCGGATCGGCCCGTCACGGTCCGCCATTTTGTTTTTTTGTTTTTTTCATCGCGGGCGCGCCGCGCATGTGCGGATCGGCCCGTCGCGGTCCGCCATTTTGTTTTTTGGTTTTTTTCCGTCACGTGCGCCGCGCATGTGCGGATCGGCCCAGCGCGCGCCAGGGTTGCACCACGCATGGGCGGGGCAAGTGGGGTCTCAACCTGAAAAAGGTTGAGAACCACTGTCTTAATAGCAGATGAAAACACCACAAATGCACTTCTGGATGTTCTCTTTCCTCTCTGCCAACTCAAACATGTCCAGTTTGGCTAAGTTTACCTCATAGGCTTAACCCGGTTTCTGAATCAGCCCACTAAAAGTAGTCCTCAACTTAAGACCACAATTGAGCCCAAATTTTCTGTTGCTAAGTGAGACGTTTAAATGAGTTTTGCCCCGTTTGATGAGCTTTCTTGCCACAGTTGTTACGTGAATCACTGCAGTTGATAAGTTAGTCACAAGTGAAATTGTGAAGTGACTCTGGCTTCCTCCATTGACTTTGCCTGTCAGAAGGTCACAGAAGGGGATCGCATGACCCCGGGATACGGAAACCGTGTCATAAATATGAACCAGATGCTAAGCAGCATCTGAATTTTGATCACACCATCATGGGGATGCTGCAAAGATCGTAACAATGAAAAATGGTTATAAGTCCCTTGTTTCAGCGCCGTTGTAACTTTGAACGGTCGCTAAATGAACTGTTGTAAGTCAAGGACTGCATGTCTTTGAATTCAATAAGGCCCTCAAACGTACGCTGGCCAAATTGTTTAGCCTTGTCAAAAGAGCTTTCTAGAGCAGGCATGTCAAACTGCCGGCCTGCAGGCCGGATGCATCATACAGAAACCGTGCCAACCCCATTGCCGGCAATGGGGGAAAAGTTGCGATACGTCACGTGACGTTGCGGATTTGACATGCTAAATTTGGAACATCATTTTTCGGCTGTGGCGAGGAGGACATTTGCCCAGGTTCGCCTGGTGCACCAGTTGCGGCCATATTTGGACTGGGAGTCTCTTCTCACAGTCACTCATGCCTTTATCACCTCGAGGCTCGACTACTGCAATGCTCTCTACATGGGGCTACCTTTGAAAAACGTTCGGAGACTTCAGGTAATGCAGAATGCAGCCGCGCGAGCAGTGTTGGGCTTGCCCAGAAATGCCCACATTTCGGCATCACTCCGTGAGCTGCATTGGCTGCCAATTGGTCTCTGAACCCAATTCAAAGTGTTGGTTATGACCTATAAAGCCCTACATGGCATCGGACCAGGTTATTTACGGGACCGTCTGCTGCCCCATGAATCCCAGCGGCCGGTTAGGGCCCACAGAGTCGGCCTTCTCCAGGTCCCGTCAGCCAGACAGTGTCGCCTGGCGGGGCCTAGAGGAAGAGCCTTCTCTGTTGCGGCCCCGGCCCTCTGGAACCAACTTTCCCCGGAGATCCGTGTCGCCCCCACCCTCTCCGCCTTTCGTAAATTACTTAAAACACACCTCTGCCGGCAGGCCTGGGGCAGCTAACATCTTGCCCCAAGCCAGTGTATGTCTGTGTGTGTGTTGAATGATTGTTTTTTTTTTTTTAAATTAAGGGCTTTTATATACATGTATTTTTAAATGTTGATTTCTATTATGTTGTGAGCCGCCCTGAGTTCTCCGGAATAGGGCGGCATAGAAGTCAAATAAATAATAATGTCTATTATAGAGTGACCAATTCATGCGTAGGCTCCAGACAGAGGCAACCTGGTCACCTCCAGACAGATTGGCCCTTTAATTCCCAGAATTCCCCCAGCCAGAATGTTAGGGAGGATTTTGGGAATGAGAAACCAATACAGGTTTCATTTCGTGACGATTTGTAGTTACAACAGTACCGAACAAAGTGACTTACGATTGTTTTTCACACTTATGACTGTTGCAGCATCTCCATGGTATCGTGATCAAAATTCAGACACTTGACAACTGACTCACGTTTATGACGGTCGCAGGTCCTGGGGTCACGTGATCCCCTTTCGCGACCCTTTCGACAAGCAAAGTCAACGGGGAAACCAGATTCACTTAACAACCATGTTACTAACTTTTAAGTGCAGTGATTCACTTAACAAAGGTTGCAGGAAAGGTCGTAAAATGTGGCAAAAGTCACTTAACAAATTCCTCACGTAGCAACATAAACTTTGAGCTTCATCGCCATGGTAAATTGAGGACTACCTGTATATTTAGAAAGCTCCGGGATCAGCGGATCTCTTTCTCCCAGTAGGGAGAGCTTATCAACTGTCCTTCCCTGCCCCCCCCCACCCCGCCCGCCCCATCTCTGTTTTTGCTTTTTAAAAGTTAAACAAGAGATAAAAGTGACACCGATAGGAACTCGGCGACGGGTTTCGCGTTCTCTCCTCGGTCCGCAGCAGGGAGCGGTAGGCTGCGGGCCATCCTAGTAGTGAAAACCGATTTTCCGCAATCAGAGGGCGAAAAAAGGTGGCTCGTCTGAACGGGCTCTTTAAGACGCGAGTTCCTAGCTGCTATGCAGGGCTTCCCCGGCTCCAACGCGAAAGGCTCCGTGCACACAGCCCCTCTTTTCTCGTTTGGCAGAGCCAGCGGCTCCCCCCCCCTCCCCAAGCTTGCGCCCCCTGCTCGATCCTCAGCGCTGCGCCCTCCTACCAGGATCCACGCTTTCCCGCTTGCTTTCGCTGCCCGCAGTGGCGCCCATCACCAAGGCGGCCAGCGCCAGGGCGGCGCGCAGGGTCGGGACTGCTCGCAGCTCCATGAGCTCAGCTGAGTGAGGGGAAAGCGACTGGGGGGCCCGCCCGGGTTTGGTTCGCTCTCGCGAGCGGCGGAGCTTGGAGGGATCTCAAGCTCCTCCCGATCGCAAGCCAATCGCTGGGGGGACCTCCTCTAAGGGGTAGGGTCAGCCTTGCGTGGAATGGGTGGGGGGTATCCTATCTGCCTTCCCCAAATACGTGCAAATCTCTAGTCTGCCGCCGGGCGCGATGAGATCAAAAGGGAAACGTTCCAAAAAGGGAAACTCCTCCCTTCCCCCGCGCGCATTCCATTCTTGATTTACGCCCCCCCCCTCTCTCTTTTTTTTTTTTCTCAATGGGAATTCGGCGACCGGGCAGCCACCAATCCCAATCCGCGAGAGGGTTTGGCCAATCGGAACAGGATGGAAGCTTTTCCCCCCCTCCCCTCGGCAAGCCAATGGAGAGTCTGGATTTTCTCAACCTTGGCAACTTTAAGACTTGTGGACTTCAACTCCCAGAATTCCTCAGCCAGCTTTGCTGGCTGAGGAATTCTGGGAATTGAAGTCCACAAGTCTTAAAGTTGCCAAGGTTGAGAACCCCTGGAAAGTTGAGGAAAGCCGAGGAAAGCGGCGGGAGGGGGAAAAAAAGAAAGAAAGGCGAAGGAGCTGGAAAAGACGCGTGTTGCGGGGTTGTTGGTGTTTTTTTTTGTGGTCGTGAGGATAGGGTTACAGGGCATTTCCACGCCCGGCGGCTCGATCCTCAGCCCCGGGAGGATAGGGAATCGCTTCTTAATATCCTTTGATGCCAGAAGATGAAGGAGGACTAAAAAAAAAAACCTCAGCTCCAATGCAAATCTGATCCTTTAGCCGCAAAAAAAAAAAAAAAAAATCTAAAAGAGATCAGGCTAGTAGAAAAAAAGGCGTGCGAGCTTGCCGGATGTGCAAAAGCAAAAACCCTTCGTTTGGAAAATGAAAAAAGAAAAAAAAATGGAAAGACCGATGGTTCAAATGAGAGACATTGTTTCCCTTCTTGGCTCGTAAATATTAGGAACGTGTTGACGCTGATTCTCGGATTACTTCTTTGAGAGGAAATCCCATCAATCTAGGACGGGTTCTCAACCTTGGCAACTTTAAGACTTGTGGACTTCAACTCCCAGAATTCCTCAGCCAGCAAAGCTGGCTGAGGAATTCTGGGAGTTGAAGTCCACAAGTCTTAAAGTTGCCAAGGTTGAGAACCCCTGATCTAGGACGACCTGTCCCTGGCCGAAAATCCAAACATTTACCATGATTATTTTTTCATGATGAGATAAAAGATTGCAAGAAATTGGTGCTTTGTTTGTGAAACAGTTGTTATTTTTCCTGTAATCAGTTGATGAGTTGGTAAACACAGTAACTCCGTGATCTTGGTAATTTGACGTAGAAGGAAAAGGCAAGTAACAGTAACAGTAATAAAGCTGGAAGGGACCTTGGAGGTTATCTAGGCCAACCCCCTGCTCTCGCAGGAGACCTGTACTATTTCTGATAGATGGCTGTCCAGTCTCTTCTTAAAGGCCTCCAGTGTTAGGGCACCCACAATTTGTGAAGGCAGTTTGTTCCACAGGTTAATTGTTCTATTAGGAAGTTTCTCCTTATTTTTAGGTTGCTTCTCTCCTTGGTTTCATTATTTTCAAGAATAATGGTTCAACATTATTTGGGATGAAATAGATCCAAGTTTTAAAGAAATGCAATAAAAACCGAAACCCCTGCTACTATAGTCCAATGAAAAAATAGATGCAGAATACAGAATAACAATAATACGTAGTAATCATCATAATATCCAACTTTGCATGAATATAAGTAATATAATTACCCAAATTCAGAATGATCTTTCATGGGGATAATCCTTTCCATTTTTTTCTCCCACTGTTCTGTATGTCTGGTGTCCCTGTTTATGTGTAATGCACTCTGCACATGCTCGGAAGAATGGTTCCTATAGAATTTGCATTAGCACCGCAACTCTAAATAGTGGAAGCAATTGCAGAGGCTGAATGGGAAGCCTTTGCCTCATGAAAAAACACCTTTGGGACTTTTAAACAAGCATTTCTCAACTTTGGAAACTTTAAGACAGGTGGACTTCAACTCCCAGAATTCCTCAGCCAGCCTGCTGAACATGTTGAAGTCCAGCTTTCTTAAAGTGGCCGAGTCTGAGAAACATTGGTTGAAATGAAATTCTGCTCCCCGCCGTCGCCTAAATCAAGAGTCCCCAAACTCAGCAATTGTGTGGACTTCAATTCCCAGAATTCCTCAGCCAGGAATTCTGGGAGTTGAAGTCAACAAGTCTTCAAGTTGCCGAGTTCGGAGACCCCTGGCCTAAATAGAACTTATTTCGAACTCGGCGGAGTATAGGACCCAGGGAAGCAAAATTTTTCTGCCTCTGCTAACAAACGTTCTCAGCGAGGAAAGCCGTCATGACGTTTCTTGGTGGGCGTGTCCTGGTAGCGCAGGCGGAAGTCCGCATGCCTCTAATAATATGGCGCTCGTTTGCAGGTTGCAGCTGGATGGTGCGTCCTTAGACGTACAATAAATAAATACTGTATATTGAGAGCGCTAAAGCCTGACTAGTTTTGCCCAGTGCCTTGTCACCTCTGCAGTACAAAGGTTTTTGCAGCTTGGAAAGCCGGAGTGGAGATAAACAAGGCGAGTTTATATCAGAAATATCAGGAAAACTCGACGGGGGCGCTGCGTCTCCTTATCTGGCTCGCAGAATGGTGGAAAAGAAAATTTCAGGTATTTTGGACTGGGGAAAAGGGGGGGCTTGTTGATAATGCAAAGGGTGACTGGGGCAATTTTATTTTTTATTTTGCAGAGGTAAATAAAGAATGCAGGTGGTCCTCGAGTTACAGCAGTTCGTTTAGTGACCGTTCAAAGTTAGAACCGTACTGAAAAATAGTGACTTCAGAATTGTTTTTCACGGTGAGGACTTTTGAGGCAGCCCCATGATCAGGGGATCAAAATTCAGATGCGTGGCATGGTTCATACTTAGGACCGTCGCTGTGTTCCAAGGTTGTGTGATCCCCTTTTGCGACCTTCTGACAAGGAAAGTCAGTGGAGGAAGCCAGATTCACTTAACAACCTGGTTACTAACTTATCAGCTCAGTGATTCACTTAACATCTGTGGCAAGAAAGGTCGTAAAATGAGGCAAAACTCATTTAATAAATGTCTCACTTAGCAACATAAATTCTGGGCTCAATTCTTTATCTTTATCTTTATTTCGACTTATATGCCGCCCTTCTCCCCAGACTCAGGGCGGCTCACAACAGAAATACAAGTACAAAAATATAAGTAATTTAAAATAGTAGTACAATATACAATTGTGGTCATAAATCAAAGACTACCTGTATTTTAATACCCGCCAACATTTCCCTTCCTCGTATTTCATACAAGACTAAGCAACTTGATGTAGATGACTAGATTGAGATTTGAAGATCAGTTTGGGGACGCTGGATCCCAAATGTACTGCCACTCTGCGTGGTCTGGGAAGGGATGGGCCATTAGATGGTTCCTGGGAGAAAATGTTGTAAAATGGGGCAAAACTCACTCAACAAATGTCTTGCTTAGCCACAGAAATTTTGGGCTCAGTTGTTGACGTAAGTTGAGGACTACCTATATACCTTTAGTACATCACAGCAGCTACCTGTAAGAGGAAGAATAAGCTCATAGACCTGAAAATCATCTTCAGATGCTGTGTCCTGCCACTGGAGGGAGCATTTGGACAACATATCCATTTCTTTGGTGCTTTGGTGCTGTCTGAGCTTGGCTGTTTTCTTTCAGGGGTTTCACGACTGATGATGTTATCTAGTTTGGATAATGAACAAAGACCTTTCATCAATGAACTCACACATTCATGTTTGGTTTTATATTTGCATAAAAGAATGAGTCATCCACATTGAGAGATAGTTTATAAAGGGTGCAGAAGGCACGACTGGGTTTATTAAGTGCCCTAAGAAGGAGTAATAAACTGGGCCTTGCAAACCATAGGAAATATATGCTCATGACGTCTAAGAAATACATGGACCAGCTAAAGAAATGAATATTTCATGTTCTTAACCATGCTGGGTAGTAACTGTGAGTTCACACAATGCACTAAGCCAACATTAAAATTACATTGTGGTATTGTTGAGAGGCCCACAACAGATCTTGGGCTGTTTATTGGCCATTGGGTGAGGTTATTGGGGGGGGGTGTTAAGGGTTGAGGTAGGAACAGAAATGCTCATCCTTAATGCTGTTGCCAAATATGAAAAAAGGCAGGAAAATTGATGCAGTTCAGCCATTTTGCTGCCAAATGTTGGCAGGATGATCTCAGGTGTTTCAAGGGAGATGCATGTGGCCTTAAAGCAGACCTGGGCATTTTATGGCTCCCAGACCACATCAGGCCCTTTGGTTCTCCCTATCTGGCCCACATGAGGTAAATCGGAAATTAGAAATAAAATGTAAGCAAGTATATGGCTCTATTGGTTTGGCTCTCCACAGCACTGCTAGTTTCTCATGTGATCCCTCAGGAAAATTAATTGCTTACCCTTGGCTTAAGGTAATTGGGACATGTGCATCAGGAGATTGGAAGTGCCCTTTGCCAGCTGGGAACATTTATTTATTTATTTATTAAATTTCTATACCGCCCCTCTCCCGTAGGACTCGGGGCGGTTTACAGCCCAATTAAAACAGATAATAACAATAAATATTTAAAAATAAATTAAATTAATACATGGCTGTTACTAAAACCTGTTAAAATCCCAATTCTAAAACCCGAACAGCCTTGTTTAAAAAATTTACACAGAAATTTAGATAAAACCCGAGGAGGTCTAGGCCAGGCTGGCTTGATTGAAGAGATGAGTCTTCAACTCTCTTCTGAAGGTGCGGAGATCTGACACGTCCAGAGTTCTGTGGGGAGCTCGTTCCACATCGTCGGTGCCCCCACAGAAAAGGCTCTCCCCCTGGGCGCCACCAGCCGACACTGCTTAGCCGATGGCACCCTGAGGAGGCCCTCTCTGTGGGAGCGAACTGGTCGATGGGAGGTATTTACTGGCAGAAGGCGGTCTTGTAAATAACTGGGTCCTATGCCATGGAGAGCTTTAAAGGTGGTAACCAATACCTGCCCCGTTGCCAGACGCCAGCTGACCTCCTTGAAGGCAACGTGGTTGACTCAATCCGGCTTGGCTTCAGTCCTCTTTCTTCTTTCTCAGCAAGGTCCCAGGACCCCAGCCAGAGGCGTATTTTAGACCGGGCCACCCGCCAACGCCGTCTCAACCGACAATTAGAGGCCCTGGAAAATGACAATTTCCAGGATGACCCCCATGCCAACATGCCACAGCTGGTGAAGCGCTTGCCTCAGTTTGATGATGATGCCGAAACAGGTGAGTTTTCGTTGATTTCACCGTCACACAATTTCACTTTCATTCTCATTTGATTTCACTTTCCTTTGATTTCACGCTCCCTTAATTTTCCTTGACTTCCTTTTCTTTCTTAGCTAATAGATAACCTGATTTGATTTGTTTGATTTATTTAGCCTGGTTTGTTTGTGTGAGCACCTGCATACATATATGTGTCTGCATGTGTTTGCAAATACATACACATGTATAAACATAAATATATGCTTACGCACACAAGTAGAGATGTATTCCTCAAAGAAGGGGGACATGCCAAGATGGTGGCTACAAACATATCATTAAATCACCATCTCTTTTTACCTATTTTGACTGTTTTCCTCTCCTCTGAACATCCCTCCATAAGTACATTCCTTGGTTTGTACGTGGTGAGAATGTATTTCCCGTCTAGATTTGTGAATAGGGGTTTTGTGTGTTTTTGTAGTTTTCTAGGCATTGCCAGGTTGGTTTTTTTGGGGGGAAATAGAGATCTCTTTTTTGGAAGCAAAGAGCTAATACTTAATTGGTCACTGAGAACCCCGACTGCCTCAGTTTAATAAAAAAACCTCTTTTCATTTCCCTCCTTACTCTTCCGCAAATTGGAAGTTTGCTTCCTGGCCACACACACCCCAGGATTGCCATTTTGTGAACAGCTTCCACAAAACTCAACATTTGCCTAGAAAAGTAGGACACCCCCCTGTCTTAAATTAACAAAATCCCAAACTTCATAACCTTTCTTTATTGTTGTATTCAATGCCACAATGTCTATTGAGGCCAAAAGGCATTTGCCCTCATCTATAATTTGTGTTTTCCTTTCTTTGTCTTTCATTTGCAGGTAAAAAGAAGAAAAAAACCCGTGGAGATCATTTCAAGCTGCGTTTTCGTAAAAATTTCCAGGCATTGTTAGAAGAACAGGTCCTTCTCTTGCTCTGTTTTTTTTCTTAAGAAAAAAATTGTGTGTGTGTGTGTGTGTATCAACTCTTAATTTTTCTTATTATTATAATTATGGTTATTTTGGTACAGATAGTCCTCGTTTAGCAATTGTACAAAGTTAAGTACATATGTGTGCCTTCAAGTCAGGGTTTGTTTTTTTTTAAACTCCTGATGACAGAGTGGACAAATCTGTGCCGTTTTCCTGGCAAGATTTTTTAGAAGTGGCTTGCCATTGCCTCCTTTCTAGGGCTGAGAGACAGTGACAGGCACAAGGTCACCCAGCTGATCTTGTGCCTAAGGCGGCATTAGAACTTACAGTCTCCTAGTTTCTACCATGATACCTTAACCACTGCACCAAGCTGGCTCTTCAAACTTAAGACGCTAATGAAAAAAAAAAAACTTTTCGGCTAATCCTCGCATTTGCCACCTTTGCAGGTCTGTAGAGAAAAGGAAAGCTGAAGGCAGATCATAAAGCATGGTTGTGATTTCATTTAGAGATCATTTCATTTCACAATCAATTTGCCAGTTCCAGTTTCTCCCGCCCGCCACCAAGAACACTGGTTAAAATAACGAAGATTTAAAAAAGGACATTGGTAAAGCTAACTTCCGAAACCCACGTTGCAAAACACACTGCCAAAGATCGTGTTTTGCTCAGGGGTATGCAGGTTGGAACTGAATTATTTGGATGGATGTTGTGGCCAACACTTGGAAGGAAGTGTTGGCCACAATCATAGGCACGCTGAGAGTGTTCCTGTCTCTGCCCTTCTAACCCGTTAAGGAAAGACGTCTTGTTAATTGCAAAGTCGTGTCCGACCCATCGTGACCCCATGGACAACGTTCCTCCAGGTCTTCTTGTCCTCTACCATCTTCTGGAGTCCATTTAAGTTCACGCCTGCTGCTTCAGTGACTCCATCCAGCCATCTCATTCTCTGTCGTCCCTTTCTTCTATTGCCCTCCATCTTTCCCAGCAACAGACTCTTCTCCAGTGAGTCCTTCCTTCTCATTAGGTGGCCAAAGTACTTGAGTTTCAACTTCAGGATCTGGCCTTCTAAAGAGAAGTCAGAGTTGATCTCCTCTAGGACTGATCAGTTTGATCGCCTTGCAGTCCAGGGGACTCGCAGGAGTCTTCTCCAGCACCATCGTTCAGAGGCCTCAATTCTTTGTCGCTCAGCCTTTCTTATGGTCCAACTTTCATAGCCATACATTGCAACTGGGAAAACCAAGATGTCTTAGACTTAGGATAATCTTTTTTTATATATATATATATTATTTTCTTTTCTTTTTTTTCTATTTTTTTTGTAAATATTTTATTAATTTTATAATTATAAACAAAGAATCAAATTAAATACAACTCAACTTAATACAATCTTTTTCAACTTACTCCCACACAAAACAAAACATATATTCTTATAAAAACTTACATAAAATAAAATAACTATGGGTGTTGCTCGGCAGCACCCCCTCCACCACATCCCCCTCTTCCTTCCTCCCAATCTCGTACTTCCCTCCCGCTCCCCTCTCTCCCTCCCTCACTCTCCACCCTCCTCTCCTACAACCTTCCTACTTCCCTCCACTCCTTCACTCCTCACTCTCACCCCCTCCAGATGTGGTCCAGAGGTACTGCCCGAGCAACTCCTCTTATATCGATAAATATATCATTCTTATATGATGCAAGTATTGCAGTTGAGTACATTATTACACCCCCCCAACCCACCCACCCCCTGACTTCCCAAAGTGAATACAGGGTAAAACAAAAGAAAACCCACTAGATTAAACAAAATTATTATATAAATCCTAATAAAAATTTAACTATATGCTAAATACAGTTTCTTAGATTGATATTTCCCTTGAATATAGTCTATCCATTTTTTCCAGTCCAGCATATATTTTTCATTTGAATGATCTTTCAAATATGCAGATACTTTAGCCATTTCAGCCAAATTTATGACTTTCAAAGTCCATTCCTCGATGGATGGTAATTCTGCCTTCTTCCAGTATTGTCCAACCAAAAGTCTCGCTGCTGTAATCAAGTTCAGAATTAAATTCATCTCTATGGTGGTGCAATCTTTTATAATACCTAATAAAAACAACTGTGATGAAAATTCAATAAGTTTTTTCAAAATATTTTGAAGTATCCACCATATTTTTATCCAAAAGCCTTGATTTTTCTACAAGTCCACCATACATGAAAATAAGTATCATCCATACATTCACATCTCCAACAGTTAGGTTTTAAATTAGGGTACATACATGATAATTTCTTCGGATACAAATGCCATCTATAAAACATTTTATAAAAATTTTCTCTTAAGTGTTGCGCTTGTGTAAATTTTACATTTTTCACCCAGATCCTCTCCCGAGTTTCCATCATAATTGGTTGTCCGAAATTTTGTCCCCACTTTATCATACAGTCCTTAACTAATTCAGTTTCTGAATCAATTTCTATCAATACGTTATACAATCTTTTAATATGCATTGGCCTTTGATCTCTAATTTGTTTAATTAAATTTTCATCTGTTTGGGATAAACCCATCTTCAAATCTTTTTTCCATCTAGTCTGCAATTGTAAATATTGAAACCAAGTAAGAATTATTCCTTCCTCTCTTAAAATATCCGAGGACTTCAATAATAAAAGATTCCCTTCTTTAATTAGGAGTTTCTCATAGGGCACCACATCTTGTAATTGTACTCTATTTATATTCTCTATTGCGTGTCTGGGAACCGTCCAAACAGGAATCTTATCATTTAATTTATACTGATATTTTTTCCAGTCACGCAGCAGAGCATTTCTCAATAGGTGCTCTTTGAAACTCCTATCCACCTTTTTATCATAAACTAAATATGCATGCCAACCATATAATAAACCGTACTCTTCAATATTCAATATTCTATCATTAGTTAAATTGACCCAATCACTTATCGCTACTAAAACTGCAGCGTGATAATATAACTTAAAATTAGGCATTTTCAAACCACCTCTTTCCCTTGTGTCCTGAATAATTTTTAGTTTGACCCTCGGTTTCTTACCATTCCAAATAAATCTATTAATACCCTTCTGCCACTCCTCCAAATTCGCATCTTTTTTAAGTATAGGATAATCTTGATAATAGAATTTTAGGAGCTCATGTATCATGCAGATAAAAGATCCGTTGATCTGTAGAGTGGAAGAAAGCGTCTCTTATAAAGTGCC
Organism: Bothrops alternatus; assembly: GCA_034064705.1. Lineage (NCBI taxonomy): Eukaryota > Metazoa > Chordata > Lepidosauria > Squamata > Viperidae > Bothrops > Bothrops alternatus. Next base: position 4,133,972 of record JARGCV010000182.1, on the reverse strand, counting down.
CTTGTGGTCTGTTCATCGGTAAGCTACACAGGTCCTTGACTTACGACTAATCACTTAGCAACCTTTCAAAGTTAGGACACCCCATATGGTGCTTATGGCCTGGTTCCAAATTCCTATGACTGCATTCCCTGAAGGTCATGTGACCACATTTTATACACTTGGCAATCAGCCCATATTTATGTCTGCTTCGCCCTGCAGTCACCTGTGATTTACGGCAGCGCCCCCCTCCCAAACCTTTTGGGCACCAGGGACCGGTTCCGTGGAGAGAGGTTTTTCCGTGGACTAGACGGGGCCTAGTTTCGCATACTGCCTGCATTCCGCGGATGAGGCTTCGCTTGTTTGTGCTGTCCGGTTTCTGGCACGCTGCGGCTCAGTGCTGCTCCATGGACTGGGGGTTGGGGACCCCTGATTTATAGCATTGTGGCCGAAAACCCGCATGTTCAGTTTCCCGCAAAAGCACCTCATAGCGAGCAGTAGGTTAGCTTAACAACCATGGTGTTTGCTTTACATCCACGACAGTCGCTTAAAAACCACCCCCAAAAAGTCATAAAATTGGGTTGGATCTCCTTTACGGCCATCACGGCTTACTATATAAGTCGAGAACTATCTGCATTGTGCTGGTTTCGTGTTCTTGGTATCATTTCAAGTGAGGAAGATTGAAAAAGAGCCACCCCGATGTAAAGCATGCTGACCGGGGGATTCTGGGAGTTGAAGTCCCCACATTTTAAAGTTGCTAAGGTGGACAACCACTGATCTAGGAGATAGACGAATCACTTTGGGTTGGAATGGTGAAGGAAGTCTATCTCAGATCTTGGTAAGAGCACACTTGGAAAATTGCGTCCAGTTTTGGTCACCACGATATGAAAAAGATGTTGAGACTCTAGAAAGAGTACAGAGAAGAGCAACAACGATGATTAGGGGAACTAGAGGCTAAAACACACAAAGAACAGTTGCAGGAATTGGGTTTGTCTAGTTCAGCGGTTCTCAACCTTTTTCAGGCCGAGACCCCACCTGCGCCGCCCATGCACGGCGCGACGGCCCGAACTGCGCATGCGTGGCGCGCGCGCGACGGGCCGAACCGTGCATGCGCAGTGCGTGCGCAACACCCCGAACCGCGCATGTGCAGCGCGACAGCCCAAACTGCGCATGCGTGGTGCGTGCGCGATGGCCCGAACCGCGCATCCGCGGCGCGACGGCCCGAGCCACGCATGCGCGGCGCGACGGCCCGAACCGCGCATGCACGTCGCGTGCGGCGGTCTGAACTGTGCATGCGCAGCGTGACGGCCCGAACTGTGCATGCGCAGCGCGCGCGCGATGGCCCGAACCGCGCATGCGCGGCGCAACGGGCCGAACTGCGCATGCGTGGCGCACGTGCGATGTCCCAAACCGCACATGCGCGGCGCGCGCGCGACAACCCAAACCACGCATGCGCGGCGCGTGCGCGACGGCCGAGGGGAAAGGGGGGAAAATGGCGGACTGCGGTGTCCGGCGACCCCCGCAAAACGGTTGTTTGACCCCAAATGGGGTCGCAACCCACAGGTTGAGAACAGCTGGTCTAGTTTAATTAAAAGTACTAGAGGCGACATAACAGCAGTGTTGTAATATCTCAGGCTGCCACAAAGAAGAGGGGCTCAAACTATTCTCCAAAGCAGGGCTTTTCAACCTTTTCACCCATTGGACCACTTTTAGGATATGGCAACATCCGAGGACCACCAGTCACCTAGCAAGGTGTTAAAAACTTGATGACCAAAAAAAAAAAAAAAAAGGAAAAAAGTGATAAAGTCCTCGATTTACAACAGCTCGCTTAGTGACTGTTCAAAATTACAATGGCACTGAAAAAAGTGCCCCCCAAGCCACAGCCGAGCAAGACACCTGCCTGCCCACCTGGTGGTGCTCTTCAACCTGTCCAAAGTTTTCATTGCTGTGAGCATTTCTGTTGAGGATTGGCAGCGGGGGTGGGGTGGGGGGTGTTTGGTTTTTATTTGCCCCGTCTGCTGGGTGGTTGCAGCAGGTTTTGGTCACTTCACATGACCCTGGGAAACTGTGACCATCATAAATATGAATCAGTTGCCAAGCATCTGAATGTAAATCACAAGACCCTGGAGATGCTGCAACGTTCCAGCTGATTGGCACTTCTTCTGGGCTCAGCAGAAGTGCCAGGATCAGTGCTGCTTTCCAGCTGATTGGTGCTTCTTCAGGGCTCAGCAGAAGCACCAGGATCAGCGCCGGGCTCCAGCTGGAGCCTGGCGCCGATCCTGGCACTTCCACTGAGCCCTGACAGTCCTGAAGAAGCGCCGATCAGCTGGAAAGCAGCACTGATCCTGGCGCTTTTGCTGAGCCCTGACAGCCCTGCATCTCCAGCCATCTCTCACTCAGGCTTGTGCAGTGCTGCCGCCAGTTCAGCTCATTCCCCTCCCCCGCTACCACTTTTCTAGGATGGTCGCATACCACCTGCCAGGTGCCAATGTACCACAGGTGGTACCCGTACCACTGGTTGAAAAGCCCTGTGTTAGATTGTCGTCTATCCTTGGAGTAAATCCAAGCCACTGAATTTCTTTCTTTGACTTCCAGCAGAACCTCAACACAAGTGAAGGGCCCAATTACCTGACAGCGTGTGCGCCCCCTTCCAATTTGCCGCAACGTCATTTCTGCACAGTTTGTGGCTTCCCGTCAAATTACACATGTGTTTCTTGCGGCGCCCGCTACTGCTGTGTCAAATGTTTGGGGACACATCACGAAACACGGTAAGCCTTCTCTAGTCACGTGGGATGATTAAGCATTGTTTTTAGGCAAATAAGGTCTGTTAATAAAAATGGTTGATTCCTGTGTTTGAGCCAGATGCAATTTAGGAACATGCAGGCAATCACACACAAAAATGTATGTGCACTGCAACATGCGATGATTTTATTTTCTTTTAATATGAAGCAGACAAAGGTTGATCTTCAAAAACTTCCAACTCTTAATAGTAAAATCAAGGATGGAGCCAAGATATAATTTCACAAACTGAGACGAAACAAACATAAGACCTTTTATTGATTTCTATATGGGGGAAATAACTGCTATTGTGTATACTTGCAGATAAGGTATAGAGTTTCCTGCCTGAGCAGGGGGTTGGACTAGATGACCTCCAAGGTCCCTTCCAAATTATTATTATTATTATTATTATTAATCATTATCGCACAGTCAACCAGATGTTCAGACTGGATTTGGCATTTTTGTCTACCTATCGAGTCCTTACCAAGGACCTGGGATAGGCAGACATGGATGTCTGATGGTATTACAGATATCATTGCAGGATGGAAGCAGTTCCTAGTAAGCCCACCTTTTGAAATTGACTAACGGTGAATTTGTCAATGCCAATGGTGTTCAAGTGGTGCTCCAGTTGTTTTGGGATTGCACCCAACGCGCCTATTGGTACTACCCTTGCTTGCCTTTGTCACAGTCTTTCTATATCTATTTGTAGGTCTTTGTATTTTGTTATTTTCTCCAGTTCTTTCTCGTTTATTCTACTGTCTCCAGGCACTGCCATGTCCACTATCCAGACATCATCATCATTATTATTATAAATTAAATTTGTGAATTTTTAACCAAAACTCGGTATGAAAAATGCACTACTTGCAGATAAGCTGAACCACAAAATGTTCATATGTTATAATTTTCACAATTGGCTTACCCATAGGTAACCCATGGATTATCCATTTTTTCTTGATATTTTGGTTTTAAAAAAATCTGAGCTTAACCTGCCGTATGGAAAGGTGGATTGGCTGCCTGCCTGACTGATTGACAGCCTCATCTTTTAGACACCCTGCTAAAACTTTGTTCTGTCTTCTTTCAGGTGCTTGAAGTGGACAGTTTGAGTTATGCCATGAAGAATTATAAATATTATCTTATAAAGAGGTCCTTTCAAACAACCAGGTTGTCTTCCTCACAGAATAGATAGATTCTCCCTGTCATGAAGAGGTGTAAATAGGACTGTAATTTGCATTTGAGTAATAAAATGTTTTTGTGTTTTGTGGTCAGTGGCATGCGTTCTTCCTTTTAATCATATTGAGGGGTTTTTTTTTACTTGATTTAGAAGGTCATGAATTAAGATTTGGATGGCACAGTTATTTATGATATGATAAAATTAAAGTAAATGTTGATTTCAACAATAATTTTATTAGACCTGCCATACAGAGCAAAGTTATTTATGAAGTTGCCTCTTTGGGTATTCCCCCCCCCAAGAAGTTTTTTTTTAAGAAAAGAAATGTCAGTGAATCCAGACTGGTGGACTTATGGTAAAATAATATCTTTTAATTTTGGTGACCCCACGCTCAAATCTAAGGAAAGTTAAAATCAGAAGATCAAGTTTGCAATTGGTTTACATACTTACAAATGGAAAAAAAAATAAACTAGATTAAAAGAGTTATGGGTTTGATTTTGTTAAAAACTAATTGGAAACTTCACCATGTGGTAGTAATGAACATATTTTTGCTAATAATAAAACATTATTGACATTGAATTTAGAAAGTAAACATGTAAAACATTGTATGATACAGTGGGCAAGGAACTTTGGGTATAATGTGATTTATTTATTTGTTGGATTTATATGCCGCTCCTCTCCAAAGACTCGGAGCGGCTTACAACATCTATATAAAACAACAGATCATAATCTGAATCCAACCAAAAATATTTAAAAAAAATAAGAAACCCCACACACATTCAACATTCACACCACAGTCCACAATTATCCCCAGGCCTGCCGGCAAAGATAGGTTTTAAGGTTCTTTCGGAAGGCCAGGAGAGTTGGAGAAACGCGGACTTCAGGAGGTAGTTGGTTCCAGAGGGTGGGCGCCACAACAGAGAAGGCCCTCCCCCTAGGGCCCGCCAGACGACATTGTTTCGCTGACGGAACCCGGAGGAGGCCGACCCTGTGCGCTCTCACCGGTCGTAGGGAAGTATGTGGCAGAAGACGGTCCCATAAGTATCCTGCTTGAACAATGGGAGAATAGGTGGACGAAAGGCTTAAAATTCACACTAAATTATAATTTAAAATAAAACTTTTATAAGATGACATATCACTGATATTTAACACCAGATTATCTAAAATGTATAAAGGTATCTCAAATGTTAGAAATATAAATATAAAGAAGGGACTTTTTATCATTTATGGTGGACATGTGATAAAGCAAAAAAATATTGGAGTAGGAGAAAATCCTTAAAGTGAATATAAAGATAAAGATAAAAATTTTCTTCTGGGCTTAATAGAAAAACACTTGGAAAAAAATGTGGAACTCTGATTTTATATATGTTGATGGCAGCAAGACTACGCATAAAAATGGAAGGATGTTTCGATTTCCACCATGCACGAACGGCTGCAAAAGTTGACAGAATTAGCAAAGATGACTAAATTGACTATTTTGATAAAAGAAAAGAATATAAGTAATTTTGTTTCTATTTGGAAACCGTTTCTGGAATTTGTGCTTAAGGTGAAAAAAAAATGATACTTTGATTTTGGGTTTTACTAATTAGACTGATTTGTCGATACAGAAATGGTTACCTTATAGAAATGTTCCCAGTTGCAATGTATGGCTGTGAAAGTTGGACCATAAGAAAGGCTAACCGCAAAAGAATTGAGACCTTTGAACTTTGGTGCTGGAAAAGACTCTTGCGAGTCCCCTGGACTGCAAGGTGATCAACCGGTCAGTCCTAGAGGAGATCAACCCCGATTGCTCTTTAGAACGCCAGATCCTGAGGTTGAAACTCAGATACTTTGGCCACCTAATGAGAAGGAAGGACTCACTGGAGAAGGACCTAATGCTGGGAAAGATTGAGGGCAATAGAAGAAGGGGACAACAGAGAATGAGGTGGCTGGATGGAGTCCCTGAAGCAGTAGGTGTGAACTTAAATGGACTCCAGAAGACGGTAGAGGACAAGAAGGCCTGGAGGAACGTTGTCCATGGGGTCGCGATGGGTCGGACAAGACTTCGCAACTAACAACAACAGAAATGTAAAAAGTTGTGATTCGATGCTAATGCCTTATTTTACTGCAACACAGGAAGTCGGAAGTCAACACTTTTTTTTAATTTCCCCCTTCTTTTCCACACTTCTCTTTTTCCCTTCCCCTTACCTTTGCTCCCTATTATTTGCTTTTGTATTTTCAAATTTTATAAGCTAATAAAAAATTTAAAAAAATATTCAGCTATTTTTTCTGCAGCTTGGCTTCCTTTTTTTCCTTTCCTTTTTCTATGGGAAACTGTCCTTAAAGTCTCTACGTTAAAGCCTCAATTTTAACAAAATGAAGGAGAAAAAGCGTGACCTGAATTCCTTAAATGACACATGGACTACTAGCCTGCACGTTATAGCAGATTCTTTTAGGTGCAAAATGGCGCATTCCGTATTTGAATTGAGGTTGTCCATTACAAGCAACATTTGAAACTTTAAAGAAAAGTACAATAAATCTGGAGGCTGGCAGGTTACAGGTAGAGTCCTTGACATACGACTACAGTTGAACCCAAAATTTACGTTGCTAAGCGAGACATTTGTTAAGTGAGTTTTTCCCATTTTACGACCTTTCTTGCCACAGTTGTTAAGTGAATCACTGCATTTGCTAAGTTACACGGTTGTTAAGTGAATCTGGTTGACTTTGCTTGTCAGAAGGTCTCAAAAGCTGATCACATGACCCTGGGACACTGCAACCGTTATAAATATGAGTCAGTTTTCTACTCTCTGAATTTGGATCATGTGACCATGGGGATGCTGCAATGGTCGTAACTGTGAAAAAGGGTCAGAAGTCACTTTTTTCACCGACAGCTTTGGTCACTAAACAAACTGTTGTAAGTCAAGGATCACCTGTATTTATGTTTGAGCTATTATAGTGTGGGGAAAAATACACGCGCAGCAACCTGCCATGCTTTCCCCTCCCCACAAACCTCATAACCTTTTGATACCCTTTGTCCCAAGGAAGCAGCCAGAAGGTCATCCCCTTTTGACTTAATACCTCACCTTTTGACTTAATACTTTACCTACCTAAACAGATAATATGCTTAGTTCCTTCTCCTATCTTTTCCTGCCTTTGTTAGTTCCTTGCTTTTTACCTGGTCTTTGAACAGGTAATATGTTACTAGAAATAGTTGCTTATATGAAGGAATTTTCCAATGAAGAAACTTTATGTCAGCATCTAATGGTTAAACTTATGAATATAAAATGTCAGCATTTAATGTAAAGCCTATGTATGTAACAAGTATATAAGAAACAATAAACTCAGAGTTTGTCAAGCTGTGTCCTGCAGCTTCAAACCTCTGCTCAAGAAATGTCTGCGTCTTTCTCTTAGCATCATTACATCTGGCGCCCGTGAACAGGGACATCCCCTCCCGAGGGAAAGCAGCAACTAACATTATTATTATTATTATTATTATTATTATTATTATTATTATTAATTCGATTTCTATGCCGCCCTATTCCGAAGAACTCAGGGCGGCTCACAACACAGTAGAAATCAACATATAAAAATACATGTAAATATAAAACCTCTTAATTTTTTAAAAAAACCAATCATTCAGCATACACACAGACATACACTGGCTTGGGGCAAGATGTTAACTACCCCAGGCCTGCCGGCAGAGGTGTGTTTTGAGTAATTTACGAAAGGCGGAGAGGGTGGGGGCGACACGGATCTCCGGGGGAAGTTGGTTCCAGAGGGCTGGGGCCGCAACAGAGAAGGCTCTTCCCCTAGGCCCCGCCAGGCGACACTGGCTGACGGGACCTGGAGAAGGCCGACTCTGTGGGCCCTAACTGGCCGCTGGGATTCATGGGGCAGCAGACGGTCCCGTAAGTAACCTGGTCCGATGCCATATTTACATATTTACAGTTGTCTGGAACAGACCCCTTGGTGCACCTTCTCGTCTTCTCGTCCTGCGAGATTTCTCAAACTGTAAGTATGGGCTGCGATATATCTCACCATCAGCAAAAGCATGTAAGAGAGTTAAAGTTTCTCTTACACAAATCAGGCATGGCAATGCCTGAAAAGGAGCTTAGGAAGCTAGTGAGTGAGATAGGGAAAAACTGTCCTTGGTATCCTGAAAGGGGGACGCTCCAGCTTAAGGATTGGGAAAGAATAGGTAACACCTTTCATCAGGAACCCCGAGCCTCAGTGGATGTTTTGCATTGTTGGCATCAATGTCGCCATGCAGTGGAAAAATATGGGGCTGATGCAGTACAATTAAGTTCTACTCCCTCTCCAGGTTTTAATCATGAAAAGGTTTCAGTTCCACCAGCTCCTATATCTTCCACGATGGATGTGACACCTTCAGAGCAAAAGAATTCTAGATCTTATGTTTCTATTTGCCATGTATTAGAAAATCAAATGGCGAAAGGGGAGGGAGATATGCAGGAAATAGCAGATATGCTCTCAGTTTGTCCTGTACATTTTGACTGGGCAGGTAGATGCAAATGGAGCCCCAGTGGTTGAATATCGACCACTTTCTTATGCAATCTTAACAGAATTGCGTAAGGGTATAAGAGATACTGGGTTAGGAAGTTCTTGTGTGCAAGGTATGTTAGAAACAACAATGAGGAATCATGTTTCGGTACCAGAAGATTGGAAAACAACAATTCGTATGTTATTAACACCAGCTCAGTATGTGATATGGGATAGTGAGTTTAGACATCAATGTGCATTAAGAGCTGCAACTTCTGGAGGTGCTTACCTCCCAGAGCAGTTATATGGCTCTGGTGATTACACTCCAGTGGATGCACAAATTGTTTTGCCTATAGCTACTCTTCAAATATCCTCTGAATGTGCTTACAAAGCTTTTGGAAAAGTTCCTATAATTGGGAAACCATCTCAAGCATTTTCAAATATTCGTCAAAAGGCAAATGAACCATATGCAGATTTTATTAACCATCTGCAAGATGCCTTGAAACGACAAATTGATAATCCTGATGCCCAAGCTGAATTGCTTATGAAATTAGCTAAAGAAAATGCCACCACTGAATGTAAACGGGCCATCGTTGGATTGGGAGCTCAGCCAGATTTAGCAGAAATGATCAAAGCATGTCAGGAACTGCTTCTTTTCAAACTAATCTCTTAGCTGAGCTCTTACAAAACCTCAGGGGAAATGTTATAATTGTGGTAAAAGTGGACACTTTAAACAGGATTGCAGAAATCCTGGGGGAGGAAGGTATGCCTCCCGACCATTTAAAAATATTGCTAAGAGGCGTCCAAAAACAAAATGCCCTAAGTGTAATAAGGGATTTCATTGGGCTGATGAATGTCGGTCAGGAAACTTCAAAGCGGGCCGGTCTCTGGCCCCGGTCCAAACAGAGACCCTTCAGTAATTCCATCAACAATTAACAATAGCCCTGCTGCCACTAGAGAGAGTGCTGGGATAGATTTAACTATCCAACAAGAAGTGTGTTTCAAATTTCCAGGAGAAGTACAAGTAGTTCCTTCACAACTTTCTGGATCCTCTCCCTTCTGGATATGTTGGATTAATTTTGCCTCGATCTAGCATGGGAAAAAAGGGAATTTTTGTAATACCTGGAGTAATTGATTCTGACTGTACAGGTGTCATCTTTATTCAATTATGGACTAACATGCCACAGACTTTGCCAAGCAATACTAGTCCTGCACAATTACTCCATTTGCCCTATTTTGTCCCTGCAGGGGGTCATGATAGGGATCGAAGGGACGGCGGGTTTGGTTCCACGGATCCCGTTGTAATTGCATTAACCACCCCAATCACCACCCAGCGACCCCGTCAGACAGTCTTTTTTCAGGGTAAGCCTTTTGAGGGCATAATTGATACAGGGGCTGATGTTTCAGTAATTTCAGCTAAAGATTGGCCTGCATCTTGGCCCACTGACCCATGCCCTAGTGTTTGGGGTGTAGGAGGGCGACAAGGTGCACGACAAAGTACACAATTTCTTTCTGCAAGTCTTCCCAATTCTACTGTAACTGTTCAACTTCGTCCTTTCATTCTTGACATTCATGTCAACCTATGGGGACAAGACTTTATTTATTTATTTATTTATTTATTTATTTATTTATTTATTTATTTATTTATTTATTTATTTATTTATTTATTTATTTATTTATTTATTTATTTATTTATTTATTTATTTATTTATTTATTTATTTATTTATTTATTTATTTGATTTTTATGCCGCTCCTCTCCGGAGACTCGGAGCGGCTCACAACATATACAAAACATCAAAACATTAAAAATAGATATCCAACACACGCACAACTTTCGAACCACAACCCACAATCATCCCCAGGCCTGCCGGCAAAGATAAGTTTTAAGGTTCTTTCGGAAGGCCGGGAGAGTGGGAGAAATGCGGACTTCAAGGGGCAGTTGGTTCCAGAGGGTGGGCGCCACAACAGAGACGGCCCTCCCCCTAGGACCCACCAAACGACATTGTTTCGCTGACGGGACCCGGAGGAGGCCGACCCTGTGTGCTCTCACCGGTCGTAGGGAAATATGTGGCAGAAGATGGTCCTGTAAGTATCCTGGTCCAAAGCCATATAGGGCTTTATAGGTAATGACCAGCACTTTGAATTGCGCTCGGAGACCAATAGGCAACCAATGCAGCATGCGGAGGGTTGACGAAATGTGGGCACAACGTGGAAGGCCCACAATTGCTCGCGCAGCTGCATTTTGCACTAATTGTAGTCTCCGAATACTCTTCAAGGGCAGCCCCATGTAGAGAGTGTTGCAGTAGTCGATCCTCGAGGTGACAAGGGCATGTGTGACTGTGAGGAGAGACTCCCGATCCAAATAAGGACGCAACTGGTGCACCAGGCGAACCTGGGCAAATGCCCCCCTCGCCACAGCCGATAAATGATGTTCCAATATCAGCTGTGGATCGAGGAGGACACCCAAGTTGCGAACCTTCTCCGAGGGGTTTATAGATTCACCCCCCCAGAGTAATGGAAGGATGGATTGAAGCGTCCTTGGGAGACATAACCCACAGCCACTCTGTCTTGTCAGGGTTGAGCCTTAATCTGTTAACGCCCATCCAGACCCTCACAGCCTCCAGACACCGGCACATCACCTCAACCGCTTCACTGGTTTGGCCAGGAGTGGAAATGTACAGCTGAGTATCATCAGCGTACTGATGCTATCTCACTCCATGCCGATGGATGATCTCTCCCAGTGGCTTCATGTAAATATTGAAAAGTAGGGGGGAGAGAACTGACTCCTGAGGCACCCCACACGGGAGTAACCTAGAGGTGGACCTCTGACCCCCCACAAACACCGACTGCGACCGACCAGAGAGATAGGAGAACCACCATAACACGGTGCCCCCCACTCCCAATCCCTCCAGCCGGCGCAGAAGGATGGTATCGAACGCCGCTGAGAGGTCAAGAAGCACCAGGAAAGAGGACTGGCCTCTATCCCGGGCCCGCCAGAGACCATCCATCAGAGCGACCAAAGCAGTTTCGGTGCTGTAGCTGGGCCTGAACCCAGACTGCAGAGGCCCCAGATAATCAGCTTCCTCCAGAGACCGCTGGAGCTGGAGTGCCACCACCTTTTCAACAACCTTTCCCACAAAGGGGAGGTTGGAGACTAGATGATAGTTAGTCAGAATTGCTGGATCCAGGGAAGGCTTCTTGAGGGGCGCACAAGTGCCTCCTTTAAGGGAGCCGGAAAGGACTTGCTTAGTAAATGGGAGGCTACTGTCACCTTCGATCAATAAAATGTTTGCCTTACCCTTAACTTGGTTAACTACTACACCTGTTTGGGTGGAACAATGGCCTCTTCCTCTGTACAAATTACAGGCCTTAAAAATTCTTGTTCAAGAACAATTACAGGCCAAACACATTGCCCCTTCCCTCTCCCCCTTGTCCCTTCCTTCCTTCCTTCCTTCCTTCCTTCCTTCCTTCCTTCTGCCTCCCTCTTTGTCCCTCCTTCCCTCCCTCTACCCCTTGTCCCTTCCTTCCTTCCTTCCTTCCTTCTGCCTCCCTCTTTGTCCCTCCTTCCCTCCCTCTCCCCCTTGTCCCTTCCTTCCTTCCTTCCTTCTGCCTCCTTCTTTGTCCCTCCTTCCCTCCCTCTCCCCCTTGTCCCTTCCTTCCTTCCTTCCTTCTGCCTCCCTCTTTGTCCCTCCTTCCCTCCCTCTCCCTCTTGTCCCTTCCTTCCTTCCTTCCTTCCTTCCTTCCTTCCTTCCTTCCTTCCTTCCTTCCTTCCTTCCTTCTGCCTCCCTCTTTGTCCCTCCTTCCCTCCCTCTACCCCTTGTCCCTTCCTTCCTTCCTTCCTTCTGCCTCCTTCTTTGTCCCTCCTTCCCTCCCTCTCCCCCTTGTCCCTTCCTTCCTTCCTTCCTTCTGCCTCCCTCTTTGTCCCTCCTTCCCTCCCTCTCCCTCTTGTCCCTTCCTTCCTTCCTTCCTTCCTTCCTTCCTTCCTTCCTTCCTTCCTTCTGCCTCCCTCTTTGTCCCTCCTTCCCTCCCTCTCCCCCTTGTCCCTTCCTTCCTTCCTTCCTTCCTTCCTTCCTTCTGCCTCCCTCTTTGTCCCTCCTTCCCTCCCTCTCCCCCTTGTCCCTTCCTTTCTTCCTTCCTTCTGCCTCCCTCTTTGTCCCTCCTTCCCTCCCTCTCCCCCTTGTCCCTTCCTTCCTTCCTTCCTTCTGCCTCCCTCTTTGTCCATCCTTCCCTCCTTTTTTCCCCTTATCCCTTCTGTCCTTCCTTCCTTCCCTCTTGTCTAGGATCGGGGCGAACCTCTACAGCTGATCCATGCTTGTGCAGCTGTAGCTGCTCTCCTTGTCTCCTGCCCAGCAAACTTGCTCCAGCTTTGCTAATTTAGCAGAAGCGCGAATCAGCTGTAGCCCGGGGCTTGCTAACTTAGCAAGCTGCAAGTCTTTCGGGGAAGCTAAGTGAGCTGGGTGGAGCTTTCTTTTTTTTAAAAAAAAAATATTTTATTGGTTTTATGATTTTAACAATAGGTGCTTAAAGCACACCGTGGTGATTGGGTAAACAAAAATTCAAAAATAAAAACATACATAAACAGCTCAACTTAGTACATTCACTTTCATCTTTCTATTTCCCTCAAACACACACACACACACAAACATATAAATTTAACATATTTCATTTCTATCATAAATTTCTGTTAAACCTATTTTAAGACTTTGTCAATTTCATTCCAAACTCTCCCCGATACATATACCATGATATTTATGAGATGTTACCATACATTCTTTCTACATTCATATATAAAATACTTTTAATGAAATGAGATAAATACCTACACATAACTTTTGGTGTTGCTCGCCCATTTCCCCTTTCACCACATCCACACTCCTTCTTCTCTACCTTCTTTCTCCCTTTCTTCTCTTCCCTACTTCCCTCTTCCCCTCTTCACCACTCTCCTTCCCTTTCTCTCCATGGTGGAGCTTTCTTCTGTCTCTGCACCGGCAGGTTTGCCGGCAGCAAAGCCCCCAGCCATGCTGGCAGCCTATCCCCCTCCCCTTGTCCCTTCCTGGGCACGGAGGGGGGAGGAAGGAAGGGATGAAGAGGGAGGAAAGTAAGTAAGGAACAATGAGAGAGGGAAGGAAGGAAGGAACAAAGAGGAAAGGAAGGAAAGAAGGAAGGAAGGAAAGAAGGAAGGAAGGGACAAGGGGAGAGAGGGAGGGAAGGAGGGAAGGAGGAAGAGACTAAGCAGGAGGTGAAGGAAAGGAAGGAAGGAAGGGACAATGGGAGAGAGGGAGGGAAGGAGGAAGAGACTAAGGGAGGGGAAGGAAAGGAAGGAAAGAAGGAAGGAAGGGACAATGGGAGAGGGTGGGAAGAAGGAAGAGACTAAGAAGGAGGTGAAGAAAAGGAAGGAAAGAAGAAAGGGACAAGGGGAGGCAAGGAAGGCAGGCACCCACCACAGTCCCATTCCAGATTCCCCCCCACAGGCACTCTGCAACCTGAGTGATCAGCTGGCCATGCCGCCTGGCCATTGATCACGTGACCCTGGGACACTGTGAATGTCAGTTGTCAAGCATCCGAATATAAATCACATGACCCTGGGGATGCTGCAACAATCATAAGTGTGAAAAAAGATCATAATTCACTTTTTCAGTGCTGTTGTAACTTCAAACAGTCACTAAGCGAATTGTTGCAAGTCAAGGACTACCTATACTTTCCCATTTTTCCCTCTTTTTCGGGGGGGGGGTCAAGTTTTTGATACCCCTGGCCAGCTGGATGGGTGGTTGGGGGTCATCACAACATGAGGAACTGTATTAAAGGGTCGTGGCATTAGGAAGGTTGAGAACCACTGACTTAGACTTATATAGAACACAGTCAAACTAGAGGCTTGGACTTCAAGAGAGCTAATTTCAATAAACTTAGAGAGGGCTTGGGAAGGATTCCATGGAGGAGAATCGTCAAGGGGAAAACAACTCAAGAAGCTTGGGAAATTTTGAAAAATGAGACAATAAAAGCACAGTCAAGCACAATACCAACAAAGAGGAAAAACAACAGCTCTCAAAAGAAACCAGCATGGCTGCATAAAGAACTCTCTGACAAATTGAAAGATAAAAAGGAGAAGTATAGAAAGTGAAAAGAGGGACACATAACTAAGTCAGAATATCAGCAAATAGCCCGAACCTACAAAGATGAAGTGAGGAAAGCCAAGACTCAAAATGAATTAAGACTCGCGACCAAAGTCAAAAATAACAAAAAAAAGCTTCTTTCAACATGTAAAAAACAAGAAAAAAGTGAAGGAAATGATTGGTCCATTAGTGGGTGAAAGTGGCAAGAAGGTGACAAGCAACAGGGCGAAAGTAGAACTATTTAACTTGTTTTTTGCATCTGTCTTTACACAAAGGGAAAAAACAGACCAACCTATCAAAAATAGTGCCATAAAAAACAGAATAGAAACACAAGTTAAGATAGACAAGAAAATATTAAGTGAGCACCTGTCCAGCCTAGATGTGTTCAAATCACCAAGACCAGATGGATTACATCCCAAGGTTTTCAAGGAACTGGCAGATGTGATCTTGGAACCACTGAACTATATTTTTCAAAGATCCTGGAGCACAGGGTAACTACCAGAGGACTGGAAAAGAGCTGATGTAGTTCCCCATCTCAAAAATGGGAAAAAAATGCATCCAGGAAATTACAGACCTATCAGCCTGACCTCAATACCTGGGAAGATCCTGGAAAAGATAATCAAACAACGAATCAACGAACACCTAGAGGCAAACAAAGTCATTACTAAAAGCCAACATGGGTTTGTCAAAAATAGATCATGCCAGACAAATCTTATTGCATTCTTTTACCAAGTGACAAAATTAGTGGATCAGAGGAATGCTGTGGATATAATTTACTTGGACTTTAGTAAGGCATTTGATAAAGTAGATCACAACCTATTACTTGATAAGATAGAAAAATGTGGGGTAGACAGAATCACCACCAGATGGATCCATAGCTGGCTAACCGGCCGTACTCAGCGAGTGGTTCTCAATGGACCGCATCTACTCAACTTGACTATAAACTTATACTGGAAAAACTTTATGAAGCTACTGATGAAATACGTTTGCAAATAAAAGAATTTACGATGGAAATAAAAAATAGAAATCCTGCTTTGAACTTCCAAACTGACTCCCAGACTTCGTCTGAGTACTCTATGGGTCAAGAAATAACAGAAGCGGGATTAACTAAAGGTAAAGAAGATTCCACTTTACTCTATACCAGTGGTTCTCAACGCAGTCCGCCATTTTCCCCCCTTTTCCTTAGATATGCTACTCCCGCTTATTCCATTGGCTTTTGAATGTCAATAGAATAGACTCTATTCAAGAGACTCGATTGTATTGCATTTGAAAGCCAATGTAAACTAAGGAAGTTTTGGTTTCGGAGGACGTGGCAGAAAGTCAGACAGAGAACAAGCAGCAGAAAGCGAGAGAGAACAAGCAGCAGAAAGCAAGAGAGAGAACAATCAAAAACAGTAAGTTTTGCCTGCTGCTGAGCTTCCTCTGCTTGGCCACCGGACACCCCAGCGGCCCCAGAACACCCTGCCCCCATTTCATGCAATTTCGTAGCTGCTGTCTCCCGTCCTGCTCCCTTCCCCATCTGTTTAGCTGAGGATGTGGGGGGGGCAGCTGGGAGCCGCTGCCTCCTGTCCTGCTCACCCTTGCCGCCTGTTCTGCTGAAGATGTGGGGGGGGGCGGCGGTTGGGAACTGCTGTCTCCCGTCCTGCTCCCCTTCCCATCTGTTTGGTTGAGGACGTGGGTGGGGCAGTTGGGAGCCGCTGCCTCCCGTCCTGCTCGCCCTCTCCGCCCGTTCTGCTGAAGATGGGGGTTCGGCTGGGAACTGCTGTCTCCCGTCCTGCTCCCCTCCCCATCTGTTTGATTGAGGACGTGGGGGGGGCAGTTGGGAGCCGCTGCCTCCCATCCTGCTCGCCCTCGCCACCTGTTCTGCTGAAGATGGGGGGCGGCTGGGAGCCACTGCCTCCCGTCCTGCTCGCCCTCGCCGCCCGTTCGGCTGAAGATGGCGGGGGGGCGGCTGGGAACTGCTATCTCCCGTCCTGCTCCCCTCCCCATCTGTTTGGTTGAGGACGTGGAGGGAGCGGTTGGGAGCTACTGCCTCCTGTCCTGCTCGCCCTCGCCGCCCATTCTGCTGAAGATGGGGGGGCAGCTGGGAACTGCTGTCTCCCGTCCTGCTCCCCTCCCCATCTGTTTGGTTAAGGATGTGGGGGGGCAGTTGGGAGCCGCTGCCTCCCGTCCTGCTTGCCCTCACCGCCCGTTCGGCTGAAGATGGGGGGGGCGGCGGCTAGGAGTCGCTGCCTCCCGTCCTGCTCGCCCTCGCCACCTGTTCTGCTGAAGATGGGGGGGCGGCTGGGAACTGCTATCTCCAGTCCTGCTCTCCTCCCCATCTGTTTGGTTGAGGACGTGGGGGGGGGCGGTTGGGAGCTGCTGCCTTTCGCTCTCTCTCTCTCTGACGAATTAAAAAGGACTGTAATTAAACCACTTACAACCCTAAAATTAACAGAAATGGACAGACAAGCCCAACGAACTGAGAACGATGCTAACTTGGATAAACAACTATTAGGTACAAAACTGGATGTAATTGAACCGGCTACTCAACAATTTCAGACGTGGAGACTGGATCTTGTCAAACAACAAGGGATTATTTACAAAGGAGCTAAGTTCCTAAAACAGAAAAGAAAACGTCTCTGTTTGATTCAAAGGACACTACAAGATAAAAAAAAATGACTTGTTTATGGATATTTTAGATATTCTGTTTGGGTTTTTTATATTGTATTTTTTTGTTATGTATATGTTGTTAGCCGCTCCGAGTCCCCTGGAGAGGAGCGGCATACAAACCCAAATAAAATAAAATAAAATAAAATAAATAAAAATATAGTGGCCTTGTTATGGAAACCTGTTTGGCATAAAAGGAAAGCTAGAATAAGATTTAAGAATGTGATTGAAGGTTTTATGTAATGATTTTAAAAGGCTTATTAGATATGGATCAATTTATGGCTTATGACAGTTAAATAAGATGTTAGATTGAATAAAAATTAATTAAGGGTCTGAACTTAATAATAAGGTGTTTATGTATTAATATCTTTTGGATATAGTAACTTTGAGGAGGTTAAAGAAATGTGATATTGACATTGAGGGATTGATTATTAGATTATAAAGTATAATAGAAATAGAAAGGTTTTTTTTTACTTTGCTCCATTTTGTTCTTTGTTCTTTTTCTTTGTTCTTTTTTTCTGATATGAACTAATATACTTTTTTATATATACATTAGAACTGATGGTTATTTTGTAATGGAAGAAAAATAGGGAAAAATAAGAAATGATATTAATAAATGTTTATTGAATATGTTAAGGAAAAAGGTAATGGGGAGACTCCCAAAGTGTTAATTATGTACTTAGATTAGAAATATGGAACATAGTAACTGAAATAAGTAAACTTCATACAGGAGTTGGATTTATGGATCTATTTTATATGCCGCTCCGAGTCTTCTGAGAGGAGCGGCATATAAATGTAAACAATTAAATTAAATTAAATTTAGATTAAAGGTTATTGAGGATTGATAGGATTGACCTACCGGTAGTTGTATTGAAATATATCAATTTGAATATAATAAGTTATTAGAGGGGAAAGAGAGGGGGGTTTTCTGTTTTTTTTCTTTTTTAATGATTTAATCTGATTTTTATGGGTATGACTTTGTTGTGTGGATAATTGATTGCCCTGCCACCACGTTGTTTCGTAAGCACTTGTCTGTAAAATGAAAAAACCAATAAAACCTGTTTTTTTAAAAAAAGGATATCACTTTAGCGATGGAAGTAAAAGCATTGTAATTTCAAGGTCTGCTAATTTTGCAGAACAAAATTGGGACAGAATTAATGCAAATTCTGGGTATGTCTCACTTAATGACGGCGATCTATTTAATGATAATAACTCATCTAATGATAAAAAATGATTATTGAAGATGTCAATGTTCAAGGAGGAGAGGGTGAACAAGACATGAAACCAGAAAAACTTGAGACACAGGAGCAGTTAATACCACGTAGGTCAGAGCGATGTAACAAAGGAATTCCTCCTGACAGGTATTCTGCCAGCAAGGTAAAGGTTTGCAATGTGTGGTATGAGCCAAGAAGTTATAAAGAGGTGTTGACATTACCAAAAGCTGAACAAGAAAGATGGAAGGAGGCCATGGATAAAGAGATGAAATCCATGGGAGACTATGAAGTATTTAAATCAGTGACTTTGCCACAGGGAACCAAAGCTGTGGGTTGTAAGTGGGTATATATTAGAAAAAGGTATTGCCAAATAATGATGTACAGTATAAGGCCAGGTTAGTGGTAAAAGTGGAAAAACGCCAATGTCTAGCTGAAACTACTGGGTCTGTAGGAGGTTTCCTGTCTCACAAGCAATGTTTAATTTAGCTTTGCTGTATCAGGACTTATCAGGACTATAGCTTGTTTTGGCTAGAGCATCTGATCTATGGCTGCCGTCTGGTAGCTTTCCATATGTAAGAACAAGGAAATATACAATATAACCATGTAAGGAATGTTGTGTGATCAGGAAATGTATACGTATTATGGACTATAAGTATGCTATGAAGACCACCCTTCGGGGTTCAGACCCTTTGCTCTGTTTAGCTCTCTGAACCTGCACAATAAACCTTTCCTTTCCTTCCCCAAAGAGCTGGCTTCGGTCTCATTTTTCTATAACAGTGGCACAAGGTTTTTCACAATTAAAGAATTTGGGAGAAATAAAAAATTATCTCGGTGTAGAGATACAGAAAAATGAAAAAGGTGGTTATATTCTCAGTCAAAGGAGAAAAAATGAGCAGTTATTGGAGAAATATAATATGAAAGATTGCAATACTGCTCCCACACCCATGAGTATGGATTTTTATAATAGTTTAAGTACAGACAAAGGTGAAACCTGTGATCAAGAGACATATCACTCAGCAATAGGGAGTTTGTTATATCTATCACAGTGGTCCAGACCAGACATAGCTTGCTCAGTAAGCATTTTGAGTTGTTTTACTGCTGCACCTACACAGTTACATTGGATGGGTGTAAAAAGGGTTCTCAGATATTTAAAGTGAACTATAAATTTGGGTCTTCAAATACAGATTACTGAGGAACTGAAATTAAAGTGTTATGTCGATAGTGACTATGCAAATGACATAAACACAAGGAAATCAAATTCTGGGATTATAATATTGTTTGGAGGGACTCTGATTGGATGGAAGTCCAGAAAACAAACAACTGTTGCTATTTCAACAGCGGAAGCAGAGTTTATTGCTTTATCTGAATTGTGTTCTGAAGTAACATGGTATGTACAGTTGTTGCAAGATTTAAATATTAATGTAAAAGAATCTGTAAAGGTATTTGAAGACAATGCTGCCTGTATAAAAATGGCAGCTGGTGACAAGGTGAAGAACAGAAGTAAACATATAGACATTAAGTATTGTAATGTCAAGGAAGCTGTAAAAGAAAAATGTATTAGTTTACATCATTGTTCTTCTGAGGATAATTTGGCAGACATGATGACTAAACCATTGGGTGGTGTTCACTATGGAGCAGTGGTTCTCAACCTTCCTAATGCCGCAACCCTTTAATACAGTTCATGTTGTGGTGACCCCCAACCCCCCATTCAGCTGGCTGGGGGGTATCAAAAACTTGACCCAAAAAAAAGGAAAAAAATGGGAAAGTATAGGTAGTCCTCGACTTACAATAATTAGCTTAGTGATTGTTTGACGTTACAACAGCACTGAAAAAGCAAATCATGATCATTTTTCACACTTACGATTGTTGCAGCATCCCCACGGTCATGTGATTTACATTCGGATGCTTGACAACTGATTCATACTTATGACATTCACAGTGTCCCAGGGTCACATGATCAATGGCCAGCTGATCACTCAGGTTGCAGAGTGCCTGTGGGGGGGGAATCTGTGGGTCTCTGGGATGGGACTGGGGTGGGTGCCTGCATTCCTTCCCTCCCCTTGTCCCTTCCTTCCTTCTTTCCTTCCTTTCTTCACCTCCCTCTTAGTCTCTTCCTCCTTCCCTCCCTTTCCCATTGTCCCTTCCTTCCTTCTTTTCTTCCTTTCCTTCCCCTCCCTTAGTCTCTTCGTCCTTCCCTCCCTCTCTCCCATTGTCCCTTCCTTCCTTCTTTTCTTCACCTCCCTTAGTCTCTTCCTCCTTTCCTTCCTCTTTTCCATTGTCCCTTTCCTTCCTTTCCTTCACCTCTTTCTTAGTCTCTTCCTCCTTCCCTCCCTCTCTCCCATTGTCCCTTCCTTCTTTCCTTCCTTTCCTTCACCTCCTTCTTAGTCTCGTCTTCCATTCCTCCCTCTTTCCCATTGTCCCTTCCTTCCTTCTTTCCTTCTTTCCTTCACCTCCTTTAGTCTCTTCCTCCTTCCCTTCCTCTTTCCCATTGTCCCTTCCTTCTTTCCTTCCTTTCCTTCACCTCCTTCTTAGTCTCTTCCTCCTTCCCTCCCTCTCTCCCATTGTCCCTTCCTTCCTTCTTTCCTTTCTTTCCTTCACCTCCCTTAGTCTCTTCCTCCTTCCCTTGTTCTTTCCCATTCCCTTCCTTCCTTTCCTTCCCCTCCCTTTTAGTCCCTTCCTTCCTTCCTTCCTTCCTTCCTTCCTTCCTTCCTTCCCTCCCTTCCATTGTTCCTTCCTTCCTTCCCTCTCTCATTGTCCCTTACTTCCCTCCCTCTTCGTCCCTTCCTTCCTCCCCCCCCTCTGTGCCCAGGAAGGGACAAGGGAAGGGGACAGGCTGCCAGAGGCAGAGGAGAGCTCCGCCCAGTTCACTTGCTCAGCTTCACCAGAAAACATGCCGCTTGCTAAGTTAGCAGAAGCCCCAGGATCAGTGCTGGGCTACAGCTGATTTGCGCTTCTGCTAAATAAGCAACGGCATGTTTTCTAGCAAAGCTCGAGCAAGTTTGCTGGGCAGGAGCCAAGGAGAGCTGCTACAGCTGACCTGCTTCTTGGCTGCTCTACAGAAGCGCGGATCAGCTGTAGAGGTTCACCCCGATCCTGGACAAGAGGGAAGGAAGGAAGGACGGAAGGGACAAGGGGAAAGAGGGAGAGAAGGAGGGACAAAGAGGGAGGTGAAGGAAAGGAAGGAAGGAAGGAAGGGACAAGGGGAGAGAGGAAGGGAAGGAGGAAGAGACTAAGGGAGGGGAAGGAAGGAAAGAAATGAAAGAAGGAAGGAAGGGACAAGGAGAGGGAAGGAAGGCAGGCACCCACCCCAGTCCCATCCCAGAGACCCACAGATTCCCCCCCACAGGCACTCTGCAACCTGAGTGATCAGCTGGCCATGCCCCCTGGCCATTGATCACGTGACCCTGGGACACTGTGAATGTCATAAGTATGAATCAGTTGTCAAGCATCTGAATATAAATCACATGACCCTGGGGATGCTGCAACAATCATAAGTGTGAAAAAAGATCATAATTCACTTTTTCAGTGCTGTTGTAACTTCAAACAGTCACTAAGCAAATTGTTGTAAGTCGAGGACTACCTATACTTTCCCATTTTTTCCTTTTTTGGGGGGGGTCAAGTTTTTGATACCCCCGGCCAGCTGGATGGGTGGTTGGGGGTCACCACAACATGAGGAACTGAATTAAAGGGTCGCAGCATTAGGAAGGTTGAGAACCACTGATGTAGCTGAAAGAAGGAATGGTGTTTTGAAAAATATGAAAGATTCATTATTAGAGGATTCTGGTATGAGCAGGTCATATTGGGGAGAAGCCATATTGACTGCCAATTATATAGTTAACAGGCTGTGGAATTCCTCCATTAATAATACTCCATATGCCGTTCTATATGGGAGAAAGCTATCACTGGCACATTTGAGAATTTTTGGAAGTCCTGCATGGTGTTGGAAACGTGATTAAAATACCAACAAAATTGGATTGGTAAGAAAAAGAGTTTATTCTGCAGAAAATAGAAAAGCGGTTTGCAAAGCGCGGTGGATCCTGGTGAGAGACTTCAACAGGAAGTTCTAAACCCAGAGACCACACCAAAATATTCAAATACATAACATTATATACACTCCTATCGCGACACCCCCATCCCCTCCCCTTAGGTCCCATTTGAGAGGACTTCTGGGGGTAATATCTGTCCGATTCGCCTGGCCAGAATACATCGCCCCCCCTTTGGCTACATCATTCCGAACTTCCCTCTGTCATCCTTTTGTCTTGTTAAGTGTGTCTTCTAGCCAAGCCTCCTGGAATCTAGTGCCTACGTGCAAGGCTTGGCTATTATCTAATCTTTCTATTGTGACCGTTTTATTTTTAAACTTCTGTTTCTCACAAATCCACCCTCTCTATTTTTTATACTAATTTAAAAATAAAAATTTTCTTTAAATGGTTTTAAACTTTCCTGGATCTCCTCAGCATTCTCAAAGTCAAGTATTGTAGCATGTCCAGTCACCTTGTTTAACATCAGCATTTGTTCCTCACTCTTATTGGTTGCATTTACCATTCCCTCCACTGTGTTTTGTACAATACTTCTTATTATAGGGATCAAGCAAGGTAAGCACATTAACCCAAAGAATACAACTGCTAACATGAATAAAGCTTGTTTCCAGTTTCTAAAAATTCCTCCCAAGAACCCCTCATCATCAAGTATTCCAGTCCAGGTTTGGACCGGTACATGGGCTATTTTTCTCATCCTGTTTGTTATTTCTTCGATGGCTTTCCCTTCATCATCTATTTGCAGACAATAGTTAAATTAAATTTTTTGGTTAAATTAAATTTTCCACAGACCCCTCCTTCTTCTGCCAATAAATAATCCAAGGCTAGCCTATTTTGATAAATTGCAGTCCTCATTTGGGTATTTTGTTTAGCCAACTTATTTAATGCTAGTGCTGTCTCGTTAGTGATAATCTCCAGAACCGCTTGTAACCTAATAATGCGGTTCAGCATATAAATTGGAGTCCTATATCCCCATGATCCATCTTTAGCCCAAGTGGCAGGTCCATACACCTGTATTATGCATTCAGGTGGTCATTCATTATCCTTCCAATTTCCAATTTTTAATGATCGTTTTCTCCTAGCTCCCTTCTCCTCATATACTGCTATTCCAAGTTTTTCCCCTTGAGGAATAGGAAGTAGGAAAAAGCTAGGCTTTATATTTCCCAATATGCATGAACCACACCAATTGCTAGGTAGGCTGGTATATGCAAATTTTCCACATATCCAATAAAATCCGTGCGGGGCAAACCATTCTTGGGATGCATTGTCCCAAAGCCCCTGTAGAACCGTGTTATTAAAAGGATTTTGTTCGATACTGTGCATGGTTCCCCAATTCTGAGTACTTGAGTCCCCGTAAGATCTCTGGCCCTCGCATACCATGGTTCCTACTTCCTCCTGGTTCTCTGAGCAGTTTCTCTGAAAGCAGAAGTGACCTATAATGGAGGTAGTTAAAGCCCATTTTTGACTTTTCTTTGTTAATTTAGTAGTCCAAGTGGACGTAATGTTAGTGTCTTGGATATCAATTTCTTTAGCTTCCCAAGGCTATTGTTCCCCCATATTTGTTCCACCACATACATAACAATTCTTTACTCCCAGGGTGGTGGCTATCCTTTCAGCCAGATCTATAAATAGATTTTTGGTGAGAAAAGTGAGTCCCCAGGTATCAGGGTGATCGGCCTTTTCAAGCTCCTCATAAAAGGAGTGGAATAATTTTCTTTCTATTGGGGTCAGACTTTTCCTTGTTACCTTAACTGTGATGCGGGTGCTCGGGTCCTTTCCCGGACTCTCAATTCCCAATCCATATTCCTGTGATCCTTCATCGGGATCCATAAAATGCAAGCATGTGGAGGTACAATGGTCTTCTAAACAATCAGATTGTCCGACCCCCTTGGTTAAATTAAACCAACTGCTTTTCTCTGTCCACACCCTAGGTGGGCCCCTACCATCGGAGTACCAATATGTCTGGGAAGCCATGTAGGAGCTTCCTCTCTGTTGTTGGTTGTAAATATATATCCTTTGTGTGAGGTAACTCCGCTGCCAACTCAGGCCCCCAGAGGTGGTCCAGGGACTAAACTTCATGGCATAGCAGGCATCAAAGCAGATTCTACTCTTGTGATTAGCAGAGGTACTAGCGTTCTGTCCTAATAACAATGAAGTTAGATTCTTTCCACCTTGAGAGGTAAATATCTGAATGGTTGTTTGATATTTCACACTAGAGGGGTCAATGCATGTAACCCTTCCTGTTTCATTACACAGGGAAAATCGGGTGGTATTATGAACACAGGTTCCCACCACCTTCTTGCAGTTCATCTGAGTATGATATGTCAGAGTTTTGGTTATCTTATTACCCATTTTGGTGGTTCTAATGCAATCATTACAGTTATCAGAGTTATTTATAGTTTGACCTTCGCATATGCTCCAGGACCCTATTACTCCCACTATAATCCATATCTTAATTACTCCTGTAACCAAGGTCATATTGAGGTCTAACATTGTCCCAATTCTGTCCACCCCTGGAAAAATATTTCTTCCCTTTCGCTTTTGACACCACTGTCTGTAACAGGCTGGGATTGGTACTCGGGACACCAGTCTTCGATGATCACTATATCACACTCTTCTCCGCAGTCTCTGTGTATCAGTGCGCAGTCTGGGCAATGGGTATAACAACAACAATTACACCAATTATTTACAGTCACAAAACCAACAAATTTAACCCCCCCTTTTTGTTATGTCTCTATATTTTGCTTTTTCTTATTATCAACTTCAAAGGGTCAGGTTGAGGCACACTTTTCCACTTGGTTGGAGCATCCACTGGTTCTTTCACACGGGTGTAGTGGGTCCAGCCCTTCTCTGCCATTCGTATTGCTGTTTCGGATTTCAGCAGCACCTGGAAAGGGCCTTCCCACTTCGGAACCAGCTTTTCCTCCTTCCAACTCTGGATCAGCACCCAGTCTCCGATCTGGAATTTGTGGACTGGAAACTCCAAGGGGGGTGTTTGTGCCAGCAATCCTTGTTTCTTGAGGAAATCAAAATATCTGGACAGTTTATGTACGTATTGCTTCAGTACTCTGTCTTGAGTTTAGAGTGAATCTATACAAATTTGCCCTGGGGTAAAAGCAACTCCAAATAATAATTCATAGGGTGACAGTCCTATGTCTTTCCGTGGCTGAGTTCTAATTCTCAGTAGTGCCAGTGGCAGACACTTAGTCCAGGGCATGTGGGTCTCTAAAATTAGTTTGGTTAATGATTCCTTTATCTTTGCATTAGCCCTTTCAATTTTTCCACTGCTGGCCGTGTGCCAAGGAGTGTGAAATTTCCAGTTTGTTCCCAAGGCTTCCATAACGTTCTGCAATACCCTTGCCGTGAAATGGCTCCCTTTATCACTATCAATTTGAGTGACCATCCCGTACCTGGGAATAATTTGATCTAGCAATACCCTGGATACCACCGTGGTAGTGGCATTGCTACATGGGTAAGTCTCTACCCATCCGGTTAGATGGTTGATTATAACCAACAAAAACTTTATTATGCCTATTCTAGGTAACTCTGTAAAATCTACCTGAATGCATTGGAATGGACTTAGAGCAGGTGGCCTCCCTCCTAGTTGCTGTTTTCTCATAGCTTGTCTGTTAGTTTTCTTGCATATGAGACATTTTTCAGTGATTTGTTTGGCCAAAGTATAAATTCCTTTTTTTTAATTGGTTTTTTAAAATTTTTTACAAAGAAAAAAGAAATAATAACTCAACTGAAAACAATCATGTAGCTCATTGACAAAACAATCAATATAACTGCTCGGTACCCCCCCCCCCCACCACATCGCCCTAGCCCTAACCAACCCCCTTCCTCTTACCTTCTATCTACCTACTTTCTCTCTCCTTTCTCTATACTCCACCCACCTCTATCCCACTCTTCTCCCTCTTAACCCTCTTGCCATCTTCCTACTTACCTCTACCTTCACTCCTCCTTCCTCTTTCCATCCGATGTGGTGCCCAGAGGCCACCCGAGCGACCCCTTAATACCTATAATTGCATATTCTTATATCAACCCCAATTACAGTTGAGAAAACATAGTATATCAATTATAAACACCCTCCCACCTCCCCCCTGACTTCCCAGAGTGAGTACAGGGTAGAAATGCAAGAAACCCCACTAAACTACTTATTATATAACTATTTAACTATATACCAAATATAATTTCTTCAATTGATATTTCCTTTGTATATAATCTATCCATTTTTTCCAGTCCATCATAAATTTTTCATTTGAGTAATTCTTCAAATATGCGGATATCTTGTCCATTTCTGCCATATTTATAACTTTTAATGTCCATTCTTCAATAGATGGTAATTCAGACGTCTTCCAGTATTGTCCCACCAATAATCTTGCCACAGTAATCAAGTTCAAAATCAACTTAGTCTCTGTTATGTCTGGCCTCTCGCAGCTCATTAAAATCCACGTAAATATGTATTTAAGAGGTTTATTTAATACATTTCAAAAGGATTCATTTCAAAGCAAGCTGCTGGCATTATGTTGGCCTGAACGGCCAAATCAGATCTATTTACATTTAGATAAACAGGCTCTCCTCCTCCTACATCCCAATTAACTTACTCTTTCTTCATCACATTGTCCAAGATCTCATTATTCTTCGATAGGTTTTCAAAACACCAGAAAACTGAGTTCCAAAACACTGCCAAAGTTTTCAGCCCACTCCTTGATTAACGTTGCTCGTGACAAAAGCGTAGTCTTTCTTTCCCCTTCTAATATAGTGTCCGATACGTCACTTCCCCAATTACTTCCTTTTTCCAGTTAACTGACACCTTCGCTTATCAAACCTTCGGAACCTCGGATTAATCCATTTATCTTCTTGTTCTAAATCTGACTCATCATTTTGAGAATCTGATTCAGAATGCATACAAAGCTCTTCATTGTCTATCTCAGCTGCCGGGAGGGGAAACCACCCAGAGGGGCCTGGCTGCTGATCCTCGGCTGCCGGGAGGGGAAAACACCCAGAGGGGCCTGGCTGCTGATCCTCGGCTGCCGGGAGGGAAAAACACCCAGAGGGACCTGGCTGCTGATCCTCATCCTCTGATACTTCCCAAGCTGGTTCAGGGACACTCACAACACTATCCCCCCCCGCAGGCCCCTCCCCCCGGGGCCGTCGCAGGGGATGTGGTTTGTAGGGAAACGCAGAATGAAAATCCCAAATTAACCGAGGAGCCTCAATATCACGAGCATCGACCCAACAACCAGCGGCTGGCCCACCCCCAGTCCAATCAACCAAATATTGGAAGCGGTCGTTGAGCCATCGGGAATCTCGGATGCCGGACACCTCCAACCGGGAAACGGGAACGTGAGCACGGCGAGCTGTCGGGCCCGGATCAGGAGGTCGAAGCGGAGAATCAGGGTTAACAGGAACAAGCAAGGAGCGATGAAACACGGGATGTACACGAAGAGACCTAGGCAAAGTCAAACGATAAGTCACCGGATTGATGACCGTCTCCACAGGAAAAGGACCCAGGAAACGTTGATCAAGCTTGCGGTGAATTCTCCCTGGAAACAAGTACTTGGTGGAGAGCCAAACCCGATCTCCAACAGCTAACGGCGGCGTGTCGCGACGAGAGCGGTCTGCAACCCTCTTGTAGTCGTCCTTGGCCTTAGTCAAATGGTGCTTAACCATCTCTTGGACAGACTGGAGTTCGGTTAAGTAGTCTTCTGCAACTGGAACTGGAGAATCGAGGAGCGTGAGCGGGAAAAACCTGGGATGATAGCCGTAGTTGGCAAAAAACGGAGTGGTCTGAGTGGAAGTGTGCTGAGAGTTGTTGAAAGCGAATTCGGCCACGGAGAGATATTTGGACCAATCGTTCTGTTGGTCGTTGATGAAACAACGCAAATACTGTTCCAGAATGCCAATCACTTTCTCTGTACCCCCATCAGTCTCTGGGTGATGCGTGGAGGCTAGATTAACTTGGACTTGAAGCGCAGACATGAGTTCTCTCCAGAACTCCGAGGTGAACTGGGTTCCTCGGTCGGACACTATTTTGTCAGGCAAACCGTGTAGCCGGAAGATATGTTGAATGAACAGCTGAGCAGTGACCTTGGCTGTCGGTATTCTTCGGCAAGGAATGAAATGTGCCATTTTGGTCAGCATGTCCACCACTACAAAGACAACGGTGTAGCCGGCAGAAACAGGTAGACAAGTCAAGAAGTCCATGGAAATAGCTCCCCAGGGTCTTTCCGGTGTGGGTAAAGGCTGTAATAATCCCGGAGGGGCTCCTGTGGCATGTTTTGCCTGACGGCACCGTACACAGGAATTCACATAGGATTGCACATCATGGCGAAGCCTGGGCCACCAAAAAGTCCGAGACACTAAGTGAAGAGTCTTAAAGAAACCAAAATGACCTGCCGCAGGGTTATCATGGCATTGAGTCAGGATGAGACCCCGGAGTGGGCCTGCTGGAACATATAACAGGTTGCGGAAGCGTAATAGTCCCTCGGACAAGGTCCAAGGTGAGTCGGGACCCACCTCTTGTCTCTTCCGTATCGCAAAGTCATCTAGTTGTTGCGCTTCCCGAATCTGTCGTCGTAGATCTTCTGGATTGTGCACGGCTGCGATCGATTCGAGAGGCAGAATGGTTCGAAGCGGTAAGGGATCCTTGATCTGTAGATACTCAGGTTTACGGGACAGGGCATCTGCTCTTTTGTTGTACCCTTTCGGAATGTAGGTGACTTTGAAGTTGAATCGAGCGAAGAACAAAGACCAACGGATCTGACGTTGATTCAATTTCCTGGCAGATTGCAAAAATTCCAAGTTTTTATGGTCAGTCCGAACTTCAACTTGGTAGCGGGCTCCTTCCAGGTGGTGTCTCCAGGTCTCAAAAGCAGTCTTGATGGCCAATAGTTCCTTTTCCCAAATGGTATAATGGCGTTCGGAGGGAGTTAGTTTCCTGGAGTAATAAGCACACGGGAACAGGAGGCCGCCATCTTGGCGTGTTTGAAGTAGCACGGCCCCTACCGCAACATCTGAGGCGTCAGCCTCCACTACAAAGGGACGACAAGGATCTGGATACTTGAGAATGGGTTCTTGAACAAAAGCCTTTTTGAGGGTCTGAAACGCCTGTTGCTCGGCATCGCCCCACTGGAACTTAATGCCTTTCCGTAACAGTCGAGTAAGGGGCGCAGTCAAGGTAGAAAATCTTGGAATAAATATCCTGTAATAGTTCGCAAATCCCAAAAGTCTTTGGACATCTTTTGCTTTACACGGTGGTTGCCAGGTTTGCAAGGCCTCAACCTTGCCAGAAAACTGAGTTCCAAAACACTGCCAAAGTTTTCAGCCCACTCCTTGATTAACGTTGCTCGTGACAAAAGCGTAGTCTTTCTTTCCCCTTCTAATATAGTGTCCGATACGTCACTTCCCCAATTACTTCCTTTTTCCAGTTAACTGACACCTTCGCTTATCAAACCTTCGGAACCTCGGATTAATCCATTTATCTTCTTGTTCTAAATCTGACTCATCATTTTGAGAATCTGATTCAGAATGCATACAAAGCTCTTCATTGTCTATCTCAGCTGCCGGGAGGGGAAACCACCCAGAGGGGCCTGGCTGCTGATCCTCGGCTGCCGGGAGGGGAAAACACCCAGAGGGGCCTGGCTGCTGATCCTCGGCTGCCGGGAGGGAAAAACACCCAGAGGGACCTGGCTGCTGATCCTCATCCTCTGATACTTCCCAAGCTGGTTCAGGGACACTCACAACAGTCTCTATGGTGGTAGAGTCTTTTATGATACCAAGCAGAAACAGCTGTGGTGAAAATTCAATACGCTTTTTCAAAATATTCTGAAGAATCCACCATATTTTTATCCAAAAAGCCTTAATTTTTTTACAAGTCCACCAAATATGAAAATAAGTAGCGTCCATCGATTCACATCTCCAACACTTGGGTTGCACATCTGAATACATAAGTGATAATTTTTTCGGGTCTAAATGCCATCTATAAAACATCTTATAAAAATTTTCTCTTAAGTGCTGTGCTTGTGTGAATTTTACATTTTTCACCCATATCCTTTTCCATGTTTCTATCATAATTGGTTGTCCAAAATTATGTTCCCACTTAATCATGCAATCTTTAACTAGCTCAGTTCCAGAATCAATTTCAATTAATGCATCATATAATCTTTTAATATGCATAGTTCTTTGATCTCTAACTTGTTTAATTAATTTATCATCCTTTAGAGAAAAACCCATCTTAACATCTTTTTGCCATCTAGTCTGAAGTTGTACATGTGAATACCAATTGTGGACTATTCCTTCTTCCCTTAACCTATTTAATAATTTCAATACTAAACTATTCCCTTCTTTAGTTAAGAGCTTCTCATAAGGCACCACATCTTGAATTTGTTGTCTATTTATACTCTCTATTGCGTGCCTGGGAACTGTCCATAGAGAAATTTTTCCATTTAACTTATAATAAAACTTTTTCCAGACACGCAACAGAGCATTTCTCAATAAATGCTCTTTAAAACTCCTGTCCAACTTTTTATCATAGACTAAGTACGCATGCAACCCATACAATAACCCATACCCTTCTATATTCAATATTCTCTCATTAGTTAGGTTAATCCAATCACTTATTGCTACTAAAGCTGCAGCATAATAATATAACTTAAAATTGGGCATTTTCAGACCACCTCTCTCCCTTGTATCTTGAATAATTTTTAATTTAACCCTTGGTTTCTTGCCATTCCAAATAAATCTATTAATTCCTTTCTGCCATTCCTCTAAGTTCCCATCCTTTTTAAGTATTGGTAACATTTGAAATAAGAATAAAAATTTCGGCAATACATTCATATATGCCCCCAATCAACAACAAGGCATATTTTATAAATTACTACATAAAAAATTAATACAATTGGATTATAGGTCTTGTATCTTAATGGGAGATTGGAATGGTATTCTTGATGTGGGTTTAGACAAGAAAAAGATTTCATCTGTTCCACAATCGCGTTCTATTTTGCCTAAATCTTTTTTTGATATTAAGGATGATTTTAATTTGCTAGATATACGGTATGCCGAGAAAGACACGGCAAGGACCAAGAGTTTACTTTCTTTTCTGATAGACACCAATCATTTTCCAGAATTGATTTTATATTAACTACTAGTGATTTTATTTTAAGGTTAAAGAAAGTAAAAATTTTACCCAATGTTTTGTCAGACCATAATCCGGTCATGATGGAATTAACGATTGGTCAGTCCTCTAGAAGATCTTGGAGAATTAATGAAAATTTGTTCAAATATGACATAAATGTGGAGGAATGTAAAAAGGCTATGAAGGAATTTTTTATGCTAAATATGAATAAGGAAACAACAATAGAAATGGTGTGGGACTCTAGTAAGGCTTATATGCGTGGGATTTTAATTGATTTGAACAAAAGGTATAGACGTAAACAGGAGGAAAAAAGGAGAGTGTTAGAAGAGGAAATAAGGAAAAAAGAGTTATTATTAATAAAGAAACCAGATGATAGTAATATTAAAGAAGGGTTAAAGATTCTACGGAAACAATTTGATTTATTGATGACGGACCAAGTTGCCAGGAATTTACAATATGCTAAACACAATACATTCTTTAATTCTAATAAACCTGGCAGATGGTTGGCTTATACATTAAGGAAAAAACAAAAATCTCGTATAATTGAGAAAATAGAATATAAGGGGAAAAAAGTATTTCAGCAAGAAATTATTAAAAAAGCTTTCCTAGAGTTCTACACCAAACTGTATTCTGAAGAGAAAGTACAAGAGAATGAGATAGATGCCTTTTTACAAAAGGAAAATGTTTTGAAAATTACTATGGAACAAAGAGATAGACTAAATGCATTGATTACATCAGAAGAAATTATTGCTGTGATTAAGCAATTGAAAATGGGAAAATCTCCTGGGACTGATGGTTTAACAGCGACTTATTATAAGTATCTCCAAGAGGAAATGGTGGAACCTCTTAGAGAGTTATTTGTAAATATACAAGAGGGTGGCCAGGTACCACCTTCATGGAAAACGGCTTATGTTTCCCTGATCCCTAAAGAGGGAAAAGACAATGTTCAAGTGGAAAATTTTAGACCTATTTCATTGTTAAACACGGATTACAAGATCTTTGCAAAAATTTTGGCTAATAGATTAATGACAGTCTTAACACAAATAATCCATTCGGATCAAACTGGTTTTTTACAAGGGAGACAGATGAAAACTAATGTTAGACAACTTATTAATATATTGGAATATTTGGATAAGCACATCCAAGTGCCTGCAGTTCTTATGTTTTTGGATGCAGAGAAAGCTTTTGATAGATTGAATTGGTTATTTTTGGAAAAATTAATAGTCAAGATGGGAATGGGGGATCAGTTTATTAACTCTATATTAGCGGTTTACCAGAAACAAAAAGGGCAGATTATTGTGAATGGGGAATTAACAGATTTATTTAATATAGAGAAAGGTACCAGGCAGGGTTGTCTTTTATCCCCTTTATTGTTTGTTTTAACTTTAGAGGTTTTACTGAATAGGATTAGAGCTTCAGATGAATTAAAAGGTGTACAGATTAGACAACATGATTACAGATTATGTGCTTTCGCGGATGATTTACTTGTGACATTGACTCAGCCAATACAGTCCGCTCAGAGATTGATGGAGATTATCCAAAATTATGGAAGGGTATCAGGTTTTAAATTAAATATATCCAAGACAAAGATGTTGGTTAAAAATTTAGATGATAAATTAAAACAAGACTTGGAAAGAATAACGGGTTGTGAGATAGTCAAGAAAGTTAAATATTTAGGAATCTATATAGAAGCTTCTAATGGGAAATTGTACAAGAATAACTATGAATTTTTATGGAACAAGATACAAATAGAATTGGAGAAATGGAAAAAAATACAATTATCTATGTTGGGTAGGATAGCTGCAACCAAAGTATAAATTCCAATGCACCCATAATGTTTCAGGAGTTCATCTACTAATGCTTGGACGCCCCAGTGGCTTCCTTTGTGTAACTTCTCCAATAGTCCTCACACTATGGGTTTATTGATTACCTGCCTCCCATCCGGAAGGAACCATTCACCCTTCTCTCCTTGTTGCCCATCTATCTGCATTATTTCTTTTTCCTCTGTTTCTGAAAACACAGGGATCTCTTCTAGTGTTTCTACAACGGGTATTAGGACATTTATACTTTCTTCATTTGCTGCCTTCTTGGCTTCTTCATCCACAATCCTATTTCCCACACTTTCAAAAGAATTGCCCCTCTGATGTGCACTCACATGTGTTATGGCAATTCTTTTTGGTAACTGGAGGAATTCCATTATCTGTTTTATCAACTTTTCATGAATCAATTCCTTTCCTTTGCTGTTTATCAGCCCCCTTTCCACCCAGATTTTTCCAAAGGTGTGGACCACCCCAAAGGCATACTTTGAATCCGTATAAACCGTTCCAGCCTTGTTTTCTAACAATTTTAGGGCCTGATTTAATGCATACAGTTCGCAATTTTGGGCTGACCAATTCTTTGGCAGGCTGCCGGATTCTACCAACTCTTTGGTGTGTCCATTTACAATTGCATATCCGTTTTTCCTTAACCCACTCTCTACCCGGGAGGAGCCATCTATAAATAATGCCTCCCCACCTTCTAGTGCAGTGGTTCTCAACCTTTCTCAGGTTGAGACCCCACTTGCCCCGCCCATGTGTGCCGCGATTCCGACCCGGGCGCACGCCAAAAAAAAATTTAAAAATTTTTTTAAAAAAAACAACAAAAAACCCCAAAATGGCGGCCCGTCACACGCGCCACGCATGCGCGCATCCGCCCGTTGCGGGCCGCCATTTTGGTTTATTTATTTATTTTTTTAAAAAATTTAAAAAAATCCCAAAAAAACCAAAATGGCGGCCGCGACGGGCGGATCTGCACATGTGCGGATCGGCCCATCGCACGCGCCACGCATGCGCGCATCTGCCTGTTGCGGGTCGCCATTTTGTTTTTTGTTTTTTTATTTTTTTTATTTTTTTTAATTTTTTTTAATTTTTTAAATTTTTTTCCCGGCGCGACGGGCGGACCAAAAAAAATTTAAAAAAATGAAAAAAAATTAAAAAAAATTAAAAAAAATAAAAATAAAAAAAACAAAATGGCGGCCAGCGGTGCCCGGCGACCCCCACGAAATGGTCGCGCGACCCCAAATGGGGTTGCGACCCCAAGGTTGAGAACCACTGTTCTAGTGGATACTCTTCCAGATCCGGTCTAATTTTAGTTTGCAAATCAATCACCTCTGTACAATAATGTTCCAAACCCTCTTGATCCATTTGTCTAGTGTTGGCCAGAAACTGGGCAGGGTTTAAATTGTGATCTGTGGTTAGTATCAGGTCATTCCTTTGCATTAGTATGGTTTTATATTTTAAAATTCTAGAATCTGTAAGCCATCTTCCTGCTTTTTGTTGCAATATTGTCCTGACTTGGTGGGGAGTACTCACAATAAGCGCTCCTCCGAAGGTTAGTTTTCTGCTTTCTTGAATCAAAAGCGCAGTGGCTGAAATTGCCTGTATGCATATGGGCCACCCTCTTATTACAGGGTCCATAATTTTTGAAAGGAAGGCGACTGGCTTTTTTTGTCCAGCCCAATTTTGGGTCAACACTCCCTGTGCTATTCCATCTTCAGTATTTACAAACAGATGGAAAGGCTTTTCCAAATTTGGTAGACTTAAAACTGGTGCTTTTACTAAAGCTTGCTTCAGATTTTCAAAGTTTCCTCTTTCGTGGTCCTCCCATTTTAAAACCCATGGTTCAGTATCTATTAATTTAGAATATAAGGATCTTGTTAAATCTGCATATCCATTGATCCACAATCTGCAATATCCCACCAATCCTAGGAATTTTCTCAGTTCCTTTTTGTTTTTGGGTAGGGGTTGTGAGGCCATCTCTTCTATTCTATCAGGAGTGATTTGTCGACTCCCTCCACTAATTAAATGTCCTAAGTGTTTCATCTCTCTTTCCACATATTGCAATTTGGTTTTGGAAACCCTTAGTCCCTGTTGTCCCAGAAAGTTTAATAACATGTTAGTAGCCGCTTCCAGAGATTAGAAGATCATCCACGTATTGTATTAAACAGGTCCCCTTGGGCAACTGCAAAGCCTCAAAACTTGTTCTAAGACCTGTCCAAATAAGTTGGGAGATTCTGTAAATCCCTGAGGGAGTACAGTCCATTGATATTGTTGTTTCCTTCCTGTGTAAGGATTCTCCCATTTAAAGGCAAACATGGGCCTCGACTCTTTGTCCAGAGGACATGCCCAGAAGGCATCCTTCAGGTCCACAACACTAAACCATTGGTGGTCTGGGGGGATTCTCCCCATTAAAGTGTAGGGATTTGGCACAGCAGGGTGTCTAGTCCAGCGGTTCTCAACCTATGGGTCGCAACCCCATTTGGGGTCGAACGACTGTTTCGCGGGGGTCGCCAGACACCGCAGTCCGCCATTTTTTCTTCGTTGCACGTGGGCCGCGCATGCGCAGTTCAGGCCATCGTGCGCGCGCCACGCATGCGCGGATCGGCCCGTCGTGGTCCGCCATTTTGTTTTTTTTCCGTTGCGCGCGCACCGTGCATACACAGTTCGGCCCGTCAAGCGCTCACCGCACATGCGCTGATCGGCCCGTCGCGGTCCGCCATTTTATTTTTTTTCATCGCGCGCGCGCCATACATGCGCGGGTCAGCCCGTCGTGCATGCGCGCCGTGCATGCGCGGGTCGGCCTGTTGCTCGTGCGCACATGTCGGGGTCGCGCCGTGCATGGGCGGCGCAAGTGGGGTCTCAACCTGAAAAAGGTTGAGAACCACTGGTCTAGTCTGAACAATTCTGTTCAAAAGTCTCAAATCCTGGATTGCCCTAAAGGTCCCATCTGGTTTCTTTACTGGTAATATTGGGGTATTATAAGGTGACATAGAAGATTCCAAAATACCATCCTTTAATTTAATTTAATTTAATTTAATTTTTCGGACTTATATGCCGCTCCTCTCCGAAGACTCGGAGCAGCTTACGACATAAACAAAACAGTACTTCAAAACTTAGTCCAAATCTAAAAATTGTTAAAAATACAACCCCAGACGCATTCATCATTCACTCAACATTCCACAGTCAACCTCAGGCCTGCCGGCAAAGATAGGTCTTAAGATTCCTCCGGAAGGCAGGGAGAGTGGGGGAAGCGTGGATTTCAGGAGGCAGTTGGTTCCAGAGAGTGGGCGCCACAACAGAGAAGGCCCTCCCCCTAGGACCCGTCAGACAGCATTGTTTCGCTGACGGGACCCGGAGGAGGCTGACCCTGTGTGCTCTCACCGGTCGAAGGGAAGTATGTAGCAGAAGACGGTCCCGTAGGTATCCTGGTCCAATGCCATGAAGGGCTTTATAGGTAATAACCAACACTTTGAATTGTGCTCGGAGACCGATAGGCAACCAATGCAGCATGCGGAGAGTTGGCGAAATGTGGGCACAACGCGGAAGGCCCACAATTGCTCGCGCAGCTGCATTTTGCACTAATTGTAGTCTCTGAACACTCTTCAAGGGTAGCCCCATGTAGAGAGCATTGCAGTAGTCGATCCTCGAGGTGACAAGGGCATGTGTGACTGTGAGTAGAGACTCCCGATACAAATAAGGGCGCAACTGGTGTACCAGGCGAACCTGGGCAAATGCCCCCCTCGCCACAGCCGACAAATGATGTTCCAATGTCAGCCGGGGATCGAGGAGGACACCCAAGTTGTGCACCTTCTCTGAGGGGTTTATAACTTTACCCCCCAGGGTAATGGAAGGACAGATTGAAATGTCCTTGGGAGGCATCACCCACAGCCACTCTGTCTTGTCAGGGTTGAGCCTCAATCTGTTAACGCCCATCCAGACCCTCACAGCCTCCAGACACCAGCACATCACCTCAACCGCTTCACTTAAGAGGACATCAATCACTGGCTGTAGACCTTTTCTTCCTTCCATTGAAATGGGATACTGTTTCTGCCTAATTATCTCGTTGGGGTCTTTCAAGTGGATTTTTAAGGGGGGGATCTGTAACCCCTCTCTGTCCCTCACCCAGACAGATGGGTTGATCTTTTTTTTTTTTAAATATTTTTTTATTAAATTTTAAAAACTATTAACAAAATTATAACATAATAACATAATAACTCAACTGAAAACAAGCAAATAACATATTTAACAATCACTACAAATAGCTGCTCGGAACCCCCCCCCCCACCACATCCTCCAACAACCTAAACCCTCTTCTATCCTTCTAACTACATACTTTCACCTTTCTGTACATCTTCCCTCCACTCACCTCTATTCCCTATCTCCACCCTCTAACCCTCTACACTTACCTAACCTTCACTCCACCTTCCTCACCATCCAATGCGGTGTCTAGAGTTTTCCCGAACGCCCTAAAAAAGAAAAAATCTATTCCCTTTATACCCCCAACTACAGTTGAGAAACATAATCTATTACTTGTTATCTCCCTCCCCCCTCCCCCCCAGGCTTCCCAGAGTGAATACAGAGTAAGAACGCAAGAAACCCCACTAAACTACTATTTTATAACTATTTTATAACTATTTATCTGTATATCAAATCTAGTTCTTTCAATTGATATTTCTTTTGCATATAATCAATCCATTTTTTCCAGTCCATCAAAAATGCTTCATTTGAGTGGTTTTTCAGGTATGCTGATATCTTAGCCATCTCCACAAGATGGGTAACTTTTAGTGTCCATTCTTCAATAGATGGTATTTCAGATGTCTTCCAATATTGTCCCACCAACAATCTTGCGGCCGTAGTCAAGTTCAAGATCAGCTTAGTCTCTATGGTGGTACAGTCCTTTGTAATACCCAACAAGAATAACTGAGGTAAAAACTCAATACGCTTTTTCAAAATATTTTGAAGAATCCACCATATTTTTATCCAAAAAGCCTTAATTTTTTTACAAGTCCACCAAATGTGAAAATAAGTAGCGTCCATAGAATCACATCTCCAACATTTGGGTTGCATATTTGGGTACATAAACGATATTTTTTTTGGATCTAAATGCCATCTATAAAACATTTTATAAAAATTTTCTCTTAAATGCTGAGCTTGTGTAAATTTAACATTTTTCACCCATATTCTTTTCCAAGTTTCTATCATAATTGGGTGTCCAAAATTACCTTCCCACTTAATCATACAATCTTTAACTAATTCAGTTCCAGAATCAATTTCAATTAAAGCGTCATATATTCTTTTGATATGCATAGCTCTTTGGTCTCTAGCTTGTATAATTAAGTTTTCATCCTTTAAAGAAAAACCCATCTTGACATCTTTTTGCCATCTAGCTTGAAGTTGTGCATGATGATACCAATTGTGAGCTATACCTTCCTCCTTTAATCTATCTAATGATTTCAGTTCTAGGCTATTCCCTTCTTTAATTAAAAGTTTATCATATGGCACCACATCCTGAATTTGTTGTATACCTACACTCTGTATTGCATGCCTGGGAACTGTCCATAAAGGGATTTTACCACATAATTTATAATAATACTTTTTCCAGACACGCAACATAGAGTTTCTTAATATATGCTCTTTAAAGCTCCTATCCAATTTTTTGTCGTAAACTAAATACGCGTGGAACCCATACACTAACCCATATCCTTCTATATTCAATATTCTTTCATTTGTTAAGTTGATCCAATCACTTATTGCCACTAGAACTGCAGCATAATAATATAATTTAAAATTAGGCATTTTCAAACCACCTCTCTCTCTTGTGTCTTGAATAATTTTGAATTTAACCCTTGGTTTCTTGCCATCCCAAATAAATTTGTTTATACCTTTCTGCCATTCCTCAAGATTCCCATCCTTTTTAAGTATTGGCAACATTTGAAACAAAAATAAAAATTTCGGCAATACATTCATTTTAATTGCGGCTATCCTACCTAACATAGATAATTGTAATTTTTTCCAATTCTCCAATTCTTTTTGTACCTTATTCCATAAAAATTCATAGTTATTCTTATATAATTTCCCATTTGAAGCTTCTATATAAATTCCTAAGTATTTGACTTTTTTAACTATCTCACATCCCGTTATTCTTTCCAGATCTTGTTTTAATTTATTATCTAAGTTTTTAACCAACATCTTTGTCTTGACTAAATTTAATTTAAAACCTGATACTCTTCCATAATTTCGAATAATCTCCATCAAACTCTGGGCCGATTGTATTGGCTGAGTCAATGTCACTAATAGATCATCTGCAAAGGCACATAATCTATAATCATGTTTTCTAATTTGTACTCCCTTTAATTCCTCTGATGCTCTAATCTTATTCAGTAAAACCTCTAATGTTAAAACAAACAATAAAGGGGATAAGGGACAACCCTGCCTGGTACCCTTCTCTATATTAAATGAATCTGTTAATTGTCCATTCACTATAATCTGCCCTGTTTGTTTCTGGTATATAGCTGATATAGAATTAATAAACTGATCCCCCATTCCAGATGGGTTGATCTTATCCTCCTCCTCCTGGGTCAGTTTTCTCATGAATGCTTCAGGCTTGAATTCTAATTTTAATTGTAATGCCATCAGAGCATCTCACCCTAATAGGTTTACTCCAGCCTCAGGAATATATAACATTTCAATATTAATTTTCTGTCCCCCATCTTTTACTCTAATTTCTAGGGGATTGACTTTGGGGACTTGAAATCCTTCCCCCTTCACCCCAGAACCTCTGATCACTTGCCCACTTAATTTCATTTCCGGGGTTAATACAGAAACGGAGGTTCGGGCTGCTCCTGTATCTATCAGAAATACTAATTCTTCGTTGCTGGGTCCCACTAATAAATTTATCAAGGGCTCTCCATGGGATTTAAATATAAAGTGCCCCTGACATCCCTAATATTGATCTTCATCCTCTTCCATTAACTTGTACACTTGCGTTTCCCTCTGTTGCACGGGACAATCTTTCTTAAAATGTCCGGGCTGGCCACACCCAAAGCATCACCTTATGCATTCCTCCCGGCCCATGCCGTTCCTACTTCCCTGTGTCCTTCCCCTGAATCCCTGATTCTGACTTCTCCTGTTCCAATTTGCCTTCCCCCGTCCTCGTCCTCCTTCCGGAGCTCGAGGGGGTGGGGGTTCTTGCTGCTTTATTACCTCCTGAACTGTAGCTACCATCATTCTCCCTTTCTGCTTTACTTTCTCCACGTCCCTCTGGACATACACTTTCTGAGCATCTTTTAATAGGTCATCTATAGGTTTGGTAGTCCAATTATCCAGTCTTTGCAATTTCTTTGAAATATCTGGCCAAGCCTTAGTCACGAACTGGATCCTAACAAGCGGCACATTTGCTGCGTCATCAGGGTCCATTCCTGAATACCTTCTCATGGTGTCCTTTAATCTTTGTAAGAAAGCAGTGGGGGATTCCTCTTTTTCTTACTCAAGGCTTAGAGCTTTTTTCATATTTTGTGCTTTTGGGACTGCCTCCTTTATTCCCCTTATAATTATGTTCCTCATATCCTCCATATTTGTCCTATGTACCTGATTGTTATTATCCCAATCGGGTCTCACGCTGGGAATTTTGTCCTCCCCCTTTATGTTGTTATTAGTTGAAGGGGGATGGTCTCGCTCCCAGACTCTTATCACAGCAGCCCGGATCAATTGCCCCTCTTCTGCCGAGAACGTGTTTTGTATAGCCATTAACTCATCCCATGTATAAATGTTTGGTCCTAATAAATTGTCTAACTGTTCCGCTGCTGCCAAATGGTCCTCTATCATATTTTTAATTTCTTTCTTAAAAGATCTCACTTCAGATGCTCGGAGTGGATCCTGTACAAAACTTATTATTGGCTGGCCCTGGGTATTTATTCCATTCGGAACCTCTCTCAAGGGAAACATTGTATCCCTTTCATCTATGGCAGTGATTCTCAACCTTTCTAATGCCACGACCCCTTAATACAGTTCCTCATGTTGTGGTGACCCCCAACCATAAAATTATTCCAGGGTCATGTGATCACCTTTTGCAACCTTGTGACAAGCAAAGTTAGTGGGGAAACCAGATTCACTGAACAACCATGTTAGTAATTTAATCTCTCTCCTTCTTTCTTTCTCTCTCTCCCTCTCTTTCTCTGTCTCTCCCTTTCTCTTTCCCTCTCTCCCTTTCTCTCTCCCTGTCTCTCTTTCTCTCTCCCTCTTTCTCTCCCTCTTTCTCCCTTTCTTTCTCTCTCTCTGTCTCCCTTTCTCTCTCTCTCTCTCTCTCTCTCTCTCTCTCTCTCTCTCTCTCTCTCTGTCTCCCTCTCTCTCTCTCTCCCTCTTTCTAGTTCTCTTTCCCTCTTTCTCTCCCTCTCTCTATTTCTCTCTCCCTCTCAAAGATCCTTAAAATCCTTAAAAGTTATGCTTGGGTGGAAGACTTTTTCTTTTACAGATGGGACGGGTGGGCCCGACATTCGCGGGCAGGCAGGACTCTGCCGCTGCCTCCCCATCACCCTCCATGCCAGCCAGCTCCCTTGCCAAACCTCCCAGCTGACAACCACAAATTTGAG
Organism: Bothrops alternatus; assembly: GCA_034064705.1. NCBI lineage: Eukaryota > Metazoa > Chordata > Lepidosauria > Squamata > Viperidae > Bothrops > Bothrops alternatus. Next base: position 4,092,019 of record JARGCV010000182.1, on the reverse strand, counting down.
GGTCGCCAGCTAATGGGCGCAGAGTTCGGCGCTGCGGCGGCCTCCCCTTCACCTTCCTCACCGTCCAAAGCGTTGCCGGACGTTCCAGCTGATGGGCGCAGAAGTTACCAGGGTCGCCAGCTGCAGGGAGTGCATCAGCGGCCCTTGCGGGCCATGCAAGCCCTGTCAACTGCTTCAGCCGAAGAAGCCGGTGGCTGGGAGGCCACCACAGTGCCGACCTCCTGCGCCCGTCAGCTGGCTACCTCTGGACCTGCGCCCGTCAGCTGGAACGTCCGGCAATGCTTTGGCCGGTGCGGAGGGCGAAGGGGAGGCAGCAGAGTGCTGACCTCCTGCACCCGTCAGCTGGCGACCTCCGGACCTGCATCTGTCAGCTGGAACATCCGGGAATGCTTTGGCCGGTGCGGAGGGTGAAGGGGAGGCAGCGGAGCGCCGAACACCTGCGCCCGTCAGCTGGCGACCTCTGGACCTGCGCCAGTCAGCTGGGAGGTCTGGCGATGGAGTCGGCTGGCGTGGAGGGCGATGGGGAGGCGGCAGCTCGGTGGGCGGGGTCCTGCCTGCCCGCGAATGTCAGGCCCACCCGCCCTATCTGTAAAAGAAAAAATCTTCCACCCAAGCATAAAGCCAGCAGTTCTGTGCCATGGAGGCTTGAGACACAGTGGGGCGGTGCCGTGGGAGGCGGCAGGACGGGGGAGGGGTTACCTGCATCCTGCCAGCCGAATTCTGGAAGCCTGCCTGAGTGAAGAATTTTAGGGGGTGTTGAAAGGGAGACAGACTGAGGGCTGTATTAAGACCATAGATGGGAGAGTGGAAGGGAGGTGAATTCGGGGTGGAGCAGAAAACACGGGGGTGGGGAAGGTGTTAGGAAATAAGCACCAAGGTACATGGCACCTTGCAAGGGATTCCCGAGTGTTCTGCAATTGTTTTTCTTCTCTCCTCTGCGCGAGAAAAACTTTTGCAGTGTAAATCTGAAACCAGGTGAGGGTCCTGTGAGGTGGCACAGGAGTTTCTTGGGAGAGGCGAGGACAAGCTTGGCATTTCCTCTCTCCCAATCCCCTTCCTCTTTTTTACCCCCTTCCCCAGCCTGCCTGCGATCTTAGCTCACCTCAGGCTCCGTGGCTTTTCTTTGCCTAGCCTACACCCACCCCGTTCCCGGGAGCGCGAGGAGGTACGGCAGAAACACATGAATTGGGATTGCCCTTGGGAAGCTGATCCTGCTTTGAACCTTAGGAGAGGAGGAGGAGTCCCTTCCTCCTTCCCTCCCTCTCTCCCTGTCAAGCCCCCGCGGGCTCGACATGAACAGGCAGGGGAGCGGTTGAGGAAAATGTGTGACGGGCATCCCAACCAACAGCTGAGCGGCTCCAACTTCTGGCCACCGAACAGCTGAGTCGTCTGGGAGGCAATGTGAGACCCCGAGGGGTATTGCAAGCTCGCAAGGGGGTGGGAAGGAAAAGAAGATGGAAGAGAGTGAGGCTGCAACAGAGAGAGCGGAGTCTCAGTTCCTAAGACCATCGGAAATATGTGTTTTCCAATGAACTTAGGCGACCCCTGTGAAAGAGTCGTTCGACCCCCAAAAGGGTTGCGACCCACAGGTTGAGAACCGCTGCTCTATGGGTTTAAACGGAAAGTCTTCTATGTATTTTTTACATTGTTCCAATTCTTTCATCAAGGCTTTATACTGATTAACCTTTTGTCTTATTTGGGGGCTCCCTGGGGGGGATGGCACACTGGGTGGAGCCTGGGCTATGTTAATCGGACCCCGACTATACGGGGGGGGGGGTAAATACTTTCTCTTTTCATCTGCTTCCTCTTCTTCATCTACTAAGAAGACACGAGAAGGGAGGATTTTTTCTGATATATTGGCCCATTTGCCTGGATTCCAGACCAGGGCATAATCTAGTTCATTATCTAGGGATTCACAAGCCTTAGTTCTAACGTAATCATATAAGTTTCGGCAAGTGAAATAATCCTTAGTTCCTAATCGGGGCCACTCAATTTTCTCATCCTCCCACCATATGAAGCAGCACAAATTTACCATGTCTTCTTTTGTTAATTTTAACTTAGTAATCAGTTTGTTATATGGTGGTTTCCCCCAGTTTTCTAACAGTTTTCCTAATGGACTGTGGGGATCTAGTTTTAGTTTTGGATTTTTCCTAACCTTTTTCACACACTTCCTCCCCTGGGACCCTCCTGAATTACCCATGGTTGGTTTACCACACAATTTTGTTGTCCTTACCAATCTAATGAGACCACAGTTCGCTTCACCAAGCCTCTTTCTCCTTTTACTCAAGAGTTCCTTCACTCCGCCTTGCCAGTCCAAACCCTCGGGACATGCACAGCTTGTGTATGTCTTGCCAGTCCTGTGGACCCTCAGGGCGTCTCACACAGACCTCTCACAGATCTCAGACTCAAACTGTGCTACCCAACCACCCCCGGCCGCCTAGGTTTTATTCCTTGGTTTACCCCAAGTTTTACTCACCTAGGTTCATGCACGAAGTTGCCCGGTCCTTGTCCTGGTAATTCTCTGGTCCCCTCTCCTCAGTTCTTACCAATCACTATTTGGTCTGTGGGCCTGGCTCCGTTCTGCTTCCTCGACCTGCGACTGCAACTTTGGACCATTGAAATCAATGGGGCATGCCTTCCTCAGTTGACCTCGCCTCCCGAAGATGCAGGAACAGATAAGAACATAAGAACATAAGAACATAAGAAGAGCCATGCTGAATCAGGCCAAAGCCCATCGAGTCCAGCATTCTGTGTCACACAGTGGCCCACCAATTGTACATGGGGATCTTGAGCAGAAAGAGAAGGCAAAACCCTCCCTTTCCCTGGACCCCCAACAAATGGTACTCAATGGAATCCTGCCTGCCTCAACCAACATAGAGGCGGCACATGGACATCCGTTTTAATAACCACCGATACACTTGGCATCCATGAATCTATCTAACCCTGCCTTGAAGCTGTCAAGGCTGACAACTGTCACGACCCCTTCTGGAAGTGAATTCCATAAATCAACGACCCTCTGGGTGAAGAAATATTTCCCTTTATTTGTCCTCACTTTCTTAGCTATGAGCTTTAGGGAGTGCCCCCTTGTCCAATGCCCAATGCCCCACATTGGGCGCCAATTTGTTGGAAACGTGATTAAAATTCCAACAAAATTGGATTGGTAAGAAAAAGAGTTTATTCTGCAGAAAATAGAAAAGCAGTTTGCAAAGCACGGTGGATCCTGGTGAGAGACTTCAACAGGAAGTTTTAAACCCAGAGACCACACCAAAATATTCAAATACATAACATTATATACACTCCTATCGCGACGCCCCCATCCCCTCCCCTTAGGTCCCATTTGAGAGGACTTCTGGGGGTATAATCTGTCTGATTCGCCTAGCCAGAATACATCACCCCCCCTTTGGCTACATCGTTCCGAACTTCCCTCTGTCATCCTTTTGTCTTGTTAAGTGTGTCTTCTAGCCAAGACTCCTAAAATCTAGTGCCTACGTGCAAGGCTTGACTATTGTCTAATCTTTCTATTGTTAATCAATTGTGACCATTTTATTTTTAAACTTCTCCGTTTTTCACAATGGGTACATATTCCGAAAGCAATCAGAAGAAAGTAACAGCAAAAGGCAAGTAAGCTCAGGTTTGTGGGCTATGCGCCAGGGTCAAAAGGATATCGCTTTAGCGACTTCCGGTTCCAGATAGCAGTGCTTGCAGCTGTGCAAGGAGACAGCTCTTCTTGCCAGCTGATTCTCTGCTGCCGGTAGACCCTTAATCGGGTTGAAAAGGTGCTCTGTGGGGGCAGCTACCGGTGAGGAGGTCCTCATTGTCCTTGGGAGAGTGGCAGCTTCTTCCAGGGACCGAGATCGCTCCTTTGGGCCGAGGGTGGAAAGAACGGCCAGTAAAATGGCCGTTCATCTAGCCGCTGCAACCAGAAGTCAGAAGAACATCTAAGCAGAGGAACCATCGTGGCTGAGCCAGATGAGATTTTTTTTCCTCCCTCTCTTGGTTTTTTCTTTTTTTGTGCCTGTAAAAAGCACCTTTGAAATGATTTCCCTACTCTAAGAAGGCTGCGTTTGTGAGTGTGGGGAAAAGAAGCTTGGACTGAATTAATTTAAAGTGATTTTTTCCTATTTTTTTTCTCTTTTTTCCTTCACTTCGGGGTCTTGAAAAATTTTGTCAGTATTGAATCTGCTACTGGGTTTGAATGTTTCTTTTTTCTGTATTTTCTGATCTTGTTTATGAGATTCTTGGTTTCTGGGAGAGGATTTTACATGGTACTGAGGACACCTTGTGGAAAAACTTAAAATTGCAACTTTAATTAGTGACTTAAAATTGCAACTTTTTCTTTTGAGGATTGGATTAACCTTGACTTTCAGATTATCATAAAGGGGAAAATACAAAGAAAATTAACAGCTGCACTGGTGGGGGTGGACACTGATTAAATGTTCTCTGAACACAGCCCCTACTAAATGATACAGACTGTTTTTGATTATCTTTGAAATGGAGCAACCCTTGGCTCAACTTGACTATAAACTTATACTGGAAAAACTTTATGAAGCTACTGATGAAATACGTTTGCAAATAAAAGAATTTACGATGGAAATCAAAAATAGAAATCCTGCTTTCAACTTCCAAACTGACTCCCATTTGGATGGGGGGTTGGGGGTCACCACAACATGAGGAACTGTATTAAAGGGTCGCGGCATTAGGAAGGTTGAGAACCACTGCTCCATAGTGAACACCACCCAATGGTTTAGTCATCATGTCTGCCAAATTATCCTCAGAAGACTGGGGTGGGTGCCTGCCTTCCTTCCCTCCCCTCGTCCTTTCCTTCCTTCTTTCCTTCCTTTCCTTCACCTCCCTCTTAGTCTCTTCCTCCTTCCCTCCCTTTCCCATTATCCCTTCCTTCTTTCCTTCCTTTCCTTCACCTCCCTTAGTCTCTTCCTCCTTCCCTTCCTCTTTCCCATTGTCCCTTTCCTTCCTTTCCTTCACCTCCCTCTTAGTCTCTTCCTCCTTCCCTCCCTCTCTCCATTGTCCCTTCCTTCTTTCCTTCCTTTCCCTCACCTCCTTCTTAGTCTCGTCCTCCTTTCTTCCCTCTTTCCCATTGTCCCTTCCTTCCTTCTTTCCTTCCTTTCCTTCACCTCCCTTAGTCTCTACCTCCTTCCCTCCCTCTTTCCCATTGTCCCTTCCTTCTTTCCTTCCTTTCCTTCACCTCCTTCTTAGTTTCTTCCTCCTTCCCTCCCTCTCTCCCATTGTCCCTTCTTTCCTTCCTTTCCTTCCCCTCCTTCTTAGTCTCTTCCTCCTTTCCTCCCTCTTTCCCATTGTCCCTTCCTTCCTTCTTTCCTTTCTTTCTTTCACATCCCTTAGTCTCTTCCTCCTTCCCTTCCTCTTTCCCATTGTCCCTTCCTTCTTTCCTTCCTTTCCTTCCCCTCCCTTTTAGTCCCTTCCTTCCTTCCTTCCTTCCTTCCTTCCCTCCCTTCCATTGTTCCTTCCTTCCTTCCCTCTCTCATTGTCCCTTACTTCCCTCCCTCTTTGTCCCTTCCTTCCTCCCCCCCTCCGTGCCCAGGAAGGGACAAGGGAAGGGGGACAGGATGCCAGAGGCAGAGGAGAGCTCTGCCCAGCTCACTTGCTCAGCTTCACCAGAAAACATGCCGCTTGCTAAGTTAGCAGAAGCCCCAGGATCAGTGCCGGGCTACAGCTGATTCGCGCTTCTGCTAAATTAGCAAGTGGCATGTTTTCTAGCAAAGCTCAAGCAAGTTTGCTGGGCAGGAGCCAAGGAGAGCTGCCACAGCTGACCTGCTTCTTGGCTGCTCTACAGAAGCGCGGATCAGCTGTAGAGGTTCACCCTGATCCTGGACAAGAGGTAAGGAAGGAAGGACGGAAGGGACAAGGGGAAAGAGGGAGGGAAGGAGGGACAAAGAGGGAGGCGAAGGAAAGGAAGGAAGGAAGGAAGGAAGGGACAAAGGGAGGGAAGGAGGGACAAAGAGGGAGGTGAAGGAAAGGAAGGAAGGAAGGGATAATGGGAGAGGAAGGGAAAGAGGAAGAGACCAAGAGGGAGGGAAGAAAAAGAAGTTCCAGCCAACAGAGGCTTGGCAGCCTGGCTGCCAAGGAACAGAAGAACGAAAAGCCAAGAAGCAGGCAGCGATTTCCTCCCAAAGAGGGCTCCTTTTCTCCACCCCTTCCCTTGGTTTGTGGGGAATTTCTCATCACCAACGCTGACAGGTGCTTCTTCGAGCCTGCCACGAGCTTTCTCGCCCCCTTTGCTTCTTCCCCCCACTTTCATGAGGATTGTGGCGCCCTTGGGAAGCTGATCATGCTTTGAAGCTTAGGAGAGGAGAAGGAGTCCCTTCCTCCTTCCCTCCCTCTCTCCCTGTCAAGCCCCTGCAGGCTTAACATGAACGGGCGGAGGAGGAGTCGAGGATGGGTGGGGTGGCAAAGGAGACCTGCAGCCGTCACCAGACCTCCCGGCTGAGAAGCGCAAGTTTGGGGGTCGCCAGCTGATGGGCGCATGAGTTGGGTGCTGCAGCGGCCTCACGTTCGCTGACCTGTATGCACAAGAAGAGGTCAATCCGGTTGCTGCACAATGAGTCTCGGGGGGGGGGCGGGGTCTTGTTCTGTGCCTGCGCTCTTCATGCGCCCCCTGCAGGGCACATTTTGCCGGCAGGCCTGGGGCAGCTAACACCTTGCCCCTAGCCAGTGTATATTTGTGTGTATGTTTGTGGAATGATTGGTTTCTTTTTTAACTTAAGGGTTTTTATATTTATGTATTTTATTGTAATTTCTATCATGTTGTAAGCCGCCCTGAGTTCTCCGGAATAGGGCGGCATAGAAATTAAATAAATAATAATAATAATAATAATTTGGTAGAGTTCATGCAGACTGCCGCCAAGGAGCATATTTTTCACAAACAAGTGTGGTGGAGCGGGGGGGGGAGGAGGGAGAGAAAGCAGTTGACAAGCCCTGCCTAAGACCATCAGAAATATGTGTTTTCTGATGGTCTTAGGCGACCCCTATGAAAGGCTCGTGCGGAAGAGTCATGTGGTAACTCAGTCAGCCAATGTGAAGAAAGTGCTACTGAGTCTGTGCAAAAGGGTATTGAGTTAGGAGCTGAATTTTCAGTCTTAGATTTGTCTCTGTATCTCTCTGTAAGAAGTCTTCATTGAGCTATGTTGCTGTAAAGAAGAATGTATGGTATTGTAAATATTTTGATATGAATATAAAGAAATTTATTTTGAATCAGCTAAATGCAGTCAACTGTGAGATCTTCTGATTTATTTTTTCATCAACAGACAAATTAAAATTCTCTAACAACTTGTGTTGAATGTTCATCTCTTGACTTCTTGATGATCCCTTTCCATGAGCTAATGTAAAATAAAGGACAGAAAATTAATATTTTTTCTGTTAAATCTTTCTGACTTGCACAGAGGACCAAGGGATAAGAAGACCTTCAGACTTTCCATTCTTACTGTGAACATCCTGAATCTGTATGGTCTCTATGTTAGTGCCAGATCGCCTTAGAACAGTGCAGTTTGCTGGTGGATCACCATGGTTCTGGAGGTACAACAGAATCTTGGATTGTTCTCTGGAATGCTTCATTCTTGAATCACTGAGTTTTGCATATCCCTACTGAAGATTACGCACAGCTACTTATATCCCCATCACAAAGAGGCATTGTTTCTCCCTCTATATTCAACTGGAGAGGTTTTTATCCTGACCCACAGACACCCATAATTTGAATCAGATAATCATTTCATTATTTTGGAGGCTCAGTAAGTTGGTGATCCTTGTCTACTATATTTTCAGGCTCTGTGACTTGAGGAACACAACCCATGGCATCTGAGCACCTATAGCATCATTCCTCCAATGAATGGCCATTGGGACATCCTTTTTATTATTAAATTTCTATACCTGTTGAACTAGCCTTTATTACTGCAATAGAGAATTGTTATCCCTACTCCTGGGTCTTTGCTTATGAGATCCATCAAAAAAAAGGTGAGAACAACTTTCTACAAAATTTTGCGTGTCAAATATAGGCTCAGATGGGGATGTGGTATCAAGTGTTGTGCTGCTTGTATCCAGACACAGCTTTAATTTGAGATTCAAATTGTCACGTCCTTTTGAAATCCCATCTTACGCTAACTAACTGGGTATCATGCTTGTGGGAACTATCTAATACTATCTGTGTTTATTGTCTACTATCTGGACATATTTAGATTATCTTTCTTGATAGGCAGTTGGTAATTTTTGTGAGATATTTTGGTCCTTGTGGTTATCCTTTGGAGGTATTGTAGTTATTGATAACGCTCTACATTGCTCAGAAATTGGTATGTAGCCTGTTTGAGAGAAACCCACAGAAAATGGATGAATGATGACAAGGCTTTTTACACTGAAGAGCATGGATGCGTAGATGGTATTATAAGGCATGGTGAATATACTGTGGTTTTGGGTGTTCTGAGGAGGATGTAGGAGTTATTTTGTTTAGTGAGCAGACAGGGATGCAATTGTATCTATTGATGCTTGCATATGTCACAGAAAAAATAATTTCCAAACATTTGTTTCTTGTTGCTTAGTTAGCAGTTAACCTGACAGAGGTAGGAAAGCAAATGTTATTTATTTATTAACTTATTATCTGTATTGAGGGTTTTACATAAAGTAATATGTAAGTATTACTTTATGTAAAAAAGTATTACAAGAAAAAAAAGTATTACAAGAAAAAAAAGTATTACAAGGGGGGAAAATATTACAAGGAAAAAAAGTATTACAAGAAAAAAATAAGTATTACAAGAAACAATGGTTGGAAACTGATCAAAGAGAGAAGCAACCTGGAATTAAGGAGAAACTTCCTGACAGTGAGGACAATCAACCAGTGGAACAGTTTGCCTTCAGAAATCCTGGGCGCTCCATCACTGGAGGTTTTTAAGAAGAGACGAGATATTCCCCTGTCTGAGACGTATAGGTTCTCCTGCTTGAGCAGGGGGCTGGTCTAGATGACCTCCAAGGTCCCTTCCAGCTCTATTCTATTCTAAAGCAAGGAAGGAAGGAAGTAGGAGGAAGGAGGAAGGAAAGGAAGTAAATAGGAAAGAGGAAGGGAGAAAGGGAGGAGGGAAGGAAATAGGAAAGGGAGGAAGGAAGGAAGGAAGGAAGGGGAGGAAAGAAGAAAGGAAGGAAGGAGAGAAGGAAGGAAGGAAATGCAAGAGAAGAAAACATAAAAGAAAAAGAATAAATGTTATGAAATACAACTCCTCTCCTATTCAAGAGATATAAAAAACCTATCCTCACAACCACTGTTCACTGTTCATTTCCTGGTGTCAAACATTGAATGTCGGATGCCACATGGAACCTTTTCAGCCAAACAAGCTGGAGTCAAAAAAAAAAAAAAAAAAGCAAAACCCTCCCAGGAAGCAACCTAAACTTTTAGGCAAAGCCAATGCGGATTTGACGGCAGGCCTGGTTTCCATGACGAATTGAAACTAGCTGGAGAAGTAACAGCTTTTATTACTGACATTTACTATACAACTTACTTTTCCCCTGCTTAACTCAGCTTTTCTCTTGAGTCGACCTAAATGAGCCCATCTTTCTATTGTTTAGCACAGAGGCCAGCCAGCTTTGCAGGAAAGACTAGGCGAGCAAAATAAGGGAGTCTTCATCACTGGTATCAAATATTGTAATAATGACAATATTGTGGTTGTTGAAGGAAAAATCTTCATCATGGTCCAGTCCAAGCTGGGAATAAACAAAATGGACACTGTTTTAGAAAGAAGGTTGTAGTTTATTGAAGGGGAGAGCCGGACAGAAAGATATATTGAAGGAAAAGTCTTCATTGTGGTTCAGTCCATGCCGGGAATAAAGAACATGGCGACTGCTTTAGAAAGAAGGTTGCAGTTTATTGAAGAGGAGAGCCAGACAGAAAGATGGCTCTGGAAGAAAAGAGGCTGTAGGGAGTGGGTTTTTATACCCTCTGGAGCCTTTTGTTTGGAGTTGTTCCTGTGGCATGAACTTTGACCTGAGTCTGAGTGTGCCTTTCTGGTATTCTGATGGTGATGGGTTAATCCTATTATGTCCCAAGGGTCATATTGTTGGTAGAAATTCTAGCCCACTGAATAACACCAAACAGCAAGTTGAAATTAGACAGAGATTTATTAGCTACAATGGTTTGCAAAGTGTGGTGGACTCCAAATAAATATTTGAGCCACACCTAGTCACAGCGAAAACACATATTATATACATTCTATCCCGATGCCTTGGCCCCTCCTCTGAGGTTACAATCTTATCAGAGCCACCTAAACAAAATACATTATCCCTGCCCCTTACTATTTTGCTTCACCTATTTCCTTATATGTACTTTATTATGAAATCCTACAGCTCAATGTGGAAATCCTATAGCCTACGTGCAGAACTCTTACAAGGTATGTGTACATGTAGAAATTGTGTAGAAATCTTGCAGTCTATGTGTAGAAATTTTGTGTAGAAATCTTACTGTCTGCGTGTAGAAATTTTACAGAGTATGTGTCACTTAACTTTACTTTTTATTCTAAAATTTTATTCCTAACAATATCCTGCTTCCCTGGGGCTGTGGCTTATGACTCTTAGATTTTTTTTGTGTGAGGGGTTGTTGATTCTAGGGATCTTTCTTCCTAATCCCAGTCTCCTGACTCCAGTCTTTCAGACAAGATTATCACATCTGCAATTCTGCAAACTTGGTTTCTATTTGGGACAGAGAGACAACAATAATAACAATAACAACAACTTTATTGTCACCTTGAATGTACACCAATCGGCATACACTGAAATGAAATTTCGTTGCATACAGCTCACAACGGGCCACCACTCTGATCTATGCCCCTTGTTCATGGCTTCCAGCTGAAGTTTCAGATTGTCCATTTTAATCTCTAGGGAGAGAATGATGGCAAACAGGACAGATAGAAATGGAGCTCTGTGTAGATTAGCCCTCAAATTAGATTGTATTCCTGCACAACAACCTTGCCTCCTTTCCTTTTTCTGATCCTGATTCTTCCACCTTTTCCTTAAAGAGGCCTTGCTTTTTTTTGCCCCTGGAGCACGTTGCCACTGCCACCAACTCCTCCAAAACCCTCTTTCTCTTCCTCTGGGCCTGCCAACAGCCTCATCCAGTTCCTTCGCCCCATAAGCCCTGGGACCTCTCCTTCTTTGTCTCCCTCGGAAACAGCCCTGATTTGCAATAGAATCTGTCACTAGGCCAGCAGTCAGGTCTTTCTGCCAGCAGAACAAATTCAAATAGCGCCAACAACTTTTAACGGTCTCACCAACAGTTCCAAAACAGCTAGAAACTCGTCATGCCAGCAAAGATTGATGGTGATGTGTTACCTTAGTTCCACCATGTTGTTCAAACACATTAAAACCTTCCCGATCATATGGCCTATATTCCTTATATCCCTCCCAAAATGTTTCACCTTCAAGAGCCAATGCAGCCTCAGCCGATCCAGGCGCCGCCATCTTAGAACTCCAAGACTTGGGGGCAGGGTTGGTTTCTGCTTTTAAAATCCTTTATGGAAATATATTCTGCCTTTTAAATATTTCCAAAAATATTTCTTTATTGGGGGGGAGGCTGACAAATCCCCCCTTTGTGCCATAATAGTGTGGGTGACACACTTTTACTGGTACAAGATTAACATTGATCTGATCAGGGAGACTTGGTAAACAAGCTTTAAACTGTTAATGCAAAAAAAGGGAGGCACTAAGAGTTCAACCATGAAGGTCAAAAGCAGTGGTTCTCAACCTTCCTAATGCCGCAACCCTTTAATACAGTTCCTCATGTTGTGGTGACCCCCAACCCCCCATCAATCTGGCCGGGGGGGGCAGGAAGGCCGCTCTGCCGGCTCCGCCCAGCCTGATTGGAGAAGCGCCATTCCTCTCCCTCTTTCCTCTTTCTCTTTCTCTCTTCCCTCTCTCTTTCTCTTTCCTCTCTTTCTCTTTCCTCTCTCTCTTTCCTCTCTCTCTTTCCTCTTTCTCTTTCTCTTTCCTCTCTCTTTTCCTGTTTCTCTCTTTCCTCTCTTTCTCTTTCCTTTCTCTCTTTCCTCTCTTTCTCTTTCCTCTCTCTTCTCTTTCTCTTTCCTCTCTCTCTTCTCTCTTTCCTCTTTCCCTCTTTCCTCTTTTTCTCTTTCCTCTCCCCCTCTTTCTCTTTCCTCTCTCTCTTTTTCCTCTTTCTCTTTCTCTTTCCTCTCTTTCTCTCTCTCTCTCTTTCTCTGTTTCCTCCCTTTTTCTCTCTGTTTCCTCTCTCTTTCTCTCTCTCTTTCCTCTCTGTTTTCCTCTGTTTCTCTCTCTCTCTTACGGCTGCATCATCAGGGGTCCCTGCCACCCCGGCCCGGCTGCCGCCACTGCCGGGACTCCATGCTGCCTGGCCTCTCCCTCCACCCATCGATGGAGCCGTGGTAGGGACAGCGCCCACCCGAGCCACCTGGGGGCAGCAAGAGGAAGAAGGAAAGGAGGAGGGCAAGGAAACAGCCCCCCAGCCAGGACTCCGCGCTGCCCAGCCTCATCCTCTGCCCATCAATGGAGCTGCACTGGGGGCTGGTGCCACACGGCCCCTGCCAGCTCCTCTGCCAGCCTGGCTGTTTCCCCCCAGGCACCCCTCTTGTCCCGGTGCCCGCCCGAGCCACCTGGGGGCAGCAGGAGGAAGAAGGGGAGGAGGAAGAGGAGGGCATGGAAGCCGCCGCCAGCACCGGGTCCCAGGAGGAGGCTCTCCTTTCCTACCATTGCTGCATCTCCTTCTTCCTTCCCGGCAGCCTGGACTATGGCATGCCTTCCCGGCAAGGGGGCCAATGGTCAGGCTGGCTTGGGCCATGGCTTGCAGGAGGGCTGGCCCGCTCAGCAGAGCCTCCAGCGGGCTGCTCCCAGCAGGGATCCTGGGCCTTCCCTGGGCGGCTCCAAGGCCATGAGGCTTTGGCTGTGCTTCTCCCAGGGGGTGGGGCATCCGGGCACTGGGCCAATCAGAAGCCCTGCAGGAGGTAAGCCCGCCTGAGAGAGAGAGAGAGAAGGGAAGCGAAAGTGCCTCTCGGTCTCTCTGCAAATGGCAGAGGAGGCCATGTGGAGACGGATGCGGAGCGGTGTCTCGGTTCCTAAGACCATCGGAAATATGTGTTTTCCGATGGTCTTAGGCGACCCCTGGGAAAGGGTCGTTTGACCCCCAAAGGGGTCGCAACCCACAGGTTAAGAACCGCTGGTCTAAAGCCAGGGCAAAAATTCTGTTAGATGGAAAAGAAATTTATAGTGTCCAATATTCTGTGCCAATTGTTTTTAAATGTTGGATGTCAGTTTGAGCTTCCAGTCAGATTTTGAAGCACACGCCTCTCAAAATTCTTCACAGTCATGGTTTGCCTCAGTACATAACCACTGGCTGCCCATTTTCAAGGGTTGTTTCCTGCCTTAGCTCTTAGTTCAGTGCATCCAGGTTTGTAATGTCCAATTGAGGTTAGCCAGTATGCAAGCCAGGCTATTACATTTTCTTAAATTGCACATAGTGAACCCCAGGACTCCCAATCTGAGTCCACCAGTGCAAGATATTCAGGGCTTAGGTTTGGATATCTGTTTTCTGCTACTTCCCTAGTCAGGGCATATGAATTGCAAATCACCTGAGGGGGCCTGGTTCCCTCCCTCTAGGAATTTTGCTGGAAGTTGTTCCTACAAAGTTTTAATGACATAGGGCAAGAACCAGACTGGAGCTTTACTGAAGATAGATGAAAGAGATAAACTCAGTGTAGTTATGAATGGTGTTTGTGTGTTTGTGTGTGCAGCTACTTCTACAAAAGAGGCAATACAAACATTCTGGATAAATTCTCCCTCCTACCAGACAGAAATCCCAAGGTGTTGAGTACTTGCTGGGCCAACTATTCCCAAATGCCATCACTCCATAAATACATTCAACTGCTTAATTACAACACAAATGAGGCAAGAAAGAAAACCTTATAATGAGTTTCCACCCTCCCCCCATAGTCTTCCTAATTTTCTTCTGAGGCTTCATGTGGGGACCAATGGCTCCAGGACTCCTTTCTTCCTCTGCAGCTTTTACAGGCATCTGGGGGAATGGTAGTAAAAGAAATAAAGTGCTATTCAGAAATTTCTAATGAGTCTAAAGCAGACTGTCCGCTGTCCTCTGTCTGCTGCCAACAAACTCCAGAAACACAGGAACAATGTGACCAGCAAAACTAATGCATGCAAAAGAAAAAGTCAGCACTGGGAGTGGATTGCTCCCAGTGCCTTACATAGACATTCCACGCCCTCCAAACCCACCCCAATCAGCAAGCCAGCTTCCGGTCCATATTGATATAAGCTGCAGTTCAATTTCTGTCTCCCCCCCTCTGGACGCAGCAGCGCAGCCTCCGCAGGTCCTGCTGTCCTCTCCGGCAGCCAGCCAATGTCCTGCTCCTTCCCTACCGCCAGCATAGCACCACAATGGACTTCTCCACGCTCTTCTACTGGGAAGGGGCTCCCTGCGGCAACCGGCTTCTTCCCCCGACTGCCGGCAACACAGGAGAGGTGGCGGCGGTGAGATACACCCTCCTGATGTCCAACTGGTTCTCTCCACCACCCAGCTGGCATCTGGGAAATCTCCCCTGGCACCTGACAAGAGGGAGAGGCAGCCGCAGTGAGAGGTGGTCCTTCCAGCACCCATCTGCCTTGCCCCTGATGCCCAGCCAGTGTTCGGGGCTTCCCTGGCATCCGGCGACATGGCGGGAGGTGGCCGCAATGCACTGTGGCCTCACCGACTCCCAGCTGGTCCTCAGGAGTCGGGCGGTGCATGGCGGCCTCGCCGACTCCCAGCTGGTCGGCACCCAGACATCGGCTGGCCGCTGGCTGCTCCTTCCCTGTTCCCCACCATTTCGTGTCAAGCGCAGGGGCTTGACACAGACATGTCAAACACAAGGCCCGCGGGCCGGATGCAGCCTGGGGAGAGCCCAGATTTGCCCTCCCGTGGCTGTCCCAGAAATGGCAAGGGACCGGCCCCCGCTGCCCCAGCCCTGGCCCACCCCAACCCAGCTGGGCGCCTTCTCGGTGCATGCACAGGAAACGGTCAGCGCTCAGGGGCTGGTAGTGTGCAGCAGTAGCTGCAGCTCATTTACCTTGCCCCTCCCAGCTTAACCCCGTCACGCCCAGCCACGCCCCACTTTGCCGGGCTTCTCCTTGTGCAGGTTTGTTTTGCCAGACCAGCCTCACCATGCCCAGCTCCGCTTTGCAGGGCTTTTCCTCGTCCGGCTTTGATTTGCCGGGCCAGCCTCACCGTGCTTTTCCATGCTTGGGCCATGGTGTTCTATAAGCATAGCACATGCCCAGCCTGTGGGATGAAAGGGGTGGAGATGTGAGCACGCTTTGGTACTAGCCAAGCATCGGCCGGCTCCCAATCGCCCTCTCCGCCACGTGGTAGGGCCAGAGAGGGCAACCCAGCAGCCATGCAGAGCCGCAACCTGGAACTGCCAGCGGCCGGCAACGTGAAACTCTGTGGTGGCTGGACAGAAAGGGTGAGAAGAATGAGAAAGCAGGAAGGGTTTTTCTCTCTGTGTGTGTTGTGTGTGTGTGTGTGTGTGTGTGTGTGTGTGTGTGAGAGAGAGAGAGAGAGAGAGAGAGAGAGAGAGAGAGAGAGAGAGAGAGAGAGAGAGAGAGAGAGAGACAGGAGGGAAGTGAAAGTGTGGAGAACAGGGAGCGTTGCAGAATAAGCAAACTTACAAAAAGGGGATCTCTCTCTCTGTCTCTCACACACATACACGCAAGTGCTGTGTCGGGAAGGTGGTGTGCAGAGAGGCGAGAGAACAAACTCACAGATTGGCTTTGTGGTCTATCCTTGCCTCCTCCCCTCCCTAAAATCCAGGCAATAATAGAACTCTTTGGATTGAATGGGAAGTTAAGAGGAATTGGTATGAATTGAAATTAAAAGACTGAGTCAACTCCCCCCCCCAATTATTTTGTCGGAGACGTGGAAAGTGTTTCTTGCTCCTACTTCCCCTCATCTGCTCTTTTATAATTTAATCCAGCCTTACCCAAACTAATATCTTTTGGGTATTATGGACCACAGTTCCCATCATCCTGTGGCTATGCTGGCTAGAAATGCAATGTCTTATTTTCTCTGCAATATGCACCTAGGAGGCAGTAGGTCTGTGGGATTTAGATGTATTTAAACATTTGTTTCTTCTGCCTAATTTATTAAATCAACATCTAATTCAAAATTAAAAGTTTCTGAGAAATCCAGGGTGGTTTTCAAGAAAACTCTCAAAAACAGCTATTGTAAAGTATCACCAGCACTGCTTAAAACAATATTAAAAGCGTGTATTCTAAGAAAGAAAAATAGTAGTAGTAAATTACTTAGTGCTGTTTGACCATAAAATGTGTTGTTGTTCGACATATGCCTGGCTGAACAGTGTGTTTGGAGTTGCCTCTAAACAGGTGAGGGATGCACTGTTCATATTTTCCATGGGAGAAAGTTCTATAATTGGGGTGCTGTCTCTGAGAAGGCTCTGCTTGTGGCCACTGTTCTACAAACCAAACCAGGGGGACAATCTGGTCTAAATGGATGGTAAACAAAGATGATTAGGGGGCTGGAGGCTAAAACATATGACAAATGTTTGTGGGAATTGAGTATGTCTAGCTTAGTGAAAAGTACTAGGGGTGGTGACATGATAGCAGTGTTCCAATATTTGATGGGCTGCCACAGAGAAGAAGGGGTCAACCTATTTTCCCAAGCATCAGATGGCAATAATAGATGGAAACTAATCAAGAAGAAAACCAGCCTAGAACTAAAGACTTGTGAAAACAAATAACCAGTGAAAAGGCTTGCCTTCAGAAGTTGTGGATGCTCCATCACTGGAGGCTTTCAAGTAGACATTGGATATTCCATTGTCTGGAATGGTATAGATCCCCTGCTTGAGCAGGGGCTTGGACTAAAGACCTCAACAGTCTCTTCCAACTCTCTTATTCTTTGAAAGAAGCGCTGCCAACCTCTCCCCCTCCCCTCGTCCCTTCCTGGGCACAGAGAGAGGGAGGGAGGAAAGGGAGGAAGGGAAACAGGAAGAAAGAAAGGAAAGGAAGGAAGGAGATGGAAATGAAAGGGAGGCAGGGAAGGAGGGGAGGAAGGAAGGAAGGAAAGCAGGCAGGCAGGCAGGCAGGCAGGAAGGAAGGAAGGAAGGAAGGAAGGAAGGAAGGAAGGAAGGAAGGAAGGAAGGAAGAAAGGAGGTTGGAATAAGAGGGAGGGAGGGTCTGAGGGAAGTCCTGCCTTAGCAGTTGGCCACTAGCAGCCCTGTTGCCCTTTCGCCATCCCCAGGTGGTCTCCCATCCTATTGCTGAGTATGCTTTGGTTACAAAGCCAGGTCTCCTCTCATGGAGAGGGAGTGGGCCTCCCTCTGACCCATGCACTTGCCCTCCTGCACCTACCATGAGCAACCTGGCCAAGGAGAGCAAGCACAGCAGTAGCAGCTTTGAGGAGGAGGTAAGCGCAGCTGGGTGCCCCTCTTGGGGAAGTGCATCTATGCTAGGCAGGGCTGTGGGGTCCTCGTGCCATGGGAGCTCAATGGCCGGGCTGGGCACTTGACCTCTGCTGCCCAGGGCTCCGGGCAGTCCGTGCCACCATCCAGGGGCCCCGTGCACAGCCTGAGGCTCAGTGAGGCTCCTCCAGTGGACCATGCCCCAGCGCTTGCCCCAGTCCCACCCCCCTTCTGCCAGATCCACCCCAGTTCTGCCCAGGCCCGCACAGGTGCCGCTGACGCAAGTGATATCAAGCTGGCCATGCCCACCCAGTAGGCCATGCCCATGCCACCCACGCCACCCACTAGGCCACGCCCATGCCAGCCATGCCTATCCGGCTCCCCAATGGCAACCACAATGCTGATGCGGCCCTCAATGAAATTGAGTTTACACCCCTGGTCTAAAGGTTGATAGGAGAAGCTAGGCCACCTGAAAGTTATAAAATAATAAAGGTTATCTTAGCTTATCTTATTTAAAAGATGGCAAGTACAAATACGAAAAGCAGAAATTGCTAGTGTCAAGACTGCTAACATCGGATGTTCTTGTTTGCCATATATGAAGAAGCAAACATGTTTTTTTAAAAAAATAAACTTTATTGAATATTTACAAACTTTAAAAGTACAAAATGTACAATACATAAAACAAAGACATAAAAAAAGAAACATCAGACACAAGTTGACAGAAATTATATCTTAAGTTAATATCTATAGTTATAAACAAACAACATTTAACAGTCGTATCAACTATTAGTTGATTCTTATTTATGTACAGTCTTATTCTTAAGTCTATAAGAGGTATAATTGTGTCGTATAAATTAGATAAATATATATAGTTCAACAATTATAAAGATATATCAGTAAAATCAAAAAAATATTTAGGTCAAGGGATAAGTATATACAGTTTAACAATTATACATATCGTATATTTTCTATCTTTAATTATCTAGAGGAAGTTATCACATATTTCAGTTTAGGTGATATGTCTTGATTTTCGGGATTCTTATAAAGGTGTATCGATAAAAATTAAAATATATTTAGGTCAGAGGATGAATAAAATTGTCATCTATATCCTATTTATTATTGCACTTTGTTTACATTTTTAAGGTTCCAAATATTTTTTTTTCTCTAGCCATTCGTACCATTTATTCCAAGTCTTATAAAATAATGTGTCTTCTTTATTCTGTACTTTGAGAGTTAATTTGTTCATCTCGGCTACTTCATTTATTTTGTTGATCAAATTTAAAGTTGATGGAATTTTTTCAAGTTTCCAATTCTGGGCATAAACTAATCTGGCGGCTGTAATTATATGTATTATTAAATATCTGTCTTCTTTAGTTATCTTGTATCTTATTATTCCTAATAAAAATAATTCAGGATTCATTGGAATTGTTTGGGCAATAATTTGTTCCAGATATTTTTTAATTTTTTTCCAAAAAATTTTGGCCAGTGTACAAGTCCACCAAAGGTGATAGTATGTTCCAATTTTAACTTTACACTTCCAGCACTTGGGGGATGTATTGGAAAACATTTTAAGAATGTTCTCTTTATAGGCAGATGAAATGATAAGTTTATAATTAATATTCCAGATTTTTTCCCATTCTACCAAATAAATTGTGTTACCTATGTTTTTTGCCCATGCAATCATATTACCTTTAACTTCTTCTTCAAACATTTCATCGTAGAGTAGAACTTTATATATTTTGGAGATAAGTTTTTGATCCGTTCCTAATAATATTTTATCTAAATTGTTTGCTTTTTGAAATTCATACTTTTTTTGGTCTTCTGTATATTTTGAGTTAATTTGAAAATATTGCATCCAATCTAAAATAATTCCTTTTCCTTTTAAACTTTGAATTGAAATTAATTGGTTATCTTCTGTTAGAATTTGGTGATATGTTATTATTGTATTGGGATTTAATAAATTAGGGTAGGTTGTGGATTCATTGGGAGAAAACCATCTAGTTATCTTAATATAGAATTGTCTTTTAATTTGGAAACAGATTTCTAATAAATTTTTCCTTATGTAGTGTTGTTTGAATTGTACGTATGATTTATTTTTTGTCCCAAATAAAAAAGAATGCCAGCCAAATTCAAGGTTAAAGCCTTCTAAAAGTAATATTCTCCTATTTTTAAGTTGTATCCAGTCTTTAATCCAAACCAGTGCAGCTGCTATATAATATAATTTCCAATTTGGAAGCCCCATTCCACCTCTTGATTTGTGATCTTGTAAGTGTTTGGACTTAATTCTTGCTTTCCTTTTAGCCCATATAAATTTATGTATAGTTTTATTTAATTTATCAAAGAAATCTTTATTTAACTTAATTGGAGCTGTTTGAAATAAATACAATATCTTTGGGAGCACATTCATTTTTATTATTGCAATTTTCCCTAATATTGATATCTGGAGCTTAGACCATTTATCTAAATTTGCACTTATCTTTTGTACTACTGCGTCATAATTATCTTTTTTAATCTTACTACATTTTGCCGAAAGTATTAATCCCAGATATTTGGCTTTCTTTACCGTTTTTATTTCTAAAATATTTTCTAATTCTTGGTTTAAATTGGAATTCATATTTTTGGTTATTATTTTAGTTTTATTTTTATTCATTTTTAAGCCCACCACATGACCAAATTTTTCGATTTCCTCTATTAAAATTAAAGCTGTTTCTAAGGGGTCCTCTACTATGAAAGCCATATCGTCCGCATATGCTTGTACTTTATATTCTTCTTTTCTTATCTTTAATACTTTAATTTCTTCCTTTCTCCTTACATTTATTAACAAAGCTTCTAAAGCGAGAATAAATATCAATGGAGCTAAGGGACAGCCTTGTCGAACCCCTTTTTCTATTTTAATTTTGTTTGTTAAATCTGAATTTATAATAATTTTGGCAAATTGTTGATTATATATTACTTTGATTAAATTTGTGAATTTATTTCCGAATTCCATTTTATTTAATTTGTGTGATAAAAAAGGGCCAATTTATCTTATCAAAAGCTTTTTCTGCATCCACCAGAATAAGTGCAACCTGCTTTTCAATATGTAAGTCATAGTATTCTATTGCATTCAGTATTGTTCTTGTATTACTTCTAATATGTCTATGGGGTAGAAAGCCATTTTGATCAGGATGGATGAATGTATTCAATATTTTTTAAAACCTCGCTGCCATAATTGCTGCAAATATTTTATAGTCTGTATTTAAAAGTGAAATTGGGCGATAATTTTGAATTTGATGTTTGTTAATTAAGTCTTTGGGTATTGAACTAATATATGCATCTTTCCATGATTCTGGTATTTTACTTTTGTCTAAAACATAATTAAATAGTTCCAGAATCAATGGTGCTAGAAGATCTATTAAGGTTTTATATAATTCTGATGGAATACCATCTGGACCAGGAGATTTATTATTTTTTTGAGACTGTATCACGTTTTTTAACTCTTCCAAAGTTATTTTTTTATTTAACATTGCTCTTTCTTTTTCTGTAACTTTTGGTAAATCAGTTTGTTCTAAATATTCAACAATTTTTCTTTGTTCAGTATCTTCTTTTTTATATAAGTTTGAATAGAAATCAATTATTATATCTTTCTTTTTTTGAGCATTATTTTGTCTTTCACCTTTATGGTCTGTTAAAATTTCTATATTTCTTTCTATTTTTTGTTTTGCTATTTTATGAGCCAACCATCTACCCGGTTTATTTGCATGTTCAAAAAAATTTTGTTTTGTGGCTTTTAAATTTTTTATCATTTCATTTTGTGTAATAAGATTTATTTTATGTTTATTAGTATTTAATTCTTCTAACATTTTAACATTTGAAGAGTCTCTGTGTAGTTGTTTTTCCAAACTATTTATTTTCATGAAAACTCTAACGGAATCAGAAATACTACCAAACATATGGGCCGACCATAATCCATTATTGATAAAATGGAAAGAACAAACAAAAAATATTAACAAAAGATGGACACTTAATCAGATGATAATTAATGAAAAAGATTATATTATAATGATGCAAAAAGAACTTAAATTCTTTTTAGAGATAAACAACAATGAAAATACAACAATACTAAATCTATGGGATACCATGAAAGTGTACATACGAGGGCTCTCAATTTCATATTCATCCTTCCATAATAAAATAAAAAGGAAAAATATAGAAGAATTAATAGAGAAAAAGCAAACATGTTTTATTTAGCCTGCATATCACTTCTAGAGTTAAAGCAGACAATGCTAGCCTAGTGGGTGGGAAAGTATGCTAATTAAACATAACAATATTTCAGTACAGCATTGCTAAGGTCAGCTGCAACCAGAAAGGGCAGTTCACACTTCAAACTAATAAACGCAGACAGGTAAGAAGTAGGCTTTGCTTATAAAAAGTAGATGATGTTAGATAAAATGGATACAAAGGGCATACGAAGGGCAGTGGTTTTAGGCGTTTCAGAGTAGCAAACAAGGGGCATTGAGTGTGATAGCGGAGGGAGACCTGTGTCAAACCGCTCTTTAAGGTGTGACTGAACTCCTGTGTGTTTTTCAGTTCACCAAGTCTTTAAAAATGCTTCTTTTTAAATAAAACTTTGTTACTGGAATTCCAAGTGGGTTTGTTTGTTTTTGGATCTTGAGCTACGTTCCAAACAACTTGGGGGCTCATCTGGGATATCCAAACGGTCCCCGGACCCCGAGGAGTGGCTACCCCTAAGGGGACAAGCGCCACGTCGATTTTGATGGTTTCCTGAAAGGTGACCACCCCTGGTCTGGTACCTGTGAAGAACCGGACACTAAATAGTGGATTCCAGGAACAAAAGGAAGTCAGATCAATTTTTTTTGATGCCCCAAGTATCCTGAAATACTGGCAAGACATACATGCCCAGTAAGGTGTGAATGTCCCTAGGGTCTGAAGGACTGGCAAGGTGAAGGAGGTGAGTCAAGTACCAATTGTCGGGAAACTCTGTGCACAGACCCAGGTAAGAAAATCTGGGCATTTTCACCATTACCTGGGCGGATGAGTGGGAGGGATGGTGTGAATCTGAGACTTGTGAGAGGCTGGATTCAAAACCCAATTCCGTGGCTCAAATGGATGGAGGCAGCGTCTGGGTCAGTGTGGTCTGCTTCCAAAAGGTTGTTGAGTTCCCACAGATTATTCTGGAAAAACTGACCACATGTAGTAGGGCGTAGGGCGTAGGGTGGGTTTTTAACGCCTACTTGGGCTTTTGTCTGGAGTTGTTCCTGTGGCATGAACTTTGACTTGAGTCTGAGTGTGCCTTTCTAGCATTCTGATGGTGGTGGGTAATCCTATTATGTCCCAAAGGTCATATCCTGCTTCCCTGGGGCTGTGGCTGATGGGCATTGCATTTTTTTGGTGTGAGGGATTGTTGATGCTATTGATCTTTGTCTTTCTAATCCTAGTTTCCTGGCTCCAATCTTTCTGACAAGATTACCTCATCTGCATTTCTGCAGATCTGGTTTCTGTTTGGGGCAGAGAGGCTTGAAGGTGGGGGGGGGTTTCTGTCTTTAAGATCCTTTGAGGAAATATAATATTTTGCCCTTTAATATTCCCAAAAATATTTCTTTCTCGGGGGGGAGGGAACTGACTTCCCACAGTAATAATGACAATATTGTGGCTGTGTTGTTTTCTGCCCTGCTCTTTAAAATCCCAGGCCTGGAAAAGATCAAAAGCTTCTACTGAAATTTGAAATGGAAGAACAAGTGAAAAATTGTATGATTAAATGTGCTAAGATCTTTGGTTGCAACATACAGGATCAATGGAAAAATATTTATCTGTATCCCGCCTTTATTATTTTTGCAAATCACTCAATGAACATAGCCAGCACAACTTCCTCCTCCTTATTTACCCCACAACAATAACCCTGTGAGGGGGGTTGGGTTGAGAGAGAGAGAGGGACTGGCCCAAAGTCACCCAGCTGGCTTTCATGGCTAAAGCAGGACTTGAACTCACAGCCTCCCACTTTCTGGTCTGATGCCTTCACCGCTAGACCAATATGTGGCTGAAAGAACTGAAACTCATGTTAGGTTAGGAATTTAAAAGAGAATTTCCGCAAAATGGTGGACTGTTGGGATATTTCAGATCTAAATTGGAAATGTGGAAAACACAAAGGGGTCATTTTATCATGCTGGGTGAACTTGTGAAAAGGCCAGAAAAAACTGGGTTCAAATCCACTCAGTGAAATAAAATAATTTTAAAGATTAACGTTCAACTGAAATCAGACATTTTTCTTGCTGGTACAGTTGGACAGACCACTAGAAAAGATTTAAGGGTGATTGGTTTTGTGTGCGGCAATTGCAGTGAGATTTGTATTTTATTTATTTGTAAAATTTATAAGCTGCCCATTTTCTTGTGCGATAACTTTGAGCAGCTTACAATATTATATTATTGCACTTGCAAGGTAAGATTATGAGGTGAATAAAAATAGAAAGGCTCTGAAACACCCACAAGGAAGGAATGGTGGTTGAAGTTGGCAAAATTTGCAGAGAGGGCAAAAATTGACTTACTTGATTAAGAAAAAGACATTGATTATATATTTATTAGTGATTATATATTTATGAACTTTTTGCTAAAAAATGGGGGGAAATAAACTTATCATTGATGGATTTGATGCTTAGAAAAAGTAGAATGTGGTTTGAATATGGTTAAAAGAACAGATAATTTTAGATATAAAGGGGCCTTACAATAAGAGGGATAAGAGATGTAAGTAATATAGTATTTTTTATAATATAAAAACAGGATCACCAACATGATCGCCAACGTCCGATAACGGATATGGCACAAGAAGAAGAAGAAAAAATATTGGGATGATGTATGTGAATGAAAAGCTTGAAATTCAAAAGTAAATTAAGTTGAAGAGAATTAGGATTAAGGAATGACTGAAATATAGAGGGGAAATTAAGCTTAAATAAAAACTTTGAAAATAGGATATAGTGATTTAACATATTAACTTTTACAAATATAAGTGAAATATAAGCTGATCAGAAAAGATATTATAGGTAGATATCATAAGATAGATAAGCAGTATAGTATTTTTATAACACATGAAATATGAAAACATTGGGATGGTGTATCTAAATGGAAAATCTGATATTTAAATGATAAATATTGAGAAAGTTATGACTGGTAAGAACTGTTTGAATATTAAAGAGAAATTAAGCTTAAATAAGAATTATGAAAATAGGATATATGATGAACTAATAAGATGATTTTTATAAAAACATGCTGATATGAAAAAAATGTCATGTATGGACATTATTATTTGTACAAACATGAAAAAATGTTTATATTTAACCTATTATGCATTGAAAATATTAACATTATATTTGTTTAAGGTTGAAGAAGGAGAATACTATATTGGAAGAAGGAAAGTTCAAAGAAATATACTATTAACTAATATACTAATTATGGAAGTACAAAAATTAATTATTATTGACTGTTAATTAACTACCATTGTTTTTTTTTCCAAAATTTATGAACCAAGACAACACGCTGTACATTAGGCACTAAGGATTGTTATTGTAAAAAATCAATAAAACATTTCTAAAAGAAAAAAAAAGTAGACTATGGAAAGAAATAAGCCATGTTGTAAACTTGCAGGGAGAAGATAAAATATACAGTAAATACACTTATAAAGGCTGTAAAGAAGATGAGAAGTTGCTTCTTTCTTTCTTTCTTTCTTTCTTTCTTTTTTTCTTTTTTTCTTTTTCTTCTTTCTTTCTTTCTTTCTTTCTTTCTTTCTTTCTTTCTTTCTTTCTTTCTTTCTTTCTTTCTCTCTCTCCTTCCTTCCTTTTTTCCCTATTTACTTATCACTTTTGTTTCGCTTTACTTTTCACTAATTTAATTGCAGTCATGCAACTCTTTTTACTTCGCGGAAAATAATTAAAAAAATAAAATAGGGGCTGGGAGCAGGCGACAAGGACAGGAAAATGGGCAATAACACCCCCCCTCCATTAAATTGTTGCTGGGAGGAAGTATGATTAAGAGACAAGAATAGGGGTCTCATATATATATGAAAATTATATATATTATTACATATGTTTTTCATTCATCTTTAGGTCTTACTCTTCAGTACCGTTGTAACTTTGAACAGCCACTAAATGAACGGTTGTAAGTCAAAGACCACCAGTACTCTTTTGTGATAGGAATAAATAGAGATAGCAGAGAAGATACTCTCTCAATAGTCCTTGTTTTTGAATAATTAATATTTTCTGTGCAATTTTTGTTTCTTCAAAGAGCCTTAATTTTCTGAGAGTGACTGCAGAGAAGGAAGAAGACATTGGAAGACTGAAAACTGGACCTCAATTCCTTGTATTATGTTCTCCAGCATATGTCTGAGAAAGCAGAAATTAGCGGTTGGCATTATCTTACTCATTAGCATCACTAGTCTGCTATGGAAGAAATTCGAACAGTGAGTACTGTATATGAGTTTGTATTTCTTCAAGCAAACTGGATAGGAAGCCACAAGGGTTTTTTTTTAGACATTTTCAGTATAATACAATACAAGTAGTCCTCAACTTAACAACAGTTCATTTAGTGACTGAAAAAGTGACATGGCTGTTTTTCACACTTACAACCATTGCAAGAACCCCATGGTCACATGATCAAAATTCCGACACTTGGCAGCTGACTCATATTTGTGACGGTTGCAGTGTCCTGGGGCCATGTGATCCCCTTTTGTGACAAGCAAAGGGAAGGGGGAAGCCAGATTCACTTAACAACTGTGTTACTCATTTAACAATTGCAGTGATTCACTTAACAACCGTGGCAAAGTAGGTTGTTAAATGGAGCAAAACTCACTTAGCAACGGAAATTTTGGGCTCAGTTGTGGTCGTAAATTGAGTACTGCTTGTATTATTAATATAAAGGTTAAAGTTCTGTGATTTGAGGAGTGCCATATATCAGATAGTTTGAAGGGTTTCTTGTTCTCTGGGACAAATTCTTCCCCATCTGAGGAACAGTCCTTGGTTAAATCATAAAGGCATCTATTTGCAGAAGCATCCTTATTTAGGGATTAAATTCACTCTTAAAACTTCAGGTGCTTTTAAACCAGCGGTTCTCAACCTGTGGGTCGCGACCCTTTTGGGGGTCGAACGACTCTTTCACAGGGGTCGCCTAAGACCATCGGAAAACACATATTTCCGATGGTCTTAGGAACTGAGACACCGCTCTCTCTGTTGCAGCCTCACTCTCTTCCATCTTCTTTTCCTTCCCACCCCCCTGCGAGCTTGCAATACCCCTCAGGGCCTCACATTGCCTCCCGGAGGACTCAGCTGTTCGGCGGCCGGAAGTTGGAGCCGCTCAGCTGTTGGTCGGGATGCCCGTCGCACGTTTTCCTCGACCCCTCCCCTGCCCGTTCATGTCGAGCCCGCGGGGGCTTGACAGGGAGAGAGGGAGGGAAGGAGGAAGGGACTCCTCCTCCTCTCCTAAGGTTCAAAGCAGGATCAGCTTCCCAAGGGCAATCCCAATTCATGTGTTTCTGCCGTACCTCCTCGCGCTCCTGGGAACGGAGCAGGTGTAGGCTAGGCAAAGAAAAGCCACGGAGCTGTGAGCTAAGATCGCAGGTAGGCTGGGGAAGAGGGTAAAGAAGAGGAAGGGGATTGGGAGAGAGGAAATGCCAAGCTTGTCCTCGCTTCTCCCAAGAACCTCCTGCGCCACCTCACAGGACCCTCACCTGCTTTCAGATTTACACTGCAAAAGTTTTTCTCGCGCAGAGGAGAGAGGAAAAACAATTGCAGAACACTCAGGAATCCCTTGCAAGGTGCCATGTACCTTGGTGCTTATTTCCTAACACCTCCCCCCCCTGTGTTTTCTGCTCCACCCCGAATTCGCCTCCCTTCCACTCTCCCATCTATGGTCTTAATACAGCCCTCAGTCTGTCTCCCTTTCAACACCCCCTAAAATTCTTCACTCAGGCAGGCTTCCAGAATTCGGCTGGCAGGATGCAGTTAACCCCTCCCCCCTGTCCTGCCACCTCCCACGGCACCGGCCCACTGTGTCTCAAGCCTCCATGGCACAGAACTGCTGGCTTTATGCTTGGGTGGAAGATTTTTTCTTTTACAGATAGGGCAGGTGGGCCTGACATTCGCGGGCAGGCAGGACCCCGCCCATCGAGCTGCCGCTTCCCCATCGCCCTCTACGCCAGCCAGCTCCATCGCCAGATCTCCCAGCTGACCAGCACAGGTCTGGAGGTTGCCAGCTGATGGGTGCAGGAGTTCGGCACTCCGCTGCTTCCCCTTCGCCCTCCGCACTGGCCAAAGCATTCCCGGACGTTCCAGCGGACAGATGCAGGTCCGGAGGTCGCCAGCTGACGGGCGCAGGAGGTCGGCGCCGTGGTGGTCTCCCAGCCACCGGCTTCTTTGGCTGAAGCAGTTGACAGGGCTTGCATGGCCCGCAAGGGCCGCTAATGCACTCCCTGCAGCTGGCGACCCTGGTAACTTCTGCGCCCATCAGCTGGAACATCCGGCAACGCTTTGGACAGTGAGGAAGGTGAAGGGGAGGCCGCCGCAGCGCCAAACTCTGCGCCCATCAGCCGGCGACCCTCAAATTTGTGGTTGTCAGCTGGGAGGTTTGGCAAGGGAGCCGGCTGGCATGGAGGGTGATGGGGAGGCAGCGGCAGAGTCCTGCCTGCCCGCGAATGTTGGGCCCACCCGCCCCATCTGTAAAAGAAAAAGTCTTCCACCCAAGCATAACTTTTAAGGATTTTAAGGATCTTTGAGAGGGAGAGAGAAATAGAGAGAGGGAGAGAAAGAGGGAAAGAGAAGTAGAAAGAGGGAGAGAGAAGAGAGGGAGACAGAGAGAGAGAGAGAGAAAAAGAGAGAAAGAGAGACAGAGAGAGAGAGAGAAAGAAAGGGAGAAAGAGGGAGAGAAAGAGGGAGAGAGAAAGAGAGACAGGGAGAGAGAAAGGGAGAGAGGGAAAGAGAAAGGGAGAGACAGAGAAAGAGAGGGAGAGAGAGAAAGAAAGAAGGAGAGAGATTAAATTACTAACATGGTTGTTCAGTGAATCTGGTTTCCCCACTAACTTTGCTTGTCACAAGGTTGCAAAAGGTGATCACATGACCCTGGAATAATTTTATGGTTGTGGGTCACCACAACATGAGGAAGTGTATTAAGGGGTCGCGGCATTAGAAAGGTTGAGAACCACTGTTTTAAACCATCGGAAAGAAAATGGCGAGGGGGTGGATTCTTCAGTTCAATTCTGTTCAATTAACCACTCTTTCCTCTATCCTTTCTAGTAAAGAGGTCGAGTTAGGAAAAGAAACATGCCAGAAAGTGAATCAAGTTTTAAAAACAATGACATTCTTAGTAAGGTGAGTTTGGGGTTTTCCAGCTCAAATGAGCGATTGCCTAAAGTTATTTGTTTACATCCTTTGTCATTTATTTATTTGACTGATATAGCCACCTATCTCAAACCTGGCTGGGAATTCTGGGAGTTGAAGTTCACCCAAATCTGAAACTACCACTGTTTAAGAGTTTTAATTAAGTTGGAGTAGTCTCCCATTCAAATTAAGTTTCATGCGTAGAAATTATTTCAGACCAGTAAAGCAGGAAAACTTGGAAGGAGAAAATTACCTAAGGCATTTTTTGATATGGCTGAAGAAATTGGAATTCAAGACGTCTGGAGAGAATTTAATCCTCAAAATCGACAGTATACTTTTTATTCAAATTCCCACAAGTCTTGGTCAAGAATTGATATGATTTGGATGACTTCTGAATTAAAGATGGATATACAAGAAATTGAGATAGAAACTGGCACATGGGCAGATCATAATCCTCTAAAAGTGACATGGAAAGGAATAAGGAAAAAACCAAGATGGTTTTAAATTATTCTATATTAAAAGATAAAGAATTTGTAGACTTGGCCAAAAGAGAAATGGAATTTTTCTTTAAAAAAAAACAAAGAAGATACATCATTACAAAATGTATGGGACACAGCTAAAGCATACTTTAGAGGTATAGCTGCAATGCATAGGGCAAAGAAAAACAAACAGAGAAAGCAACAATACTTAATATTAAAAGAAGAATTTAGAAAATTAGAAACAGAGTTACAAAAAAATCCACAGGAAAAGAC
The DNA here is from genome assembly GCA_034064705.1 of Bothrops alternatus. Lineage (NCBI taxonomy): Eukaryota > Metazoa > Chordata > Lepidosauria > Squamata > Viperidae > Bothrops > Bothrops alternatus. The sequence continues at coordinate 4,062,478 of JARGCV010000182.1, read as the reverse complement.
GGTGAAAAGAGAAATGGAAATAATAAAACATAAGCTTAACTTGTTGGACTCAGAGAAATTGGCAGAACAAATAAAAAGAGCAAAACAAATTTTTTTTGAAAATGCTAATAAGCCAGGAAGATGGCTAGCCTATAAGCTTAAAAAGCAGAAAGAGAAGAAAATAATACATAACTTAATAGATGGGAAAGGTTGCTTACAATTTAAAAAAGAAGAAATAAAAAAGATAATAAAGAACTATTACATGGAACTGTATGGCAAAGAGGAGGCCAGGAAAGAGAGAATTGCTCAATATTTAGAAGAAAGTAAATTACCAAAGATACCAGAGACATTTAAAGCTATGTTAGAAGAAAGAGTAACAATGATGGAGATATTAGAAGCTATAAAGCGACAAAAGAACGGGAAAACACCTGGTCCAGATGGGCTACCGGCGGAACATTATAAAAATTTACAAGATATATTAAGCGAACCATTGAAAAAGGTTTGCAATGGACTATTGTTAGAGGCCAAACTTCCAAATACATGGATAGAAGCAAATATTACTTTGATACCTAAAGAAGATACAGATTTGACACACATCAAGAACTACAGACCAATTTCACTACTTAATGTGGATTACAAAATTTTTACTTCAATAATAGCGGAGAGACTGAAGAGATATTTGGTTGAGTTTATACATCCAGATCAAAATGGCTTTTTACCGAAGAGACAGATTAAAAATAACTTAAGGGTGATAATGGATATATTAGAATATTACGAACTGCACCCAGGGAAACAATTAGCATTAGTGTTTTTGGATGCTCAAAAAGCATTTGATAATGTTTCTTGGCAATTCATGGTTCAACAATTACAAATAATGGATTTTGGGGAAAAAATTATAAATATGATAAAAACAATTTACAGTAATCAGACAGCAAAAGTGATAGTAAATGGAGATTATACTGAGAGTTTTGAGATAAAAAAAAGTACGAGACAAGGATGTCCACTATCTGGATGATTCCTAAACTATGGGGAAAGAGAAGTGGCAGGATTAAAAATAAATAAAGATAAGACTAAAGTAATAGTAAATAATCTTACAGATAAACAAAAAAGACAAATATTTGAGAAAACAGAGGTACAAATAGTGAAAAAAGTCAAGTATTTAGGTATTTAGGTATTTACCTTTCAGCTAGATGTTCGTCAATTAAAGAAGATAATTACATAAGATTATTGAACCAAATAAAATTGGATTTAGAAAGATGGAGAAATCTCCAATTATCAATACTAGGAAGAATTACCACAGTAAAGATGAATGTCCTGCCAAAGGTTTTATTTTTATTTCGAACAATCCCGATAAAACTTGAGAAATTTTTTTTTCAAAATTTAAATTCATTGGTTTCGAATTTTATTTGGCAGGGGAAAAAAGCTAGAATTAAGATGAAAACATTACAAGATGCTAAGGAGAATGGAGGTTTTGGATTGCCAGAATGGACATTGTATTATCAAGCTTTGGTGTTAACTTGGGTGAAAGAGTGGATAACACTTAGAAACAAAAGGTTATTGTACTTAGAAGGACATGATTTACAATTGGGGTGGCATGTTTTTTATGGTATGAAAAAAACAGAATTCATAAATATTTTCAAAATCATGTTGTAAGAAATGCTTTATTAACAGTATGGGGAAAAATTAAAGCTAAAATATATATTAAAATCCCAGGGTGGTTGTCAACGATGGAGGCATTTATACATCCGAATCTAGTGGACTTTGAGAAAATATGGACATATAAAGATATTTTAGATACTCATGGAAAATTAAAACCCAAACAAGAATTGGAAAACTTAGGAATTAAGTTATCTTGGTGGGCACATTTACAGATATTAAATAGATATGAAAAATGTATGGATTTTATAAAGATCAAAATGTGTTTGATAAGATTTTGTTGACCTCAGATGAGAAATTGATTAAGAAAATGTATAATTTTTTGTTAATTTTAGATATGGAAAGTGAACAAGTGAAAGAAACAATGAGAAGATGGGCAAAATTTTTTGGTTATAACATAGAACTAGAAAAATGGCAAATGTTATGGGAGAGAAACTATAAATTGACAATGTCTACTTCATATAAAGAAAATTTGTATAAAATGTTTTATAGATGGCACCTTCCACCAGCAAGATTAGCAAAAATGTTTAAAAATATATCAGATAGATGTTGGAAATGTAAACATAATATAGGCTCGTATTATTATATTTGGTAGACATGTAGGAAGGCAAAGGTTTATTGGAAAAATATACATATGTGGTTAGAAAAAATATTGGATGAACAGGTGGATTTCAAACCTGAACTCTTTTTATTAGGCATTATGCCTGAAAAGACTAATAAGCAGAACTTATATCTAATTCTACATATCACCACAGCAGCAAGAATAATTTTTGCACAATATTGGAAAAATGAAGCTTTGCCATCAGAGGAAGAAATAATCAGGAAGATTTTGGAATGTGCAGAAATGGACAGATTAACCATGAGGCTAAAAGACAAAGAAGATACAGACCATTATCAAATTTGGAACTTATTTATACTTGGTTAGAGAAAAAAAAAGCAAGGATTAGGAATTGAATATGTATTAGTTTAGCAAATTTCAGACAACTTGCTGATTGGAAAAATTTGCATATATGGGGAAAAAATTAATAAAAAAGATTGGAAAAAAGAGAAGAAATTATTTCAGATATTTCAAAATTATTTATTGGAGTACAGTTGGTGATATGTGGAAACTTTTAACTTGTTTCCATGAGTCCTCGGCAACATTATATATTTGAACAAATATATAAATGAAACATAGGTTTAGTTGCTTTATCTGATTCTGGCCCAGTTACTGATAAATACCATCATGTTTCTTCATTATTATTAGGTACAGTATTACCTAAACCTCTATGGTTTTTTTTATTAAACAGATACAACATTAGTTTAATTTCATTCCCCCCCCCCTATATATTATATAAATTCCTTGAGCAGTGGTAGCTTAGGATGCCTTAAAGTCATGGCTGTCTTACCACTTATTCTTCATAGAAAATATTTAAAAAATAAAATAAGGAAAATTTGGGGGGAAAGTTAAGGCAGTGATGGGGAACCTTTTAGAGACCGAGTGCCCAAACTGCAACCCAAAACCCACTTATGCATGGTCGGGTGCCGGGTGGGTGTGGCCCATTGGGTAAGCGTGGCTGCGGTGGTAACAGCAGACTGGGTAGGACTAAAAAGTTCAATCAATCAATTCCAACTTTGCAAGATCTTTTTTTTTCCCTGCGAGAAGTTGAAATTGACTGATTGATTGAACCTTTTTTTTTTTTGTACACGATGGCGGAGGCCTAAAGCTAAAAGGTTTTATAAAACCCAGCTGAAGGCCTAGGACTGGGGCGACTGAGTGCCACCTCTGGCATCCGTGCTATAGGTTTGCCACCACTGAGTTAAGGAATGTACACACACATATACACAAACACAAACACAAACACAAACACAGGCACAGAATAGATAGATAGATAGATAGATAGATAGATAGATAGATAGATAGATAGATAGATAGATAGATAGATAGATAGATAGATAGATAGATAGATTAGATTAGATTAGGTATAGGTCTATAGGTAGAGGTATAGATTAGACATAGAGATAAGATATAGATAGATAGATACACACCTATATACATATATATATTAATAAATACGTATACCTTCTTGTGCCTGGTCTGGGAAGGGAGGTACCATTAAAATACAGCAGATAGACCATATATAAGAGAAACACCAAACAAACAAAAGGTACTCGGAGTATACTTGAAGAGGGAAGGGAGGAGGGAAGAACGTTTACTAAAACAGATGTTTACAAAGATTAATACCTAATGTTGTATGCTATGTTCTAGGATGATTGTTTAGCAATAGGATCTTTGGTTTAATGTTGACCACATTAATATGGAACCAGATAAGAGAAACACCAATCAAACAAAGTGTAACAGGAGTATAGTTGAGGCTAGACGCGAGGAGTGGGAAAAAGGCTTACTAATTCAGACATTTTCAGTGACTAATACCTAGTATTGTATATCAGGTGCCATGATGATTGCTGCACAATATGTTTTTTTTATGTTCAATGTTGATTGTTTTAATAAAAGAATTTTATATTAAAAAAAAATTCCTGGGAGAAAATGTTTTCTTCTCTCTGTTTTGATGATAGTGCAGCAGGTGAGGAGCCATTATTTAAGAATGGAAAATTCTCCATGGACGAGGTGCTAAAGTGGCAGCTGATGTTTATTCAGAAGTGTCCTTGGAAACCCAATGCTACAGCGGTTATGCAGCATAGGTAATAATGCTACTGGTTTACCCAAATCACAGTTCGAAAAGGTATTGGCTTGCCTGCCTGTCAGACCTGTCACAAACTTAAACCTCTAAATGGAAAACGATCCTTGGCTCCATTTGCTGAGAATGGTACGGTATATTTTTTAATTAGAGATTGTGTATTGCAGTAATGCATAGCCAGAACTGAGATTCACTCGTCAAAATCCCTATGTTATACTTTCCCCTCCTTAACTGTCTTTCGTTTCCCACCCCAGGTTAACCAATTAAACTCTTGCAACCTGCTTTCCTAATGGTCAGCTCAAGCATGCTCTGTATATGCTGCTCTCTCCTCCTTCCAGTTGGGCAAACTTGAAGCAGCTTCTCAAGAAGGCACAGCACCTACTTTCGATTTCCCAGGCATTCCCCCTTTCGTCCCTCCTCTCCATAGTTCATGGCAGTGTCACTGCATATCAGCAAAGCAGAAGCAAGCCCAAGGTGGCAGCTGACACTGCCCTTTGATTACTTTAACCATAGGACAGGTTTATTACATGTAGTCCTTGACTTATAACCGTTCACATATTGACTGTTTGAAGTTACAACCACACTCAAAAAGTGACTTACGACCAGTCTCCGCATCTACAACCGTGACAGCATTCCCACGGCCATGTGATCCAAAGTTGGCAACTGGAATTTATGATGGTTGCAGTGTCCTGGGGTTAGGTGATCACTGTTTGTGACCTTCCCAGATGGCTTCTGATAAGCAAAGTCAATGGGAAAACCTCATGACTCATTTAGATGCAGGGATTCATTAACGACCTGGTGAAAAAGAGGGTAAAATTAGACATGCCTCACTTATCAACTCCCTTGCTTAGCAATGGAAAATCTGGTCCCCACTGCAGTCATAAGTTAAGGACTACCAGTATTAAGAGAACAATGATGATGAATTATGTTTCTTATGGCCACCCCCTCCCAAAAGCTGTATATAAAAGGTTCTTTGCAATAGTTCAGAAGTGGTGTCTCTACCAATCCACATTCAGGATGCTGGTTGAGGGACCATCTAGCGTCTTTCTGGTTTATGTGAAGCTGGGTTTTTATAGCTTTTCCACTGTCGCGATTCTGCAAACCTTTCAGCCTATGGCAGACATGTCAAACACAAGGACCGGGGGATGGATGTGGCTCGCGAAGTGGTTTCATGTGGCCCGTGAAGCCATCCTGGAAACAGTGAGGGAATGGCCCCTGCTGCCTTGGTCCTGGCCCAGGCCAGCCGGGAGCCAATGTACAATTTTGTGGTGGACATCTATGCTGAAACGCATTCAGTCTTAGCTCAACAAGGCCTTCTAGAAATAGCGAGGAACCAGCCCCTGCTGTGTTGGCCCCGCCCCTGGGTGCCTACTGGGGAGGTGTCATCCTTTGTGAGGAATGAAGAAATGGGCCATGCCTTGGTGCTTGCCCCGGTCCCACCCCCTTCTGCCAGAGACCCTCAGATCTGTCCCACTCCTGCTCAGGCCCTCACAGGCACCCTTGACAAGAACCATGTACAGCTGGCCATGTCCACCCAGTAGGCCACACCCACTCCATCCATGCCCACCCAGTAGGCCGCACACACCCTGGCCACACCCACCCGGTCCTCTGAAGGTAACCGCAATGCTGATGCGGCCCTCAATGAAATTGAGTTTGACACTCCAGGCCTATGGGAACGCTTCGTCTATCCAGCTCCTGGGGTGGAAATATAAAATCACCTTTCTGACTCCAGTCGCTGCAACAACATGCAGCTGATGTTCTAACTCTTGGAATAACAGAGTTGGAAGGGACTTTGCTGGTCATCTAGTCCAACCCCAGCTCAAGCAGCAGGCCCTATGCCATTTCTGACCAGTGATGAAAGTTCCATTGGTTGATTGTTCTCATTGTCAGAAAATTTCTCCTTATTTCTAGGTTGAATCTCTCCTTGATCAGATTCCATCCATTGTTCTTTGTCTGGCCTTGGGGTGCTTTGGAAAATAGGTTGACCCCCTCTTCTCAAATATTGGAACGCTGCTGTCATGTCACCCCTGGTCCTTCTCTTCACTAGACTAGCCATGCCCAGTTCTCGTAACCGTTCTTCATATGTTTTAGCCTCCAGGCCCCTAACCATCTTTGTTGCTTTTCTCTGCACTCTTTCCAGAGTTTCAACATCTTTTTTTATAGTGTTGTGACCAAAACTGGATGCAGTATTCTAGGTATGGCCTTACTAAAGCTTCATACTAGTACCTCAGGTGATCTTGATTCAATCCCTCTGTTAATGCAACTTAGCAACAGCAAGTTTTTAAGAAGAGACTGGACAGCCATTTGTCCGAAATGGTATAGGGTTTCCTACCTGAGCAGGGGGTTGGACTAGATGACCTCCAAGGTCCCTTCCAACTTTACTATTATTATTATAATAGCACTTAGACTTATGTACTGCTTCACAGTGCTTTATAGCCCTCTCCAAGCGGTTTACAGAGTCACTATATTGCCCCCAACAATCTGGACCCTCCTTTTACCCATCTCGGAAGCGTGGAATTTAAGATTGCCTTGGCTTTTTTGGCTGCTGCTGCACCAGGATCTCTTTCCAAGTTAACCCCCACCACTGCCTTCTTTTAGGGCAAAGCTAGGACAGTGCTGCAATGCCTCTCATCAGCTGGTGGTAACCAAGGAAAACGCACCGCTGGGATCCACCATCCATTTTGATGGTGTGAACGTTGACGTTATAACTGTGGATTCCAAGCTGACAAATATGCTATTGGAGGTAAGAGAAGAGGCATTCTTTGAGTTTTGGTGGGAGGGAAACCAGTGGGGGCAGGATGTGTTAGAAGAAAACAGGTAGTCCTCGACTCTACAACAGTTCATTTAGTGACCATTGCAATGGCACTGAAAAAAAAGGGATTTATGGCTGTTTTTCACACTTAGGACCGTTGCAACATCCCCCTGGTCATGTGATCAAAATTCAGACACTTGGCAGCTGATGCATTTAGGACGGTCGCAGTGTCCCAGGATCTTGTGATCCCCTTTTGTGATCTTCTGACAAGCAAAGTCAATGGGGAAGCCAGATTTATTTAACAACCGCGTTACTACGGTAGCTTAACAACTGCAGTGACTCACTTAGCAACTGTGGCACGAAAGGTCGTAAAGTGGGACAAAACTCAACAACTGACTGGGTTAGCAGTGGAACATTTGGGCTCAGGGACTTACCTGTATATCCAATGCAGTATTTCATTATTTGCCTAAAACGGGCCAGATCCCAAGTCAAGTCCCCTTTGAAGAAATGTAATGAAATAAGCTGCTTTAAGGGAATCCTTGCTAAAGGTCCCTGCATTGCCTTTGACTCTACCTGAAGGATAAATTGAGGCCCAATTCATTAAAATGTTTGCATGCAGGGGTTTATGCATCCATTTTTAATTCTTTTTTTTCCCCTTCTTTCCTGGGCCCTCTAGAGATTTCCATTGGCAGATGCCCAGTATAGCAAATGTGCCCTCATTGGCAACGGTGGTATCCTGCAAGATAGCAGGTGTGGACAAGAAATTGACCAGGCTGATTTTATCATAAGGTAGCTGTTTCTTTCTTGGAGAGCTCAGTTTAAAGGGTTGGGATCATAAGGAACTCTGGAAACCTTTATCTCCTTGGTTTATCAAAGTAACTACTTTCTCGTTTCTCTATCTTTCTTCTCTTTCTTCCTTTCCTCCTGTTTCCCCTTCTCTTTCTCTCTTCCTAGCCTCTCTTCCACTTCCTTCCTCTTCTTCTTTCATTTTCTTTTTCTTCTTCCCCGCCTCCTTTTCCTTCCCCACCCTCCTCCCTCTTTTCCTCTTTTCCTTCACCTTCTCCTTTCCCTTCTCCTTCTCGTTTTCCTTCTCCTCCTCCTTCCCTCCCCCTCATCTCTCCCCTTCTCCTTCTCTTTCTGTTCCTCTCCCTCCCCTCCTTCTACCTCTGTCCCTTTCTCTCCTCCTCCCCTTCCTCATTTTTCTTCTTCCCTATCCCCTTTTACTTGCCCAGCCCCCTTTCTTTTCCTCCTTCCTCTTTTCTCTTTTCCTTCTCCTTCCCTTTCTCCTTCTCCTCCTTTTCCTTCTCCTCCTCCTTTCCTCGCCTCCCCCTATTCCTCTTCCTTCTCTTTCTTTCTCTTCCTCTCCCTTCCCTTCCTTTCTTTCTCATTTATTATTTTTCTTCTTTCCCATCCCTTTATATGCCCATCCCCTTTTTTCTCCTTCCTTTTTTCCTCTTTTCCTTCCTCTTCTCCTTCTCTTTCTTTTCCCCTCTACCTTCCTCCCCTCCTACCCCTCCCCTTCTCCTTCTCTTCCTCCTCCTCCTCTTTTCCCTTCTCCTTCCCCTTCTCCTCCTCCCTTTCCCTGTTGGACACAGGGGCTTTAATTTCTAGTATTTTTGCAGTTAAACCATTGCTTATTTGGGAATCCTATAAGCATAAAACTCCTCTTCAGTATGATAAAAACAGGGCTTTACGTAGGAGACACATCCAAAGAAAATGGCAAGGAAGAAGCCATTTCTTCAAGAGATGACAGAAAACTCTTCCACCATCTGGTTCTGGGCTGAAGATGTTTGAAACAGGATCAAGAGTTAGCACAAAGAATTTAGGATGGTGAGACTCTGGCAACAACAATGCCCATTTGAAGTTCTTACTAAAATTCCCACCTCCCCCCCATTAAGAACAGAACCGAACCTACCCATTTCTCTTCTTTTGCAGTTTAAATAACAGTAATGCATTGGCTTGAGATTATTCTCTGTGTCTGTTTTCTATTTGCTCCCCCACCCAGGTTTAATCTGCCTTCCTTGAATAGAACTGAAGATGTGGGAACGAAAACGCACCTAGTGACCATCAACCCCAGTATTCTTACTAATAGGTAAGGCAATTGCGTAAGTACAAACAATAAACCATTACAATCTGTGAACGAAGAATGTCTTTGTCTAACCATGCTGGTTTCTTCTTGGGTTTCTTGTTTTTCTTTTTCAGTGGTATTGTGTTAGACTGGGCTTTTATGATCATATTTTTCAGAATTTCCCACATTTCTTGAGTTGTTTTCCCCTTTAGGGTTTTCATCCATGGAATTTTTCTTATTCTCTCTCTGAGTTTGTTAAAAACAGCTCTTTTAAAGTTTAAGACACTGGCTGGCTGATGTTCTATTGCTTGTCTTTGCATTATATTGAATTCCAGTATGGTGTGGCCACTCTTGCCCAAAGTTCTAGCAACTTCAACTCCCTCTATCACTTTTTCTCTATTAGTAAGAATTAGGTCCAGTATAGCTTCTTCTCTAGTTCCCTCCTCTACCTTTTGGATGACAAAGTTGTCAGCTAGGTTGGGTAGGAATCTGTTTGATCTCCCACTTGCTGCAGAGTTTGTCTCTCAGTTGATATCAGGGTAGTTAAAACCTCGCATTATTATTATGATATATTTCCTACATACATTTGTTAGTTGTTTAGTAAAAAGTTCGTTTATTTCTTCTGCTTGGTTAGGTGGCCTGTAGTATATGTCTATAGCAATGTCATTCTTTTTTTCTGTTATATTGACCCACATGGATTCTAGGAGGTTTTCATCCTGGGTTTTGTGGATTTCTATAGAGATGTAGTGATCTTTTATATATAAAATGCAATTCTACCTCCTCTTTTGTTAGGTCTATTTCTTTTGAATAGTTTGTATCCTTCCATCAGTACATTCCAGTCATGAGTTTCATCCCACCATTGTTCAGTAATGGCAAGTATATCATATTTACCTTCATATACTAGTATTTCAAGTTCACCTGTTTGTTCTCTAAATGTTGAGCATTCGTGTATAGGCATTTGAGTCCTTTATAGGTCTTGGGTACCTTTCCATCGCTCTCTACTTCATTGTGTTTTTCCTTTTCTTCTTCTTTCTCATTACTCCCTACTTCCTTATATGATTGGTTATCTATTGGTTTTTGCTTGGAATTAGGTTCTAAATATCTCGAAGACCCTCCCCCCTCAATTTTAGTTTTTAAAGCTCTTCTGATAAGATGAACCAGTCATTTTCCGAATATATTCTTTCCGGTTCTTGTGAGGTTCACTGCATCCCTTGCCAGTAGCCCTTCATGTAATTAATGCAGACTTTGGTCTAGAAAACTGAAGTTCTTTTGACAGCACCAGTTTTTAAGCCAGTGGTTCATTTCTAAAAACCTTTGCTCCCTCATTGGATGTTGGCGTTTTGTTGGAAGTATAGATGAAAACACTACTTGTGCTCCTAATTCTTTAACTTTCTTCCCTAGCTGTTGGTAATCTTTTGCTATTGTTTTCATATTCACTGTTGTGTCAATGGGTCCCCACGTGTAGGACAGGGCTTTTCAACCAGTGGTACGGGTACCACCTGTGGTACATTGGCACATGGCAGGTGGTACGTGACCATCCTAGAAAAGTGGTAGCGGGGGAGGGGAATGAGCTGAACTGGTGGCAGCACCGCACAAGCCTGAGCGAAAGACGGCCGGAGTGCAGGCCTGTCAGGGCTCAGTGGAAGCACCAGGATCAGCGCCAGGCTCCAGCTGGAGCTCGGCGCTGATCCTGGCGCTTCTGCTGAGCCCAGAAGAAGAGCCGATCAGCCTGAAAGCAGCACTATCCTGATGCTTCTGCTGAGCCCAGAAGAAGCGCCAATCAGCTGGAATGTTGCAGCCTCTCCAGGGTCTTGTGATTTACATTCAGATGCTTGGCAACTGATTCATATTTATGATGGTCACAGTGTCCCAGGGTCATGTGAAGTGACTAAAACCTGCTGCAACCACCCAGCAGATGGGTGGAGGGAAATAAAAACCAAACACCCCCCACCCCACCCCCACCGCCAATCCTCACAGCAATGAAAATCTTGGACAGATTGAAGAGTACCACCGGGTGGGCAGGCAGGTGTCTTGCTCGGCTGTGGCTTGGGGGGCACTTTTTTCAGTGCCATTGTAACTTCGAACAGTCACTAAGCGAACTGTTGTAAATCGAGGACTACCTGTACTTTATCATTTTTCCCCTTTTTGGGGGGGGTCATCAAGTTTTTGACACCTTGCTAGGCGACTGGTGGTATTCGGATGTTGCCATATCCTAAAAGTGTACAATGGGTGAAAAGGCTGAAAAGCCCTGGTGTAGGAGAAGAAAGGGGTAATAATCCATGGGGTTGATTATTTGAATAAGGTTCTCAGTGACATCTTTGATTTTTGCTCCAGGGACACAACATACCTGCCTAGTTTGATTAAAATCAGACCTTTGCTAACTTCTTCCCTCTAGATTCCTCCCTCCAAGTTATCATTTTGCTCCCAGCTCCCCTTAATGGTGTTTTGCTTAAAAAAAAAAAAGGTTGAAAATGGACTCCTACATCTGCAAATCTGTTTTGTTCATATGCTTTGGATTGTTGAGTGTGTGGTTTTACTCTGGGATTTTCTCTCTCCTGTTTTTCTTTTGAAGATTCAAAAACTTGGTGGGTCCTCCGATGGCTTTTATAGATGCTGTTCGGGCCTACCCAAATGCCCTTTTCCTCATTCCTGCGTTATCGTTTCATGGTCATATTGAACTTGGCTACCGTGCTTTACACATCCTAAAGGATATTGGCCTGTCCCACCAGGGTTTCTTCCTTAACCCACATTATCTGCGTACCCTCGATAAATATTGGAAACAGAAAGGGATGACAGAAATACGTCTGTCCAGTGGCTTCATGTTCACCAGTTTTGCTCTGGAATTCTGTGACCACATCACTCTCTATGGCTTCTGGCCCTTTTTATTTGACCTAACTGGGAAGCCAATCAATCATCACTACTATGACAATGTGTTGCCACATCCTTTTGTTCATAGCATGTCCGAAGAGTTTTCCCGTTATATTGATATGTATGCCCAGGGTGTCTTGCGCATACAGCTTGGCAAATGCCAGTGAAATTTGGATAGGCAAGACAGTCCCTAACCCAGGGATAAATCACCCAAAGCAAGAAGCGTTGGTGTGTGGTGCCCATGAATATGTTAGCGTGGAATTTACGCCGGTGAAGAAAACAACCTTTCACTAGGATCCTTCCAAAAACAGGACTTTGCGCACAACATTCTCTTTTGGCATAACAACAGCTCTTTGTATCTCAATCTATCTAATGGGCAGAAACAGCAACCTTCACACAACCTGGACATTAAGGGAAAAAATAAGAGAATGTGCAATTGTTACGTTTGTAAAAACAAAAAAGAAGTTGTTTTATAAGTAACTGGCCAAAGTGGAGTCTTTTTCAAAAGTTCTTAGTTGGGAAACCCAGAGTGTTTACAGAAGAAATGTCAGTTATAGGAATGTGGGTGGTTGTTGATTGTTACAACTCAATAATTTGTTGGAGTATCCTGTATATATATTTATATATATAAATCACACTCCATTTTGAATACATAGCATAAAAAAGAGAGTCTTGAGCGTTAACAAGGTTGATACTATATGATATAAAGCTATTATAGAGTCTAGTTGTTCTGCTTTGTATTCTGCAAAGTCTCGTCCCAGAAGGTAACAAAGAAAACCAGTCTTGGAGAGGATGTGTAGCATCCCAGATAATACTGTAGGCCAGTTACTAGAGTTCAAGTTTTTGTTAGATAAGTTAGATAAGGATCAATGGCACTCAAAGGGGCTGGACTTAGTTCACTTGTGACTGTGTGAGGATTCTAGGTTGATCCCCCTTTTCACTCCATCTCCAGGTTCTGCCAGTCCTACACTCAACTGGCTTTCACAAAGTTCTTCCATCCATCCATCCATCCATCCATCCATCCATCCATCCATCCATCCATTTATAATACACCATCCATCTACCCATCTATCATCCATCTGCCCATCCATCCATCCATCCATCCATCCATCCATCCATCCATCCTTTGTGGCACTTCTATTGGATTAATCTAAGCAGTTTACATAGTAATAACAAAACACACTGCAAGTTATAAAATACCAGACTGTCATAAATAATTAAACCATCAGTCAGCTATAAATTAATAAAACAACGATCAATGATGCCTTATGGATCTGTAGAGAATAAGGAAAATGACTTTGATGGGCCAGATCTGATACCACATCTTATGTCCCAAACAAGCAAAAAGCATGTGTAAGACTGAAGCAGGCCCTCCGCAGGCTTCTTCAATCTTGATGGGTTCTTCACGATAGCCGGATTAAGGAGAGACATGCTACCAAGCACATTTCTCGGGGTGAAGCAACTACAGACAAAAGGCTGCCTCCCCTTTTATTACCTGTTACAGTGGGCGGTTACACAATGCATCACATGGTTACAAACAGCCAATGACAAAGTTATACCCGTAGCCAATAGCAATGTTACACTGGCAAAGTTACATCTGTGGCCAATGGATTCAAATCTTGGTACAACGTTACTCCACCTATTAGCCCCTCCCTCATTTCCTGTTGTTCCAAGCCTGCATGGTCAAGCCACATGGCCTTTGTTCCTTTGTTCCAAGCCACATGGCAGTCTCTTTGTCCCTTTGTTCCAAGTGCGTTACAACATATCCTCTGTTTTTATTTCTTTAGCAACTGTGGGTTCCACCTATGCACCGTCCAGCTCTTACACGATCCTAGGGCATAGGCCATCATCTCTGTCCAGTCATCAGAGGCTGTAGTTGGTTCTTGGTTCTTTATCCAGGAGATGGATAGAAGAGGGAGGCCTACACAGGTTCAACACGGGAGGAATACATTGTACACAGCAACAGATTGTTACACAGAAGACTTCAAACATTATAATACTAAAAACCAATTTTTTGAGCCACCCAGCATTAGGTAGTCAGGAAAATAAACTGTCCCAATCAAACAAGGCATCAGTTTCTTGTGATAAAGGATTGCTTTGTACCATACTTTCCATGTGAGCGACAGTGGCAGAAATGTTGGGTGTGTTGTCAGAAATATAAATGTACCAGACCAATTCTGGGGTATTGACCAATATGCATTTTTCCACATAAGAGCTACATTGTCTTTAGAGAAGTTGTACAAAGTTTCAAAGATTTCACCAAAATCAAACAAGGGAACACAATCAGCACATGCTTTCTTGTTGTCATTGTTTGTCTCATTATAATATCTAGTTTTATAGTCTAGCTGCCAAGGGATAGTTATGTTACAAGATTGCCAAATACCTAGAAAGATGTTATTGCTAACTGACAAAGCTGTGTGATTAATGCATACTTGAGCAGGGTAACACAAAGCAAGAGAGATCTGTAAGGAAGGATTTCAAAGTGAAAGAGAAAGAGATTTCATTCATCCATGTAAATGTATTAAGGAAAAAATTGTGAGGCAAGGCAAACTCATAAGGCACACCATGGAGGGGAAAGCATGTTTGTTCTGTGCTGGCATGTATATCAAATCCAACAATTGGATGCATTCAGCAACATAGCATGGTGAGAAACATAAAATACAAAACAGCAAAGATTGTCACAAAAATAAAATCATTAACAAGACTAGAAAACATAAGTTCAAAATAGGCAAATCACAAAAATAAAAATCATTAACAAGACTAGAAAACATAAATTCAAAATAGGCAAAGAGAAATAAGAAAGGCAAAATTGGCAAAGAGAAATAAGAAAGGGAAGGGGCCATGGTTTATTAAACAAAACAGCGGGGGTGTATGAGAGAGAAGAGGGAACACAAACAGATTCAAATGCAGATTGAGAAACAGAAACAAAATGCAGTCATATGTAGATTGAGTCTCCGTTTACAGCCATCCTTTTCAGGCTGCAGATGGGAGATGAGATCTCTGGCTAGTTTTACTGGTTTTAAACCGGCCTAGTTGGTCTTCATTGCAACAAACAAAGTCTTCAGATCTGGCAACCAGCGATAATAAACCTGCAATTTCAAAAGAAGGGGGGAAATGGCTCTGCTGCAAAATAAAAAGGGGGGGAGAGAAGAGGGGGGGAGGAAATGGTTCTCTGCTGCAGGGGAAAAAAGTTTTTTAACAGTGGGCAAGGCATTATTAAGGCAGTTTTGAATCAATGGAAGGCCAGGAAATATTTTCTCCTTTTCCAATTATAAGGAATAGAAACAACAGACTTAAGATTTTTTAACGAGTTAAAAGGAGACAGGGCAGAAGAAACAGAAAGAGAATCCTGATAACAATGACTATGTTCCAAGCCAATAACTACAGGAGAAGAAAAGGAAGAAGGCAGATCTTTAAAATAGACCTGCAAACAATTCTTCCACGTAAGGAAAATTTGGGAAAGAGCAGAAAGTTCCTCACATAAGCCAAGTTTAATCCAATCAGCAATTTTTAATGGTCCCTTTAAGGTGTATGAGGGACAATGCCAAATAAACATTAACAATACTTTTAACTTCTTACGTGAAGGCAATTTGTGAATCTTTTTTTTGCATAATTGAGGTCCTGACAATTACACCAAGCCCTCCCCGTTGGTCCTTGGAGAATTCTGCCCACATACTCACGGGGGGGGGGTAGATCCCTGCTGAAGACGCCACGAGGGTAGGTCCTTGGTGGTTCATCAGATGGGGTAAATTTAGAGTCAAATTGTTACATTGTTTTTGATGTCTCAGGGCTTGTTTTTAATGCCTGAGGATGTGGCAAATTAGCTTGTTTTGTTTTTGCATAGTGTGGCGAGGTCTAATTGCTCCTCGTCAGGGTTAGAGGGGTAAAGTTTTTTCAAAAAAGCCAATAAAAGACATAAATCTTTCTGAGTGACAGGGAAAACAGTCTAATTATTAAGTTTCTGAATATAATTTGCTCTCCTGACTAAACTAAGCAATTCTTTCAGGTGCTCAGCCCGGGTTTTGCATAATTTCTGTCCCATACTTACTTAAAGACGTGCACGTGGTCTATTCCAGACGAAGTAAGTAGTGGGCTGTCAGAAGGACGTGACTTCGCATCACGTCGAGGTCACCACTTGAAGCAGGCCCTCCGCAGGCTTCTTCAATCTTGATGGGTTCTTCACGATAGCCGGATTAAGGAGAGACATGCTACCAAGCACATTTCTCGGGATGAAGCAACTACAGACAAAAGGCCTCCCCTTTTATTACCTGTTACAGTGGGCGGTTACACAGTGCATCACATGGTTACAAACAGCCAATGACAAAGTTATACCCGTAGCCAATAGCAATGTTACACTGGCAAAGTTACATCTGTGGCCAATGGATTCAAATCTTGGTACAACGTTACTCCACCTATTAGCCCCTCCCTCATTTCCTGTTGTTCCAAAACCGCATGGTCAAGCCACATGGCCTTTGTTCCTTTGTTCCAAGCCACATGGCAGTCTCTTTGTCCCTTTGTTCAAAGTGTGTTACAACATAAGACACTTCCCTAATTCGCATGGGTAGAAGTGGCATGGCACAATCAAACTTGCAAGATTCTGCTACATGGATCTCTTGGGGTATATCAGATCAGGTTAGAAGGTTATAGCTTTAGTCTGGCAAGAACTTATCTATTAGGTGTAAGCAAATAAAGAATTGGACTCAATTGGAATTCACTGTGTCATCTTTGGTCTAGACCTGACAACCACCTTCATGTAAAACCTCTACCACCTTGCTACAGCATGTTGCGCTTTTATTATATTAATTTTATACCAATGCCCTGTTGTCATAGGAACTCAGTGGGGAGAATTAAGATAGAATCCTTCTATCCAGGTAACAACTGTGCTTATTATTTCCTGGTACCATATTTCATATTTAAATGTCTCAGGTATTTGGTGTAGACCAGTGTTTCCCAACTTACAAATATTGGGAATTTCAACTCCCAGAATTCTCAGCAATGGCCTGTTAAAGCTGGGGAATTCTGGGTATTGAAGGCCACAAATCAGGTAGTTGGGAAAACTGGTCTAGAACCTAAATGGGTTGTACTGTTTACATGATTATGGGCAAAGGAATGAAGACATGACTTCTAAGCTGCAGCTGCCCCATTTTGGTGGTCTTAGATGTTCCCACATAGAACTATATCGCAATCATCTATCTATCTATCTATCTATCTATCTATCTATCTATCTATCTATCTATCTATCTATCTACGGTATCTATCTCTATCTATCTATCTATCTCTATCTATCTATTTATATATCTATATCTGTTGTATCTGGCCCTTCTCAGCTTAGTAAAATCTACATAAATATTTCTTTAAGAGTTTTATTTAACACATTTCAAAAGATTCACTTCAAAGCAAGCTGCTGGCAGTTTGTTGGCCGGAACGGCCAAGTCTGATTAATGTACATTTAGTTTAAATATTCTCCCACCTTCCAATTAACTCACTCTTTATCTCTCACATTGTCCAAGACTTCATTAATCTTCCGTAGATTTCAAAAAACACCAGAAAACTGAGTTCAAACGAACACGGTGATGCATCAGACTGCCTCTTGATATTAACGTTGCTCGTGACAAAGAATTAGTCCCTTCTTCCTCCTCTAATATAGTTTTCAATACGTCACTTCCTTTTTCCACTTAACTGACACCTCCGCCTATCAAACCTTCGGAATCTCGGATCAAGCCATCTATCTTCCTGTTCCAAATCTGACTCATCACTTTGAGAGTCAGACTCAGATTGCATACAAATCTCCTCATTGTCTAGCTCGGCTGCCGGGAGGGGAAAATACCCAGAGGGGCCTGGTTGTGTTTCGTCATCCTCTGATATGTCCCCAGCCGGTCTAGAGACACTCACAACAATATCTATCTATCTGTCTATATCTATCTATCTATCTATCTATCTATCTATCTATCTATCTATCTATCTATCTATCTATCTATCTATCTATCTATCTATCTATCTATCTAACTATCTATCTATCTATCTATCTATCTCTATCTATTTATATATCTATATCTATCTATCTCTATCTGTCTATATCTATCTATCTATTTATATATCTATATCTATCTATCTATCTCTATCTATCTGTCTATATCTATCTATCTATCTATCTCTATCTCTATAGATAGCTAGCTAGCTAGCTAGATAGCTAGATAGATAGATAGATAGATAATCTATCAAGGTGGTCCTTGACTTATGACCACAATTGAGCCCAAATGTCTTTGCTAAGTGAGCTTTGTCCCATTTTATGCCCTTTATTGCCACAGTTGTTAAATGAATCACTGTAGGTGTTAAATTAGTGACACATTTGTTAAGTGAATCTGGTTTTCCCCATTGACTTTGCTTTTCAGAACGTCGCAAAAGGGGATCACATGATCCCAGGCCACAACAACTGTGAAAATATGAGCCAGTTGCCAAACATCCAAATTTTGATCCCGTGACCAAGGGGATGTTGCAATGGTCATAAGTCACTTTTTTCAGTGCCGTTGTAACTTTGAACAGTCACTAAATGAACTGTTGTAAGTTGAGGACTACCTGTCTTCTGTTCAAATCAGAGAAAATGCTCTTAAACCAGATCTCAGCTAGAATATATTTCGTTCAGTGGACAAATCTCAAGATTTTGAGGACATGTGTCTCTCACCACATGGCTGCCATGACAGGTATTGACATTCCACAAAATGGCTTTTTATCGGAAGACAATTTTTCTTCAATTCTTCTCTGCCATGCCTTCCAGCACGGGCTCTTCACCATCCCAATTTTTTTTTCCTGAGTAGATCAGTACTTCCAAACAAAGTTGACACTATCCATTATTTTTACTTTTCAAAAAAGTTTCTCCAATCTCAATGGACCAAGGGGCACCCTGGGAAATCAAGATGATGCTAGGCTACATTTTTCTTTGCAACGAACTAATTTCACCTCTGCCAGCTTTCCCTGAGGTCCTGGTGGCTAATTGGTATTATCAAGCCAATTACACAATTCATATCCATATTTTTGAGCATGACTGGAGTGCAGAAGTGAAATCTCAAGATGGCAAAGTTACTTTGGAATTACAACACCACCCTAGTGTATTTGCTTTGGCGACTCCGTGATGCCTGTTCTGTTAATAATATGCTTTGGCGAAGAAACAGACTCTAGCAAATTCTCCAGGGCTTGGCTATCTCTAAAGTTTATCCAACTTAGAGGAAAAAGAAACTTGAAGTGTTTTTTTCACCCACTTTTACAGAGAGGCAGGCCATACTTGCCATTTCTATGTATCTTTCTACTAGTAGTTTCTTCCCATTCTTCCCTCCCCATTAAAAAGAAAAATTAGCCGTGGCATTTTTATATCCAAATTGGGGCTTTGCAAAATAGATACATAGCAGCTTGCTCTATTTTTCTTTTTTCTTTTTAAAGACAAAATAATAAGCACACAAATGCACAATTTCAACCACACAGCTTGGGAAAGAAGCCTGTTCAGGGTTTAATTCTATTAAGCCACCCAGAATTGCCTTGCAGCAAGTTGGGTGGTAAAACAAATTTAATAAATAATAAATTCATAGGGGTAATTTGAGGGCAAAATTGCTCATTGCCAACCTGAACACCACAGCAAATAAATGCTTCTTTCCAGAGTTGTTATTCAGAAGTGGAGGTTTTAGAAAAATAATTGTTTTGCAATTGTGGAAAAGTACTAGAAGCCCCCCGAAACCCTGCCTTTTCTCCTTGCCCCCCACTTGTCTTGACTACAGGAAAACATTGTTTTCCAGTCCAAGCCATGTTAGTACTTGCTTCAAATCTATGATTGTCATGTTCTCTTATCTTTGCTCACTGCAATCACACAAATAACTGGGGTTCCATAGTGATGGGGGGAAAGCTTACATTTTGTAATGGAATTTGAATGTGAGAGTTGTTTTGTTTTTTTTTTTTGCTAATCATTTGTACTGAACTGTAAACAACATTTGTCAAACTTGGCAACTTTTCAGTCGTGTGGACTTCAACTCCGAATATATGAGATAGGACAGCCACCTATCTGAAATGGTATAGGGTCTCCTGATTGAGCAGGGGGTTGGACTAGAAGGCCTCCAGGGTCCCTTCCAGCTCTA
This sequence comes from Bothrops alternatus, assembly GCA_034064705.1. NCBI lineage: Eukaryota > Metazoa > Chordata > Lepidosauria > Squamata > Viperidae > Bothrops > Bothrops alternatus. The sequence goes on along the minus strand of JARGCV010000182.1, from coordinate 4,042,357 downwards.
TTCTGATTGATGTATGCTGGCTGGGGAATTCTGGGAGTTGAAGTCCACACTTCTTAAAGTTGCTTGGGTGAGAAATGCTGCACTATGGTCTCAGTGGGAAATCAAGAACAATTCCGAATGGTTGCTTAAAGAATGAAGAGGCTAAAATACAGGACAAGGTAGTTACCCTTTTGGCAGCTATATGTAATGAAATCTCATTTTAATGTATGCTGATTAGTGTACATTTAAAGTGACAATAAAGTTATTCTATTCTAATTCCTTGTCTAATCACACTTGGCCAATAATTCTATTCTATTCTATTCTATTCTATTCTATTCTATTCTATTCTAGTCTAGTCTAGTCTAGTCTAGTCTAGTCTAGTCTAGTCTAGTCTAGTCTATATTTTATCATTCTATTCTATATTCCATTCTAGTTCTTATTCTATTCTATTCTACTCTATTCTATATTTTATCATTCTATTCTATTCTATATTCCATTCTAGTTCTTATTCTATTCTATTCTATTCTATTCTATTCTATTCTATTCTATTCTATTCTATTCTATATTTTATCATTCTATTCTATTCTATATTCCATTCCATTCCATTCCATTCCATTCCATTCCATTCCATTCTATTCTATTCTATTCTATTCTATTCTATTCTATTCTATTCTATTCTATTCTATTCTATTCTATTCTATTCTATTCTACAGGACCATCTGGTCACTTTTTTCTATATTGTTCTCCCACCTCTGTGTGTGTGTTTCAATGCTTTAATTCAAACCTTTAATTCCATCAAATAGCCTATAACCTGAGGATTTCTTTTTCATCCTTCTTCAAGCTATGGATCCCTTTTGTGTACCCCAGCCAAAGTCTTTGCAGCTTTCCTTTTCAAGCCTATGAGTTCAGACGCCCAAGATATTTCTTTTTTTCCCCCTTAAAAAAGTAAAACAATTCTCTTTTGCCAAAGCATTAAATCCTCTCTCCCCAAATTCCGCTTTTCGTGATTTCACAGGGTGGAGCAAGTAACCCCACTTTGGACAGCCCCTTCCCACAGTACAGGCAGTCCTTGCCTTACGACCACGTTTGAGCCCTAAACTTCTGCTGCTAAGTGAGACAGTTGTTAAATGAATTTTGCCCCCATTTTATGACATGTGCTTTCTTGCCACAGTTGTTAAAGTGAATCACTGAAGTTCTTAAGTTGACCATTCAACACGGTTGTCCTAGTGAATGTAGTTTCCCCATTGACTTTGCTCTTTAGAAGGTCGCAAAAGTTGATCACATGACCCTGGGACGGTGCAACCGTCGTAAACATGAGTCGGTTGCCCAGCGTCTGAACTTTGATCATGTGACCATGGAGATGCTGCAACGGTCGTAAGAAAAATGGTTCATCAATCACTTTTTTTCAGCGCTGTTGTAACTTTGAATGGTCACTAGATGAACTGATGTGAGTCGAGGACTACCGGTGAAGTGAGGAATGGACTGGCTGGTCGGATCATTTGGGAGGAATTCTGCCCTATGTATATGTCTCTCCCTAATTCTCCTTGCCTTTTACTCTGTTTTTGCCACTTAAATATTTTCATGTTTACTTCGACTGACAGGGCAAGCCGTTACTATACAGCACGGGTGTGAAACTCGCCGCATCAAGTGACGTGTCGCGACATATCACTACTATTTTTTTGCATTGCCGGAGCTGGGGTGGGCGCGGCCTCCGCATGATGCAACCGGCCGACGGGCCAGCAGTTTGAGACCCCTGCTATCGAATATAAAATTAAAAACTACAGGCTAGCACTGATGACGTTGCCTAGTTTGATAATGAAACGTCTGCAAGAAAACCACCAAGCTCGCAGAGCAGAAAGGATGGGGACCCCAAAGTTCAACCCTGAGCTACAAGTATTCTCTTCTGGTTTTTAATAAACAAATATCAAGATACAAAGATATTTTTTGGCCAGCTGTACGTCTTGCGGTGTCTGTTTTTTTCTGATTAGGTTTAGTGATCGTTTGAAACTACAGTGCACTGAAAAAAGTGACCTAGGACTATTTTTCACACGACTGTTGCAGCATCCCCATGGCATGTACAACTGGCCTGTATTTAGGACAGGTGCACTTTCCCAGGGCCATGTGATCATCATCTGCAACCTTCCCAGCCAGCTTCTGACAAACAAAGTCAATGGGGGAATGATTCACTTAACAAGTGCAATGATTCACTTAACAGCTGTGGCAAGGATGGTCGTAAAATGGAGCGAAACCCACTTAACAACTGTCTTGCTTAGCAACAGAAATTTTCGGCTCAATTGTGATTGTAAGTCAAGGACTACCTCTACAACAGACATGTCAAACACAAGGCCCGGGGGCCGGATGCGGCCCATGAAGTGGTTTCATGTGGCCCGAGAAGGCATCCTGGAAACAGTGAGGGAACGGCCCCTTCCGCCTTGGCCCTGGCCCAGGCCAGCCGGGAGCCAATGTACAATTTTGTGGTGGCCCTCTATGCTGAAACGCATTCAGTCTTAGCTCCACAAGGCCGTCTGGAAACAGCGAGGAACCAGCCCCTGCCGTGTTGGCCCCGCCCCCTGGGTGCCTGCTGGGGAGGTGTCACCCTTTGTGAGGAATGAAGAAATGGACCATGCCTTGGCGCTTGCCCTGGTCCCACCCCCTTCTGCCATAGACCCTCAGATCTGTCCCACTCCTGCCCAGGCCCCCACAGCCCCCCTTGACAAGAACCATGTAGAGCTGGCCACGCCCACCCAGTAGGCCACACCCACCCTGGCCACACACACACACCCTGCTCCCCGAGAGCAACCGCAATGCTGATGCGGCCCTCAATGAAATTGAGTTTGACACCCTTGCTGTATAGGAAGTGACTGGAAGAGCGTTGGTGCAAATTAGACTGAAAATGACCTCACAACTAGAATTAAATTAATTAATTTGTTGTTGTGAGCCGCCCCGAGTCTTGGGAGGGGGGGCGGCATATAAATTAAACTAAATAAAATAAATAAATAAATTAAAACATTTCTCAGTATTTTGTCTCTTTACCTCTTCTTAAGAATGGCTGGGGTGATGGTCACTAGATTATACTACACTGCCAAGTGCATTAATCCAAATTAAAATATATCTGAAAGGTGGCTGGTTACTTAGCCTCTGTTTGACCCCAAAACAAAGAAGTGAAAATCACAAATTCTCTAGATAATTGTTTCTAGTTAGTTCCACCACCAAATTATTTATTGTTAGGACGTTTTTTCATGACGTTCATCCAGAATCATGCTTCTCTGAAACTGTCCCAGTTAAGTTTCTAAATCTTTTTTTCAAAAAAAAAAAAAGGAAAAAAGAAGAACGAGATGCAAGGGACATGCTATTCCAAATTCCACTTTTTAGAAGTCAAGACATATGGTTGACTCATATTCCGCTTCTGATCCATAACGATCCCAAAATTCTTTTCGCACGCTACATTTGATTCCTGTTTCCCATATACAGGCAGTCCTTGTCTTATGACTACAATTGAGCCCTAAATTTTTGTTGCTAAGTGAGACAGTTGGTAAGTAAATTTTGCCCCATTTATGACCTTTTTTTGCCACAGTTGTTAAGCGAATCACTTAAGCTGCTAAGTAAATTGTGCGGTTGTTAAGAGAATCTGGCTTCCCACATTGCCTTTGCTTGTTAGAAGTCGGCTGAGAAGGTATAAATGGTGATCACATTATGCTGGGACAGTGCAACTGTCATAAATACATGCCAGTTGTCAAGAATCAAATTTTGATCGGGTGACCATGGGGATGTCGTAAGTGTGAAAATTTGTCATAAGTCAATTTTTCCAGTGTGGTCGTAACTTCAAATGGTCACTAAACAAATGGTTGTAAATCGAGGACTGCCTGTAATAATAATAATTTAGTTGTAATCCAGTAACCGGGTTAACAGATTGAACTATGGTTTTGTTCCACTGTGATTTATTGACTAAATAACAATTGGCTGTATTTGCATGCCATGTTAAGTCATAAACCATTACGCTAGTTATACAGGCTGAGAAATCTACAAGACAACACTATTATGGATTGTCACAAAATAATAATGTCACAAAACAATGATGAAGTTGGGATGTTTTTCAGAATCAAGGGCCAAACTAGAGAAAAAGAATAATAGGGATCCAAAACGAGGGTACCTTTCCTAATTTACAGGAATCCAGATGCTCACTACAATTGGCAACAATTAGTTTATTTCTTCTCTTTGACGACATCTAGAGGTGATTTCATGGACCAGATATGGTTGCTCTAGCCTAGCTAAAGCTAGACTAAGTTGAGAGGTTTTGGTCTTCAGCTTCTTAGCTATTTATTCACATCTCAGATGCTGTCCTAGAAAGGAAGCGAAGCTGGAGAGGAAGAATGCAGAAACAAACTAACTTCATTGCTCACAGACTATTTTTTAAACTCAGTTTATAAAGTTCTATGGGATTTCTGCTGTTCTGTTCAGCTGCAGAAGGAACAGGAAAAAGCAAGTGTCATCCTTAATATGTAAAGCAAGATAAACTTCAGGGGGTGAATGGCCACTTTTAAATTTTTTACAGGTAGTCCTCGACTTACGACCACAATTGAGCCCAAAATTTCTGTTACTAAGCAAGGCAGTTGTTCAGTGAGCTTTGCCCCATTTTATGACCTTTCTTGCCACAGTTGTGAAGCGAATCACTGCAGTTGTTAAGGTAACACGGTTTTTAAGCGAGTCTGGTTTCCCCATTGACTTTTCTTGTCAGGGCGCAAAAAGTGATCACATGACCCTGGAACACTGCAACCGTCATAAACATGAGTCAGTTGCCAAGCATCTGAATTTTGATCACATGACCGTGAGATGCTGCAATGGTCTTATGAAAAATGGCTATAAATAACTTTTTCTTGTGCCATTGTAACTTTGAATGGTCACTAAAAAAACTATTGTAAGTCAAGGACTACCTGTATTCTCTACTGCTGCAGGCTATTGCACTAGACCAGGGGTGTCAAACTGTCGGCCTGCGGGCCGGTTGCTTCATGCTGAGGCTGCGCCCACCCCAGCTCCAGCAATGCAAAAAGTCATGCTACATCACGACACATGACGCGGCAAGTTTGACACCCGTGCGCTAGACTGACAGCTCCACAAATAATCACCATGCTACACAGTAGGGCAATGTTTCTCAACCTCAGCAACTTTTAAGAAATGTGGACTTCAACCCCCAGAATTCCCTAGCCAGCATGCTTGGTAAATCATGGTTTATGGCTTAGTACAGTGTTTCTCAACCTTGGCCACTTGAAGAGGCGTGGACTACAACTCCCAGAATTCCCCAGCCAGCATTCTGGGAATTGAAGTCCTGGCCTTTTCAAGTGGCCAAGGTTGGGAACCATTGGTTTAGTTTAGTTAGTACATTACACAATCTCAAGCTATTATGGTTTATTCCCCAGTTTGTGGCTTAAACCTTTTGGGGGATCCAGTCTCTATCTAATATGTGCTTTCATCAAGTCAGGCTGCCTTTGGCTCCACTTTTGCCCACTCCCCAAACTGCGGCCGTAGACCCCCCTCATTCCTTTCCTGAAGTTACGAATAGAAACTCTCCGAGCCGCAAGGGCTGATGGGAACTAAAGTCCTAAAGTAGGGAGGCTGCCAAGCCATTAGCAGTCCGCTCTTGGCGTTGCCATAGCAGCAGAAAGCCATTGGCGGTCCCTTATTTGCATTGTCATAGCAGCAGAAGGCCATTTAGCGCTCCCTTCTTGGCGTTGCCATAGCAGCAGAAAGCCATCTCTTTGACCGACTTCCGGTTTTTCCACCGGAAGGAGCCGCACGAATTTAGGCGCGCGTGGCTGAAAATCCTGGAGGCTTGACTAGATGGCGCGAAGCAGTTACCATAGAGATGATGGTTCGAGAATCTCTAAGTAAAAGCAAGGTCGGGTTTCCGCTTCCGTCTAGCGGCCGCTTCCGTGTTTGGACGTGATGGAGTCGGTACTGAGCGAGGTGGTGGCGTTGGAGGATCTAAAAGTGAGTAACACCTGTCCTGGTTTTGAACCAGCGTGGCTGAGGGAAGCTTCCAAGTTCAGGAGCAGTCTACCTTTAGATGCTAAGATGGAAAACAAGGGGGTGAAAGGTTGAGTGTCCCCCTCCAGCCACTCCCTTCCGGGGGAAATTCTGAGCTTCGGATTCAGCAGGTCTATTTATTTAGCGCATGGGATATCATACATGGACGACCAATATATGGGTTAACATTTCTCCTACATTAGTAAAACACAATAAAATATAAATGTTAAAAAGATATATTTTCAAAAGTAATAACTAGGCTCGACTAGATGTCCTCATAGGCTTCTTAATTAAGTATGTCTCTGCTTAATCCTTATAAGGCTTTCAGATGTGCGTAATCCTTTATTCCTTTCTATAGATTAGAACTTTTTTTCTTCTTCTCCGGGCTTCTTTTCATTTACTTTCCCTTCGATTTACAGGTAGCCCTCAGCTTACAACAGTTCATTTAGTGACCGTTCATAGTTACAGCGGCACGGCAAAAAGTGACATGACCCAAATTTCACACTTAACAACCATTGCAGCATCCCCATGGTCACATGATATAAATTCAGATGTTTGGCAACTGACTCATATTTATGATGGTTGCAATGTCCTGAGGCCATGTGACCTTCTGGCAGGCAAAGTTAATGGAAAAACTAGATTTGCTTAACAACTGTGTTAGTAATTTAATAGCAGTGCTTCACTTAACAACCCTGGCAAGAAAGGTCATAAAGTGAAGCAAAATTCACTTAACTGTCTCCCTTAGCAACTGAAATTTTGGGCTCAATTGTGAGTGTAAGTTAAGGACTACCTGCATTTTCCACTTTATCATTTTTGTTTGCTATGCAAAAAAGCATGGGATATATTCTGAGTTGCTGCACCTGTGCAATAAGTTAAGAGAAATCCAATGTGAATTGAGAGTAGAATAAAAACTTCATTGTCGCTTTAATTGTACACTAATCAGCATACATTAAAATGAAATTTCATTGCATTTAGCTTTCAAAAAATACCATTATACATATACTCATATACACAAACATATGACACAGAGAAATATCCCAGTCTAGTTTGAATATATACATGGTGAAAAAAAAGAATCTTGTGAATTTACGAGATGGATGGCATAAGGAACAAAGCTGTTACAGAATCTAGTGTATCAGGTCTCTAACAGAATGCTTTGAACTCTAAGCACATAGCGCTTATATGTAGTATCCTGAATAAAAGGAAGTGAGCAGGCCCTAAATCCTTTACAACTTACAGACATGCAAAGGCTTTCCTAGTGTTAAGCAATTTATTTATTTTACTTATTTATTGCATTTTTATCCCACCTTAATTTCTTTATAAGCCACTCAAGGCGGCAAACATACAAAATACTAGCAACCTCTTCAGCAGAGGTCAGCCCCTAGCATTCCCTCAATCAAACCTGCTTTTTTCCCTGTAGCCTGGAACTATAAAAAGAAAAATGCATATTAAATGAGAGTGGAGATGGACAAGGGACTCTTCTGGCAACTGATACACATACATCATTGGAACTAAACACATTGCTCTGATGGTTGAGATTACACCATAATATGTATGCACTAGGTATGGTGCAAAAACGATGTCCAAATTCTCCTGGCTGTTGTATTTCAGTATGGTGCAATTGAAAAGAGACAACGTGCAGCATGTCAAAGCTGTGTTTGGTTCCTTCAGCTATCTCTGCTAGAAATTTATGTGCATATTTTCTTTTTATAGTTGCTTTTTCTCAAGAAATTGCTGATTGCTTAAAACTGGCAAAGCTGCTGCATGGTTGCCATGTCCTTCCTATATGTTGCAAAGGATTTAGAGCCAAACTGTCCATTTATGTTGGATTTTTCCTCATTGACAGCACTGGTGCAATAACTTATAATATGTACTTTATTGCATTGCGCACTGCAAACACGAATTGTACCGTGCAAAATAAATTAAAGAGCCCTAGGTCTCTTACCGGTATTAGTTCACTAGCAACCCCCCAAAATTAATTTTTTGTGTTAGTAGGGGTCAAAAGCAGTGTCATTTAATAGTGCTCAAAAGAGTGGAAAGTCACCAGAATTCCTTCCTTTGAGGTTTGGGGTATTCCTAATCAACTAAATCAAAGTTATTGATGGGAGAAGTATAGATCAGTTGGTTTGGTTTGGTTTTTTTGCCACTTTGTTCTTTTAACTGAATAGAAAGAAATTAACACTGATTACAGGCTAAACTGGGAGTTTTATTTTCTTAGCTAACATTCTTCAACTGCTTAGTTTTTTCAAAGCCTAGCTTTAAATTACTCTATTCATCCATTTTATAGTCTAATATTAGCTTTATACTTGCTCATAGGCAACTGCTGCTACAGAGTAGGCCAATAGTGCATAGTGCAAAAAGCTTTACCTGTTGAATTTGATCAGAATGACAGTGAGAATTTGGATTTTTTTAAAAAAGAATTTTAATTTTTTTTAAGCAGAACAGCAAGATACTGACACGCAAAAAGAATCCTGAATGCTAAATGTTAAAAGCCTGAATATTAAAACTTGTCAAAAAAAAAAAAAAAGGTAGGAGGTGAGACAGTTCCATTTGAGGGCAGCCAATTATTTGGATGACCTCTACTGTATTTTCAAGATAAGCATAACTATAGCTCAGTATATGCAGTAGACAAATGTTCAGCTTCAGCTTATTTTTCAGGAGAGTTTCTTCAGGTTAATTATCTCACTACAGTCTAAGACAGGGGTTCTCAACCTTGGCAACTTTAAGACTTGTGGATTTCAACTCCCAGAACTCCTCAGCCAGCAAAGCTGGCTGAGGAATTCTGGGAGTTGAAGTCCACAAGTCTTAAAGTTGCCAAGGTTGAGAACCCCTGGTCTAAGAAATGGGACAGATGTTTGCAGTCATTGCGTCTGTGAACTCAAGTATATACTTCTTGGTGCCTTCCAAATGTTTTGTATTTTATTTACTCATAAGATTTATATCCCATCTTTCCTCCATGATCTGAAGATGGTTTACATAGCCTTTGTTCCTCTAAACTTTCCCAACAATAGCCCTGTGATCTAGGTTAGGCTGGGAGAAAGTAACAGACTCAGAGTCACCCAGTAAGTTGTCATGACAGAGTTTTCCTGAGTTTGAACCTAAGTCACGAGTGCCAGTCCAAAATCTTACCTAGTGGCTGTACAGTTGAGGCCTTGCAGCTCCAGCTATTTGGCAAATTGAGAGCCATTTTTGTCTAGTGATTAAGATACCAGGCTAGAAACCAGGAGACTGTGAGTTCTAGTTCCATCTTTGACGTGAATGCTGGCTGGGTGATTTTGGGCCAATCAGCAGGTGACTGCGAGTTCTAGTCCTGCCTTAGGTATGAAATCCAGCCAGGTGATTTTGGGCCAATCACACTCTCTCAGCCCAAAACACCTCACAGAGTAGTTGCTGTGAGGAAAATAGGAGGAAGTAGTAGTATTATATATGTTTGCCACCTTGCGTTAAAGTAAAATAATAAAGGATAAAAAAAACAACTAATAAATTATTGTGGCAATTGTCCAGAACACCTGCAGGTTATTTCTCCTAAATTTGTTTTGGTACTGTGTATTACACTTATATTACATGTTTATGGTAAATTTGCTCAGTAGAACAATATTAACTAACTCAATGGTAGGCTGCTATGATTACTATGGGGGAATTAACTTGGTTTTCAGAAAGGTCTGGGCCAGGAAGTTGAAAAACAATCTGAGAAAAAGCCATGGAAAATGAAGAAAACAGCAGAGACGTGTACATAAAGTCCATGAACTAGGAGCTGAATTCATTTTAAAAGAGAATGCCCTTTTTATGAGAAGGGTTGGATGTACTGTTGTTGCTTTTGGATCTCCAAGCACAATATTGTATAGTTTCAGACATAGCTTGCCTGCCAATTTTTTTTTGATAGGAAATCCCACGGGCTTCTTTCTGTCCAAGAGGCAATGTACTATTAAGGTTTATTTTGGCTTCACTTAGTGTTTTCAGACCTTGAAGTGATGGTGTTGCAATGATAATAGTGTTTAGACAGGTTCCCATTTCCCTAAAAAAAAACAAAAAACCAAACAGCATGAAAAGGGATGCATTAGGGCAAAGGACATTTTGAGTAGGTATTTTTAGCAAACACAGGTTTTCAAGCAGGCTGTGGAGACGTCACACCTGGTCTTTGGCCATCCCAGTGATCTCTCCACTGAAGATCACCATGTTCTCCTCAACCCGGTCAAAGCTCTGCCTGAGGGCTTTTAAAACTCACTTCTGAGACCTTTATCGAAAGGAATGTAGCTGACCATTTCTTCCCACGGTTGAGGTCAAAAAGATCTTCCAACGTGCAGAGGGGGTGAAAAATCCCTTCCATTCTTCTTTATGGTGGCAGCTGTCATCTGCTTGGGCTTGCAGTTGTGGGCCTGACCATCACAGACAAAGAAACAAACAAAAAAATCACTGTTTTGTGCCTGGCAACACAGTCACACACACTGTGGTCCCTATGTTCCTTTGTCTCTGCAGTTCTCCCATAATGCTTCATAAGAGATCCCATTGGATCATTTCCCCCCCCCCTCTGGCAGTATTGGGTCCTTGCTGGCCAAAATCAGTGCAGTGAAATAGCAGCACCCTCAAGGGAATCGTTGTGTTACCTGATTTTCAAACCTGGATATGTGCTGTTCTGTATTAATTGAAAATATTTGCAGTTCAGTCTTCATTTTTAGAAAGATAATAAATTTCCAGCCTTGTTCTACCGCAAGAAATGGTTTCTTTCATCTTCAAGGTAATCCTCGACATACAATCATTCATTTAGCGACCGTTTGATGTTGCCACAGAGCTGACAAAAAGTGACTTAGGACCATTATTCACAGTTAGAACCATTGCAGCATCTCCATCATCGTGTGGTCGAAATCCTGTCACTTGGCAACTGGCGTGTATTTAGGACGGTTGCAGTGTCCCGGGGTCACGTGATCCCCTTTTGCGAACTCCTGACAAGGAAAGTCAATGGGGAAACCAGATGGGCTTAATTAACAACTGTGTTAATAACTTAACAAGTGCACCGGCTCTGTGTTAATAACTTGTTAATAACTGTGTTAATAAATTGGTCTCCGAACACAATTCAAAGTGTTGGTTATGACCTATAAAGCCCTTTATGGCAATGGACCAGGTTACTTGCGGGACCGTCTTCAGCCTCATGCATCCCAGCAACCGGTTAGGGCGCATAGGGCTGGCCTCCTACGAGTCCCGTCCGTCAGACAGTGTCATCTGACGGGTCCTAGGACAAGGGCCTTCTCCGTTGCTGCCCCAGCCCTCTGGAACCAGCTCCCCTCGGAGGTTCGTACTGCCTCCTCCCTCCTAGCTTTCCGGAAGCTTTTGAAGACCTATTTGTGCCGGCAGGCTTGGGGGATATGAACTGTGTTCTACCCCCGGGCCGAGGAATGTGCTTCCATCCTTGATTGTGTGTTTGAATGTTGTATGTATGGATCCTTGGTTTGTATGTTGCTATTGTTATTGGAAAAATTTTATGTGTACCCATATTGTTGTTGTGAGCCGCCCCGAGTCTCGGGAGAGGGGCGGCATACAAATTTGATAAATAAATAAATAAACTTAACAAGTGCACGGCAGTTACCAGAAAGGTAAAATGGGACAAAACTCACTGATCAGCTGTCCTGCTTAGCAACGGAAATTTGGGCTACCTCTGCTTAAGATGGAGTGGAGAAAGAGGGCAAGTTTGCAAAACATGAATTTCTCCCTCCACTCCCCCCCCCCCAAGTTAGAGAAGTACGTCTCAGTCGTCCAGGTCCTGGTTGTCCCAAAGGTGCTTATTTCAGGAGGCAACTGGACTTTCTTGTTTTTTTTTTTTTTTTTGAAGACCTTTCATTTCTCATCCAAAAAGCTTCTTCGGCTCTGACTGGATGGTGGGGAATGGAAGGGTTTCATGTTGTTAGCCGCTCCGAGTCCTTTGGAGAGGAGCGGCATAAAAATCTAATTAAAATAAATAAATAAATAAATTTATATTCTTTGCAGACACCTGGTCATTTGCATTCTTTTAGAGCAGACATGTCAAACTCGCGACGTCATGTGACATCGCGGAACGCATCGGGACGGTTTCACCATTGCCGGCAATGGGATGGGCACGGCTTCCAGATGAGGCATCCGGCCCGTGGACCGGTAGTTTGATACCCCTGTTTTAGAGAATCATTGTGGCCACTTGGAGATTTACCTGTGTCCTCAGGGTCACTGAGTAGTGCAAATGGGTGTGGGGCCTGCTTGGCTGTATGATGTTTTCTGCCCTGTGTCCCTTCGCTGTTGAAGACAGGCGCACAGACTCATCCCCAACAGCTTGCGCCCGTCTTCAACAGCGAAGGGACACAGGGCAGAAAGCATCCAGCAGCCAAGAAGTCTCCACACACACATTTGCACTATTCAGGTGACCCTGAGGACACAGGTAAACCTCCAAGTGGCCTCAACGACTCTAAAAGAAGGCAAATGACCAGCTGTCTGCAAGGAATATAAATCCTTCCATTCCCCACCATCCAGTCAGAGCTGAAGAAGCTTCTTGGATAAAAAGCGAAATGTCTCCAAAGAAAAACAGGAAAGTCCAGTTTGGGACCAGTTAGAGAAGGTGGACCAACTTGATTGGGAGAAGGATGTCCATAGAATGTGTGTTGCATTTAGCCTTTATTTTTCACGCTGGTACCTTGTGTACAAAGTTGATGTGGTTTCTTCTCCTCATAGTTTATTTGCACGAGGACCCCATTCTCAACCTTTCTAATGCCGTGACCTCTTAATACAGTTCCTCATGTTGTGGTGACCCCCAACCATAAAATTATTCCAGGGTCATGTGATCACCTTTTGCAACCTTGTGACAAGCAAAGTTAGTGGGGAAACCAGATTCACTGAACAACCATGTTAGTAATTTAATCTCTCTCCTTCTTTCTTTCTCTCTCTCCCTCTCTTTCTCTGTCTCTCCCTTTCTCTTTTCGTCTCTCCCTTTCTTTCTCTGTCTCTCCCTTTCTCTTTCCCTCTCTCCCTTTCTCTCTCCCTGTCTCTCTTTCTCTCTCCCTCTTTCTCTTCCTCTTTCTCCCTTTCTTTCTCTCTCTCTGTCTCCCTTTCTCTCTCTTTCTCTCTCTCTCCCTCTGTCTCCCTCTCTTCTCTCTCCCTCTTTTTCTCTCTCCCTCTTTCTAGTTCTCTTTCCCTCTTTCTCTCCCTCTCTCTATTTCTCTCTCCCTCTCAAAGATCCTTAAAATCATTAAAAGTTATGCTTGGGTGGAAGACTTTTTCTTTTACAGATGGGGCGGGTGGGCCCGACATTTGCGGGCAGGCAGGACTCCACCGCTGCCTCCCCATCACCCTCCACGCCAGCCGGCTCCCTTGCCAAACCTCCCAGCTGACAAGCACAAATTTGAGGGTCGCCAGCTGATGGGCGCAGAGTTCCTTCGCCTTCCTCACCGGCCAAAGCGTTGCTGGACGTTCCAGCTGACGGGCCCTTCCTCCTTTCCTCCCTCTCTCCCTGTCAAGCCCCCGTGGGCTCGACATGAACGGGCAGGGGAGGGGTCGAGGACAACGTGCCGGGAGGCTCCACGGGCGTCCCGACCAACAGCTGAGCGGCTCCAACTTCTGGCCGCCGAACAGCTGAGTCCTCCGGGAAGCAGTGTGAGGCCCTGAGGGGTATTGCAAACTCGCAGGGGGGTGAGAAGGAAAAGAAGATGGAAGAGAGTGAGGCTGCAACAGAGAAAGCGGTGTCTCAGTTCCTAAGACCATCGGAAATATGTGTTTTCCGATGGTCTTAGGTGACCCCTGTGAAAGAGTCTTTCGACCCCCAAAAGGGTCGCGACCCACAGGTTGAGAACCGCTGGTCTAAAAGCCTCGCTATCAGCTTTGCAGCTTCAGACTTCTCTGTGTACAGGTTGTCCTTGGCTTACAACAGTTTGTTTAGTGACTTTTTCAAAGTTACAAGGGCACTGAACAAAGTGACTTACGACTGTGTGTTTCACTTATGACCCTTGCATCTCTCCCCATGGTCACGTGATCAAAATTCAGACGCTTGGCAACTCGACTCATATATGTGACGGTTGCAGTGTCTCCGGGGGTCACGTGATCCCCTTTTGTCGCCTTCTGAGAAGCCTGAGAAGTCAATGGGGAAGCCAGATTCGTTTAACACAGCGGTTCTCAACCTTTTCCGGGGCTCGATTCCGGCCCGCGCTGTGCTTGCGCGACGTGACGGGGCGCATCGCGCATGCACAGCGCGACGGCCCGCATCGCAAAGGGGAAAAAAATATGGCTGGCCAAAAAAAAATGGCCAACCCAAAAAAAAAGGCGGGCCCGCATCGCGCATGCGCGGCGCGACGGCCCGCATCACAAAGGGGGAAAAATGGCTGACCAAAAAAAATGGCCGGCCAAAATAAAAAATGGCGGACTGCGGTGTTTGGCGACCCCCGTGAAATGGTTGTTCGACCCCAAATGGGGTCGCGACCCACAGGTTGAGAACTGCTGGTTTAACAGCACTGCTACTAATTGAGCCAGCGCTAGTGATTTACTTAACAACTCAGGCAAGAAAGGTCACAAAGTGGGGCAAAATTCACTTAAATGCCTTGCCAAACAACAGACATTTTGGGCTCAATTGTGATCGTAAGTCAAAGACTACCTGTATTAACCTGGGGTTCTTGGGCTCTGAGCCAGCGTTGAGAATTGCTCAGGATGCTAAATTGCAAATCGTTGAGAATTGCACAGCATGCTAAAACATGGAGGTGAGAAATTGTGATTAGCTCAGAGATGTCAAACACAAGGCCTGGGGCGGGGGTGGATGCAGCCCGCAAAGTGGTTTCACGTGGCCCGCAAAGCCATCCTGGAAACAGTGAGGGAACGGCCCCCTCTGCCTTGACCCTGGCCCAGGCCAGCTGGCCGGGAGCCAATGTACAATTTTGTGGTGGCCATCTATGCTGAAATGCATTCAGTCTTAGCGCCACAAGCCCCCCCCCCGCCCACGCATGGCCTGAGAGGAACAGTGAGGCTCCTCCAGTGGACCACGCCTTGGCACTTGCCCTGGTTCCATCCTCTTCTGCCAGAGGCCCTCAGATCTATCCCACTCCTGCCCAGGCCCCCACGGGCGCCCTTGATGCGAACGGTGTAGAGCTGGCCACACCCACTCCATCCACGTCCACCCAGTAGGCCACACCCACCCGCCCCCCCTGAGGGCAACTGCAATGCTGATGTGGCCCTCAATGAGATTGAGTTTGACACCCCTGGATTAGCTGGAAGAATCTCCAAAGCTATTTGATGACTGTGAAGAATTGCCCTCCCTCACAGAGAGAGGGGAGCACTTTATTTATTTATTTATTTATTTATTTATTTCCCCCCTCAAAAATATTTTCATTTTACTTATTTATTGTTTGGGGGAGGCGTTCTGACCTCAAAATTGAAAAATGAGGGAATTACAGCTTTTTTTCTTGCCCAGTAGAAGGCGCCAAAGACCCTGACAATATCCTGCATGGGCTCATGCTTTTAAAGCGGGTGGGGACCGGGGAGCTGCCATGCTATATGTTTTTCATCTATTCCAGAAAGACAACAAGAAGCTGCAGATTAGGTGCCATGATGATTGCTGCACAATATGTTTTTTTTTATGTTCAATGTTGATTGTTTTAATAAAAGAATTTTATATTAAAAAAAATTAAATAAAAGAAGCTGCAGATTTTTATTGGTAGAAAAAGAAAATCTCAGTTCATAATTTCTATTCCTTTGAGGGGTGGCAGGTTTGTCCCCCTCTGCCCTGCACTTTTTATCTTTCACCAAATCTTTTTGTTACCACGGCACTGTAAAAAGTAACTTATGACCATTTCTCCCACTTATGACCGTTGCACCATCCTCACGGCCACATGAACAAAGCCAGGCGCCTGGCAAACTGATTCATATTTATGACAAATTGCAGTATCCCGGAGTCAGGTGATCGCCATTTGTGACCTTCCCACTTGTCTTCTGACAAGCAAAAAAATCAATGGGAGAAACCAGAATCGCTTCACGAGCCCATGTCTAGGGAGACACCCAGTCATCCAGACCGTGCTTCTCCCAAAGATCTTTTTTTTTCCAAAGGCAGCGGGACTTTCTTTTTCCTAACAAAGGAAAAAAACGAAGTCTCGTTGCCTTTTCAGAAAAGCATCTTAACTGCATGATTCACTTAGCAACTGCAGCGATTTGCTTAACGACTGTGGCAAGGAAAAAAGGTCGTACAATGGGGCGCAAGGCAACAGCTGCCTTGCTTAGCAGTGGGAAGGTTGGGCTTAGTTGTAGACATAACTCAAGGACTACCTGTATAGGCAGAAATTCAGTGGGCCATATTTTAGCACAGCTTGGGTCTCTCGCCGGGAAGGCCTGTCCAGCTGAACCCGCTGTTAGAAAGAGAATCCTTTGTTCTAAGTCAGGGGTTCTCAACCTTGGCAACTTTAAGACTTGTGGACTTCAATTCCCAGAATTCCTCAGCCAGCAAAGCTGGCTGAGGAATTCTAGGAGTTGAAGTCCACAAGTCTTAAAGTTGCCAAGGTTGAGAACCCCTGTTCTAAGTTGTCCCAAACATGTTTTTTATAGGAGGCAACTGGACTTTCTTGTTTTCCGCTGAAGATGTTTCACTTCTCATCCAAGAAGCTTCTTCTGTTCTGGCTGGATGGTGGGGAATGGAAGGATTTGGAAGGATTTACCACCACCTAGCCAGAGCGGTAGAAGCTTCTTGGATGAGAAGCGAAAGCTCTTCAAAGAAAAACAGGAAAGTCCAGTTGCCTCCTGAAAAAGCACCTTTGAGACAACTGAGGACACAGGTAAACCTCCAGGTGGCCTCAACGACTCTCTGAAAGAAGGCAGAGGACCAGCTGTCTGCAAGAAGTATAAATCCAGTCAGAGCTGAAGAAGCTTCTGGGACAGGGGTAGGCCACCTTGGCTCTTTTATGACTCGTGGACTTCAACTCCCAGAATTCCTGAGCCAGCCAGGCTGAGGGGAAAGGGAGAGGTTTCCAAGCTGAGCCACGCTGGCTCAGGAATTCTGGGAGTTGAAGTCCACGAGTCATGAAGCGGCCTAGGCCTAGGCCAGAGGTAGGCCACCTTGGCTCTTTTATGACTCGTGGACTTCAACTCCCAGAATTCCTGAGCCGGCCATGCTGAGGGGAAAGGGAGAGGTTTCCAAGCTGAGCCATGCTGGCTCAGGAATTCTGGGAGTTGAAGTCCACGAGTCATGAAAGAGCCAAGGTCGCCTATCCCTGTTCTAGGATGAGAAGCGAAAGCTCTTCAACGAAAAACAAGAAAGTCCAGTTGCATCCTGAAAAAACCTTTGGGACAACCATAACCTGGATGACTAAGAATCTCCATAGACTTGTTCTGAGTTGAGAGCCCCACACTGTAAACATACAATAGTGCCAGCCGGCATATCTTGGGGAAACTTGCAGGTGGATGACAGTGCCGAAGAATTTATCTCTGTTCCTCTTGCTTGATCTTCATGATAACCTAGGATTAATGCAGGCAAGTCTTCACCTTACAACAGTTCATTTAGTGACCGTTTGAAGCGGCAACGGCACTGAAAAAAACAACTTACGCCTATTTTTCACACTTATGACCGTTTTCAGCATCCCCACGGTCACGGTGATTTACATTTGGATGCTTGACAACCTGACTCACATTTATGACGGTGGAAGTGTCCCATGGGTCATGTGATCCCGTTTTGCGAACTTCCGATAAGCAAAGTCAGCCAGATTCACTTCGCAGCTGTGTTACTAATTTGAGAACTGCAGTGATTCACTTAACAAATGGGGCCAGAAAATTCGTAAAATGGGGCAAAACTCGCTTAACAAATTTCTCACTTAGCAACATCAATTCTGGGCTCGATTGCGGTCGTAAGTTGAGGATTATCTGTACCTAGGAATGAATGACGGACTAGCAGACGTTCCTGCAGATACCATAGTTTACATGAGAAGTGATACTATCCCCCAAAATAAGATTTACTGTGCCAGATAGTCCTCGACCTACGATCACAATTGAGCCAAAAACCTCGGTTGCTGAATGAGACATTTGTTAAGTGAGTTTTGCCCCCTTTTACGATCTTGCCTGCCACAGTTGTTAAGTGAATCACTGGAGCTAGTCACACGGTTGTTAAGTGAATCTGGCTTCCCCATTGACTTTGCTGGTCAGGAGGCCACAAAAGGTGATCACATGGTCCCTGGAACACTGCAACCATCATAAATAGGAGTCACTTGGCAAGTGTCTGAATTTTAATCACGTGACCATGTGGAGATGCTGCAACTGTCGTAAGGGTGAAAAGCAGCAGTCATAAGTCAGTTTCGTCAGTCCCATTGCAGCTTTAAATTGGTCACTAAATGAATGGTTGTAAGTTGAGCACTACTTATATACCAGTGATGGCGAACCTTTTAGAGCAGCGGTTCTCAACCTGTGGGTCGTGACCCCATTTGGGGTTGAACGACCGTTTCACGGGGGTCGCCAAACACCGCAGTCCACCATTTTTTTCCCCTTTTCCCCTCGGCCGGCGCAGGGGGCAGCACTGCATGCGCGATGCGGCCCGTCGCGCCACGTTGCGCATGCGTGATTCGGGCCGTCGCGCAGTGCATGCGCAATTTGGGCGGTCGCGTGTGTGCCACACATGCGCGATTTGGGCTGCTGCACCGCGCATGCGCGATGTGGACCGTCGCACGCCTGCCACGCATGCGCGATGCGGACCGTTGTGCCGCGCATGTGTGAAGCGGACTGTCGTGCCGTGCATGCGCGGTGCAGGTCGGGGTCGGGCCGCGCATGCGCGGCGCAGGTCGGGGTCTCGGCCTGAAAAAGGTTGAGAACCGCTGTTTTAGAGCCTGAGTGCCCAAACTGCAACCCAAAATCCACTTATGCATCATCAGGTGCTGGGTGGGTGTGGCCCATTGGATGAGCGTGGCCCATTGGGTGGGTGTGGCTGCGGTGGTAACGGCAGACTGGGTGGGACTAAAAAGTTCACTCAATCAATTCCAACTTTGCAAGATCTTTTTTTTTCCCGCGAGAAGTTGAAATTGACTGATTGAACCTTTTTTTTTTTTTTTTTACACACGGCGGAGGCCGAAAGCAAAAAGGTTTTATAAAACTCAGCTGAAGACCTAGGACTGGGGCGATGGCACGCGTGCCCACAGAGAGGGCTCTGAGTGCCGCCTCTGGCACCCGTGCCATAGGTTTGCCACCACTGCTATATACAATTGATAAAATAAAGCTTATTTTTCCAGTAAGTTTATCACCTTTCCTTTTGGTAAATGACTAAATTCTCACCCAGCTGGAAAACACAAATTAAACAGAAATGAGTGCTAGTTTATTTCTTTCCCAGGATGGGATTTCCAGCAGTTTCTTTCTAGCCTGGCCAGCATTGAAGATGATGGGTTCACTTAACAAATGGGATCGTGTTGCAGGAGGCTCTCGTTCAAAGCAAGGAGAGAGATCTTGCTAGAAAACCTGCTGTGGAATCGACGATTTGGGGCAATAATGGGCACTGGCAATTGCAGATTTGAGGGTGGGCGTCCTTCCCGTCCATCCATCCTTACCCATCCTTATCTAGCCTTCCTCTTTTCTTTCTCCAGAGATTCGAGAAGAAGTACAATTCCGAGCAAAGCGCAGGCAACATCTCCAAAGGAACACAGTTCGAGTATGCTTGGTGCCTGGTCCGCAGCAAATACAATGAGGACATCAAAAAGGGCATTGTACTTTTGGAAGGTGAGCCTTAGGCCAGCTGCAGAGTGGCACCCTTGATCTCCCTTACGAAACTCTTTCTTAAGAATAAATCCCCGTATTTCCTTTCATAAGATGAATGTTGTCTTTCACCTGTTAGGCCTTAGAGATACGGCAGAGGATTGAAAGGGCAGTTATGGGGGAAAATGTACAGTTCAGACATTCTAGTGTGTTATCTTTCAAACACTACACTGCAGTGGTAGGAGGCTTAAGAGCTTTTTCCACTCTCCAGCTGAACTGACCATGTTAATCTGGGGAGTTGTACAGGTGGTCCTTGGCTTACAACAGTTCATGTAAACCTTAGCATGTTCCTAGTCCTCAGTGATCTCTCTGTCTGGTGGGACTGACCTCTCTGAACCTATTTTCTCTATATATAATGATTATCCTTATACAAGTAGTCCTTGGCTTACAACAGTTCATTTAGTGACCGTTTGAAGCTACGATGGCATTGAAAAAAGTGACTTATGACCATTTTTCACACTTATGACCATTGCAGCATCCTCACATGATCACGTGATTTACATCCGGATGCTTGACAATCGGCTCACATTTGTGATGGTTGCCGTGTCCTGGAATCATGTGATCCTTTTTTGCAAACTTCTGACGAGCAAACTCAATGGGGAATCTAGAGTCACTCAACAATCGTGATTTAAGAGCTGCAGTGATCCACTTAGCAAATGGGGTGAGAAAAGTCGTTAAATGGGGCAAAACTCACTTAACAAATTTCTCACTTAGCAACATACATTTTGGGCTCAGTTTTGGTCGTAAGTTGAGGACTACTTGTACCAAACCGAAGGCTGTCAGTTTGGAGACGCTTGCCTCTTTTAGAAACCGGGGCCAAAAATTATTGTAGAAAAAGATTCTAGTCTGATAGAAACATCTAATTTGTGAAGAATATAGTTTTCTACCTGATACGTATCAAGCAAGGTCCTCTTTCATAAGAAATATCAATGTTTGGCTCTCAGTAGCTGGCACTTTTTCCTTTTCCGAGGATGACTGACATTTGGCTTTTAATTTTATGAGCCTCGCTGTATTTACTTTTGAATGGTGTGGACTTTAAAATAAGTGGTTGACCTTAAAAAGTCTCTACTGGGATATATAGGAAACATAAATAAATAAGACTCATAAGAGTCAGCGTTCTCTGTTGCTATTAAACCAACCTTTTTTTAATTTTTAATTTTTTCTAGTTCTTTTGGAATTTGGGGGAAAGCATTTTAAATACTGAGTTGTGCTTCTTGAATGTATTCTTCCACATTTTGAAGGAAAACACTTTTTCATTTTATTTATTTTACCAAAGGATTGTCCTAACTAACCTTAGTAGCTGGATTCAGGTGGACTAAAGCAGCAGTTCCCCAATCTTTCCGGCTTTGCGGACTGCCGCGGGGGGGGGGGAGAGAAAGAGGGGATGGATCCACATGAGCAGCAGACGCGTGTGCCCGCCGCTTGCACAAGTGGAGCTTTGCGCAGGTGCTCGCCTGCTACTCGTGCAAGTGGAACTGCACGTGTGCGTGCTTGCCCACCGATTCTGCGGCCCAAATGCGCCACGGCGCTTGTAATTTAGCAGCCATCCAAGGTAATGGCTGAGAACCCAACTGCCTAAAAATACAGTAGCTCCCTTTTAAAAATACTCTTGAACCTGGAGGCTGAATTTGTGTGATGCCAGTGTGTATTTTAATTCCTCAAGGATTCAGCTCTGCGGTTGGAAAAACAGGGGAGGCAAACATTCCTCCTTCATAGTACGTTTAATTTCATCGCATTACAGACAGTTCTCGACTTACGTTTAGTGACCGTTCAAAGTTGCAATAGAACTGAAAAAAAGTGACTGATGAACCTTTTTTTAAAAAAACATGACTGTTGCAGCATTCTCTCAGTTACATGATCAAAATTTGGATCCTTGGCAATTGCTGGTTGCAGTGTCCCACTGCCTAAGGTCGTTAAGTGTGAAAATTGGTCGTAAGTCACTTTTTTTTTCATTGACATTGTAAATTCGGACGGTCACTAAGTGAACTGTTGTAAGTTGAGAACAAGTACAAGTAAGTTCAATTTGTATTAGAAAGCCACGTACATAATTTTCTTCCCTTTGCCATTTATTTATTTATTTATTTATTTATTTATTTATTTATTTATAGAACTGTTGCTCAAGGGAAACAAAGAAGAACAACGGGACTACGTGTTCTACCTTGCGGTAGCCAATTACCGGCTTAAGGTAAGCTTGTAGATGGCCCCTCCTTATCACTTTTCTGGAATTTGCCAGAAGGTTCACTTCCAGATATGGCTGTGCTCAATTTCGATCAGCTGACCTTATACCGAAATCACAGCAGTTTGGGACTGCAAGCCAAAAAGGAGTGACATTCTGTTAAAAAAAGAGGGAATCCAAATTTTGAGCTCTTTCTTCAAGGGACACGAGAAAGATGCGTGGCTGATGGAAGAAGCTTCTTGGATGAGAAGCGAAACATTTTCAAAGGAAAAAAAACTCAAGGGAGTCTAGTTGCCTTTTGGGGGAATAAAAGCATCTTTGGGATAGCAATAGCATTTAGACTTAGATACCGCTTCATAGTGCTTTACAGTCCTCTCAGCGTATTGCCCCCAGCAATCTGGGTCCTCATTTTACTGACCTCAGAAGGATGGAAGGCTGAGTCAAACCTTGAACCGGTCAGGATTGAACTCCTGGCAGTGGGCAGAGTTAGCCTGCAATGCTGCATTCCAACCACTCGGGGAAGGGGAAGGAAGGAAAGGAAAGGAAAGGGAAGGGAAGAAGGAAGGAAGGAAGGAAGAAAGGAAGGAAGGGCAGTAGCAATAGCACTTAGACTTATATACCACTTCATAGTGGTTTACAGCCATCTCTGAGCAGTTTGCAGACTCAGCTTATTGCTCCCAACAATCTGGATGCTCCCTTTACTGATCTTGGAAGCCTGCAGTGCTGCATTCTAACCATTGTGCCACCATGACTCAGTGATGCTTGACTGACCATGTTCCTCTCTTTTCAAATCATCTTCTATGACAGTGGTGGCGAACCTATGGGACGGGTGCCAGAGGCGGCATTCAGAGCCCTCTCTGTGGGCACACGTGCCGTTGCCCCAGACTTGCCTCCCCCCGTAACCCCCTCCTCTCCAGCAGCCCCCCCTGAAGGAGAGTCGCCCCTGAGTGTGGCCCACACGGGGCAGCGCAGCCAAGGACATGGCAGCCAGGCAGCGTACATAAGAACATAAGAAGAGCCATGCTGAATCAGGCCAAAGCCCATCGAGTCCAGCATTCTGTGTCACACAGTGGCCCACCAATTGTACATGGGGATCTTGAGCAGAAAGAGAAGGCAAAACCCTCCCTTTCCCTTGACCCCCAACAAATGGTACTCAAGGGAATCCTGCCTGCCTCAATCAACATAGAGGCGGCACATGGACATCCGTTTTAATAGCCACCGATACACTTGGCATCTATGAATCTGTCTGACCCTGCCTTGAAGCTATCAAGGCTGACAGCTGTCACGACCCCTTCAGGAAGTGAATTCCATAAATCAACGACCCTCTGGGTGAAGAAATATTTCCCTTTATTTGTCCTCACTTTCTTAGCTATGAGCTTTAGGGAGTGCCCCCTTGTCCTGGTACTGTGTGATAGAGAAAAGAATTTTTCTCTATCCACCTTTTCTATCCCATGCATCCCAGCGTAGACAAGACTCTGCCCTCACACCCCATCATGTAGTTGATGCTGCAGGGCACGGGCAGAGGGTGTGGCCGCCATAACGCTGCTAGGCTGCCTGGGCGATCTGCGGTGGGCCTGGAGGCGGGGAGTGGTCCTGTAAGCAGGCGGGGTGGGGGATGCACAGAGTGGGGGCGGGGCCAGGTTTTGGGCACTCGGTCCCTAAAAGGTTCGCCATCACTGTTCTATGATTTGCTCTCCCTCAAACTCTCTATGTTGGTTGGCTGGCATATAATTTATTCTTCTTCACTTCCCTTCTCTTTTATCCCAGTTAGGTAGGGATAAAAGGTGATCCAGGTCAGGAAATAGATTCTGTAAAATTTATTGGAGCCCCAATTTATTTTTTTATTGAGACAAGCTTAATTGTCTTCAGACAACACTGATTCCCTCACTCAACGAACAGAGATGGGCACCGTGCCTTAGAGTCGGAGGTGACTGACAGGGAACGCTTTCCCTTTTTGTAATAACAGGAACTCAAAAGCCGGATGGCATTTCCACTTCCCTCTTTCTTATACAGGTAGTCCTCAACTTACGACCACAATTGAGCCCAAAATTCATGTCGCTAAGTGAGAATTGGGTTAACTTGAGTTTTGCCCATTTTTCTTACAGCTTTTCTTTGTTGATTGAATCAGCCCTGCATCACATGACCCCAGGGCGTTACAACCGCCATAAGTGTGAGTCAGTTGTCAAACATCCGAAAATAAATCATGTGACCATGGCGATGCTGCAGTGGTCATTAAGTGTGAAAAATGGTCAAAATCTGGATCCTTGGGAAGTGGTTCATATGTATAATGGTTGCAGTGTCCCCCTGCCAAGGGTGTGTGTGTGTGTGTGTGTGTGAAAAATGGCCATAAGTCACTTTTTTCAGTGCCGTTGTAACTTTGATCAGTCACTAAATGAACTGTCGAGAACTACCCGTACCCGAGAGAGTTAAAATGGAGCTGGTTTAAGCATCTTTTATTACATAGCAGTGTTTCTCAACCTTGACAATTTTAAGGCAAGTGGACTTCAACTCCCAGAATTCCACAGCCAGCAATGCTGGCTGTGGAATTCTGGGAGTTGAAGTCCACATGCCTTAAAATTGTCAAGATTGAGAAACACTGACATAGTGCTTTGGGAACTGCCACCAGATGCTTTCTCCAAGAGTTATTTCTGTCTTTTTTTTTTTTGTTAAATTTTTTATTATTAGATATATATTTGTACATGTAAACAAAGAAAAAATTCAGGTTAAATGCTATTCAACTTAATACAATCATTTTAAATTTGTAAACATTCTTCACTCCGTATATCAAGATTTAACTATAAGCCAGATACATTTTCTTTGATTGATGTTTCTCTTGTATGTAGTCTATCCATATTTTCCAGTCCAACATATATTTTTCATTTGAATGGTCCTTCAAATACGCTGATATTTTAGCCATTTCTGCCAAATTTATAACTTTCAAAGTCCATTCTTCAATAGATGGTAATTCTGGCTTCTTCCAGTATTGTCCCACCAGCAGTCTCGCTGCTGTGATCAAGTTCAAAATTAAGTTCGTCTCTGTGGTGGTACAGTCTTTTATGATCCCTAACAAAAACAACTGAGGTAGAAATTCAATACACTTTTTCAAAATGGTTTGAAGTGTCCACCATATTTTTCTCCAGAAAGCTTTAATACAACCCCGAACGGACTGGTTGGTCCAGGCCAGGATTGACGGCCTTTTAGCATTTAGTTAGGCAAATGCCTTCAGGGAACAGCTAATACAGATTTTGAGTTAGGTGACTGACCTGGGAACTGGTTTGCCTTTAGAAAGGTTTTGATGAGGCAGAAAAGAAAACATTGCGCTAATCTTTCCTCTACACTGAGTTTCATTTTGTTTTTTTAACCTTACCTCAAAACTAGACCTCTTAACAAGGGACGTTTAAAAACTGTTCCTCTACCGCCAGTGCTTTTCTTTCCTTCGCAACTGAAAATAAATTTCACCATCTCCTGGTCTTGGTGGAGGTAAACAGCACCTGTTGTTTTGTCTCATCTTCTCGAACGTGGAGGGTGGGATGGTGAAAGAGGAACTCGAAGGATGTAACTATCTCCCCAACCTTGGCTGTGTGTGGAGTTGACTCTCCCCGTGGCTCCCGTTAACTTGGCCTTTGCTTTTATCTCCGACAACTAATCTCGGCTTCATAAACTTCATGGAAAGCAGGGTGTTGTCCATCCTTATCTGTCTTTGACTGATCCTCTTATCTGGGCTTTTTATGGACTGCCACAGTGCCATGATCATAACTCTTCGATCCTTGGGCGTGTTGTTGGAGGCAACAGTGCAGATAAGAAGCAACTTGGGTCTGAGGGAGGGATCTGTGCAAAGAACAGCTGGGTGAACAGTGCATTCCTCCTTGTGTTTACTCAAGAGGAAATCCCACTTGAGCCAGCTATAGGATATCCAGCCGTAAGAGCAGGAATGGAAGGAGGATGGTCGATGGAAGGAAGTCCAGGCCTGTTTTGAAGCTTCTGTGTGGTGCAACAGATAAGCTACTGAGATTGCAGGGTGAGGTGAATTCAACTGAACCCTCTCCAGCTCAAAAACATGGTGGGATGGTCTGGCAGTTTTTGTCTATGGAGAGTCTCAGTCATCCAGATCCTTTTTCACGAGGCCACTGGACTTCCTTGTTTTTCTTTGAAGACGTTTCGCTTCTCATCCAAGAAGCTTGTTCAGCTCTGACTGGATGGTGGTCCTTCCATTTCCCCATCATCCAGTCACAGCTGAAGAAGCTTCCTAGATGAGAAGTAAAATGTCTTCCAAGAAAAAGCACCTTTGGGATGTCTGGAAGTTGTTGTCTCTCTGTTGAACCTCCCTCCAGTGAGTAAGCGATGGTCCTCTCAAAAACATCTGGGAGGCCAGACATCAACATGTTCATTGACTACAGCAGAAAGGAAGAATGGAAAAGCATGATCTCTTCCTCATATATTGGGGTTATTGCTCTGAATGTTCCCCAGCTACTAACATCTGGAGAACCTCAGGTTCCTTGAGGTCTTCCTAGGCCCAAGTTCAGGATAGTCCTCCATTTTGTTCTAGCAGTGGCAAATTGGATACTCCTCCATTTTGTTCTGGATAGTCCTCCATTTTGTTCTAGCTGTGGCAAATTGGATACTCCTCCATTTTGTTCTAGCAGTGGCAAATTGGACCAATGTCGTCTTGTTTGTTTCCACTAGAAATAGTCCTCTACTTACAACCATTCATTTAGCATTGTTTAAAGTCACAGTGACACTGAAAATAAGTGACTTGCGATCATTTTTCACACTTACGATCGTTGCAGCATGCCCCTGATCACATAACTGAAATTCAGATGCTTGGCAACTGACTCATACTTATGACGGATGCAGTGTCCCGGGATCCTGCTATCTCCTTTTGGGAACGTCTGACAAGCAAAGATGATGGGGAAGCCAGATTTACTGAACAACCGTGTTACCACTAAATTAAGAACTGCAGTGATTCACTTAACAACTGTGGCCAGAAAGGCCGTAAAATGGCCTGACTTGCATAGCGATGGAACCTCCGGGCTCAACTGAGGACTACTTGTATTTGATTTTTAGGTATCCGGGCCCTGAACATGGAGAATTATGTTGTGTTTAATATCTACCTTTGGGTTCTCTCTTTGTAACGTTGGACAACTTCCTTGGAATGGATCTATAGTCATTACATAGGTGAAGTTGATTTTTGCCCTTTTAATCCTCATACCTGTCTACTTACGTGACCACCTCTGCCCTATTGTCTCTACCTGTAATGGTAGGTGAGAATGGCCTTGAGCGACAGGGCAAAAAAAGGCTGCCTAGGAAACGGTCAGATAAGAGAAGGCAGAGCCCACAGCCGCATAATGGGTGGAGAAACTCTCAGAAGGGATCCACCCTGGTTTCCCGGGGCTGTTAAGGAAACGGCAGGAGAATTGTACTTTTCAGACTGGCAAGTTTCTAGTAATGTTAACGGCGCAGGTGGTCCTCGGGTTACAACCACGATTGAGCCCAAAACGTCTGCTGCTGAGTGGGACATTTGTTAAAGTGAGTTTTGCCCCATTTTACACATTTCTCCTTATTTCTAGGTTGGTTCTCTCCATTTTATGACCTTCGTTGCCACAGTTGTTAACTTGGTACCACGGTTGTTAACTGAATCTGGCTTCCCCCATTGACTTTGCTTGTCAGAAGTCACAAAAGGTGATCAGATGACACCCCCCCCTTCCAGGACCCTGCAGATGTCATAAATATGAGTTGGTTGCCAAGCATCTGAATTCCGATCACGTGATCGTGAGGATGCTACAACGGTCATAAGTACGGCCACATGGTCATAAGTCACTTTTTTTCGGCGCCGTTGTAACTTTGAACGGACATTAAATGAATTGTTGTAAGTCGAGGATAACCCAAGTCTCTAGAATTTTAAGAACGAGAGAAGAAGAGAAAATGCTCCTATAAGACCAGGGAGAAATCTGAGCATCTGGGTTTAAAGAAGAAAAAAAATACAGTTGTTTCAGAAAGTAAAGATAATGGAGTTTGTGGTTTTTGATCATGTCCCAAATGCAGATACACATACATGAATCTTGAGAAAATATACATCAGTCCTAACATAAAGTGAAAACATTTATTATTATTATTATTATTATTATTATTATTATTATTATATTAACACCACTCTCAGCCTGCTTGCTAAACCCCAAGATATGATTAACCCCGGATATGATTGCTGCTCTTTTTTTTCTCCACAACAGGAATATGAAAAGGCTCTGAAGTACATCCGGGGCCTGTTGAAGACTGAGCCGAGCAACACACAAGCCTTGGAGATGGAAAAACTGATCAAGAAAGCCATGCAGAAAGGTTAGGGGGGCAGAGGTGGGGTAGAGACAGCCAGGCCTTTTTTAAACTCAGTTCAATTGCACTGGATCCCAGCCCAAAGAACAATGGCTAATGTGATCCTTCCCAACCTGGGCTTATCCTTATCAACCTCTTGCGTTACCTTGCTTTGTAAAGAATTGAGCAACACAGAGTTTCGCAGTTGGGAGACCAAAACATGGCTAACCTAACACTAATCATGAATTGAAATTGTCCAGGCACATGAAACCTTGGCTTTTAACAAGTGCGACGAACCTGGATGATTAAGGAGTGTTATTTCTATCAAGAGAACTATAAAAATGGGATGTAGTCCTCTCTCAGAAAACTGGTTTTATTTATAAAGAGTAGAGTGGAGTGGAGTGGAATAGAATTAGAATTAGAATAGAATTAGAATAGAATATAGAATAGAATAGAATAGAATAGAATAGAATAGAATAGAATAGAATAGAATAGAATAGAATAGAATAGTTGGAAGGGACCTTGGAGATCATCAAGTTAAACCCCCTGTTCAGGTAGATAATCCTATACCATTTCAGACAAATCGTTGTCCCGTCTCTTCTTTAAAACTTCCAGTGTTGGAGCATTCACAGTTTCTGGAGGCAGGTTGTTCCACTGATTAATTGTTCTGATTGTCAGGAAGTTTCTCCTTAGTTCTAGGTTGCTTCTCTCTTTGGTTAGTTTCCATCCGTTGCTTCTTGTCCTGCCTTCAGATGCTTTGGAGAATAGCTTGTGGCCACCCCTGAGATATTGTAACCCTGCTATCATGTTACCCCTCGTCAGTCTCTTCATTAAACTAGTATCCAATTCCAGCAACTATTCTTTAGTTGTTTTAGCCTCCAGTCCCCTGATCATTTTTGTTGCTCATTCATACATACGTACATAAATACAGGTAGTCCTTGATTTACAACTCTTCATTTAGTGACCGTTCGAAATTACAGCCGCACTGAAAAAAGTAGCACATGACTGTTTTCCACCCTTACGACTGTTGCAGGATCATCTGATCAAAATTCAGACACTTGGCAACTGGCATGTATTTATGACGGTTGCAGTGTTCCAGTGTCACGTGATCATCATTTGTAACCCTCTGATAGGCAGAGCGGGAAAGCCAGATTCACTTACAACAGGGTTACTAAGTTAACTGCAGTGATTCACTTAACCGAAGCAAGGAAGGTCATAAAATGGAGAGAAGCAACCTAGAACTAAGGAGAAATTTCCTGAAAAAGGAGAACAATTAACCAGTGGAACAACCTGCCTCCTGAAGTTGTGGATGCTCCAACACTGGAGGTTTTTAAGAAGAGATTGGATAACCGTTTGTCTGAAATGGTATAGGGCAGTGAGTGCCCAAAGACCACTCCGCCCCCCTGCCCCACCCACTCTGCTCTTCCCCCTGCCCCGCCTACTCCACCTCACCTCCTGCCCCACCTACTCTGCCCCGCCCCACCCCCTGCAGGGCCATCTACCACCTCCACGGCCTGCCGTGGCAGATCGCCCAGGCAGCCCTGCATCACCATGGCGGCCACACAGCAGATGATGCTGCAGGGCACGGGGGCGGAGTCTTGTACCTGCTGCCTGGCTGCCATGTCCTTGGCTGCGCTTCTCCGCATGGGCCACAACTGGGGGCGACTCTCCTCCGGGGAGGGGGCTGCTGGTGAGGGAGCCATTGGGGGAGGCGGGGCTGGAGCGACGGCGTGCCCGCCCACAGAGAGGGCTCTTGAGTGCCGCCTCTGGCACACATGCCATAGGTTTGCCACCACTGGTGTCGGGTTTCCTGCCTGAGCAAGGGGTTGGACTAGAAGACCTCCAGGGTCCCTTTCAGTTCTGTTATTCTGTGAAATGGGGCAAAATTCTCTTTAACAAGAGCAACAGAAATTTGGGCTTAATTATGGCCATAAGTTGAGGACTAGCTGTACACACATGCATGCATACATACATTCCACAGCAGTTAATGTTTGAAGATTGTGCAGCGATTGCTGTGACCCTGGAAGGACCCTGGCTAGGGTTGATGGCCAAGGGATCTTGCTTGACCCCGGGAAGGCAACCATTGCAGCTATTACTCTTTCGAAGAGGCGGGGGTGGGTAGGTGGTAGGTGAGTTGGTTGCCGTGGCAATGGGTTTGTCCAGCCCCCCCTCCCCCTTTTCGGAAGCAGCAGTCCAAAGTCCCTTCAACGTGTCGGTCTTTAACTGACCCTCAAGGATGATGCCACCTTGTTCTCTCCACAGATGGCTTGGTCGGCATGGCGATCGTCGGTGGCATGGCGTTGGGGGCGGCCAGTCTGGCGGGCCTGATTGGCTTGGCCATTGCCAAGTCCAAATCCTAAGACGGATAGGGTAGGCCTCCCTTCTCTTCCTCTGGTGGAGCAGCCTGGCCTGGCAGCTGGAAGACTAACTCTTCAGAAAGTGGAGAGGATGATTCAAAACACTTTGTTTTCTTCAGATGTCACTAACCTGACTGTAATTCCTGGATTTTGGTCCTCTTTTCTCCTGCTGATCAGCTGCCATGCTCGTGAGGGCAAAGGGTGATGTTAATGCAGAATTTGCCCAGAGAATGAGGGTGCCCTGGGACTATAATCCAATTTTCCTCTTGTGTTAATCCAATTTGAGGTCCTTTCTGCTGTCTCTCCTCCACTGGTAAAGAAAATGTACTAAGTCCTTCTCTCTCTCTGCCTTTCACTTGTCCCAAAAGTTTGGAAGTCTCTTCTGCTGAAGTACAGGGGCAAAAACCGAACCCAGTTGGTGTCCCTTCTGGAGAAACCAGGATGTTGTTCTGCCTTTCAGATGAAGCTTTGACCAACTGCTGGAAACGAGACAGCCTTCTGAAAAAAGAAAAAAAAAACAAGTTTTCCCAGGCAGAATATTTCCTTCACTTGCAAGCTGATTTTTCCCTCTGCTTCTGGACTTGCTCTTTACCTGTATCACAGTGTGTGTAGTCAGGATGAATCCATTGTCAACAGATATTTTTTTAAAAATTTTTCTCTTAATGCTTAGCCGGGTAGGCTCCTGTGTTCTTTCAGTTTCTTTAAAAAAAAAATCATTTTTGTGAAGGTAAAGGGGCTGGGTAACATCAGCAAGAGGTCTGGCCTCTGATGGTGGACCTCTAAATGTGTAGATTTGGTAGTGTGTGACCAGTCCATTCCAAGCCACTCCATCTCTTGCTGAACTACAATACCCAAAATTCTTCACTCATGACCATGTCATCTAGACCTGTTTAGATCTGGAGCTCACAACTTAGCTAGTTTGAGTAAGTCATCGATCTACATCTGAGATGGGGAAGCATAGCCCCTTCATGATTTGTGGACTTCAACTCCCAGAGCTGGCTCAGGAATTCTGGGAGTTGAAGTCCACAAGTCATACAAGGGCCATGGTTCTCCACCCCTGGTTTATGTGATGGCAGAGATATTGTTGCACTATCATGGGTATTGAACGGTTCACACCATTGGAAAACATTGTTCCACTTTTTTATTTTCTTATGAATGAGGCATTTGTATTGTTCTCCAGCCTCTCTGGGTGGCATGAAGGAAGAATAAAATTAATTGGAAGAATGATGTCATTGGCTTCCTTAACTCTTGGTTTCTGCCTTTCATGAAGGATAAAGGAAGGGCAAGCCACAAATCACGTCATTGTGTGAGAATACTGCAAGTTGTGTACTGCGCTTGCATCAGATGTCAGGATGTCAAATGCATAAACCGTGTTTGCACAGCGACTTCACCCCGAGCCTGGTATCATATTGGCATCCTTCGGCTTGCCATCCAAGCCACCGATGGACTATGGTTGCTTGCCAAACTACCTGGCTTTTTTTTCTTTCTCAAGTGTCCTGAGCTTTCTGGAGCTCACAGATAATATTTCTGTAATCCTGGGCATTTGCCAAGGCCTGCCTGGATAATAACCACCTTTTGGCTCACCTTGTACTCTGATGCACTGGCAGTAGAAAATGGCTTAATTGCTTTGAAGGAACCTGTGCCAAGTGCAGCACACAACCTAAAGCTGATCTTCGGGAAGGTGCAGATGGCCTGTTTCACAAGCTGTTGGCTGGGGCGGGGGGGGGGGCAGCTTATGCCTGTGAAATAGACCTGCTCACCTCCTAGAACATGCCAGAAATTTTCAAGGTAGCTTTTGGACTAAGCATTGGGCGATTCCTGTTCCTTGACCGGGTCTATAGAATAACTCTAGCAAGGAAAGCCATTTTGGTGCTTTCTGGTAGTTTGCTCTATCTGGCACTTCCTTTTTTTTCTAGATTTTAAACCTTAGTTCCTAAAGTGCAACAGTTTTGCTCTCTTGATGGCTAGCAGCCGAGGTGAAGAACGTTCTAAATCAGGCGTCTTCCAACTTGGCCCTTTCATGACTTGTGGATTTCAAGTCCCAGAATTTCTCAGCCAGGCATGCTGGCTGAGGAATTCTGGGAGTTCAAGTCCACGAGTCATAAAAGGGCCAAGTTGGAAGACCCCTGTTCTAAATCAAAGGGTCTGAAGTAGCTGTAGCTCACATGAAATTCAATATTCTCCCTTTAAAAGGATGATTTCCATATGGAACTCCGTCTGGTACAACGGCTACTGAGGGGAGGAAAGGGCTAAGCTTGAATCTGTGTGGAAGGCTCGCATTTTTTTCCCAAAGGGTGCCCTATCTTTTGTGGCACTGCTTTTATGGTTTCTTCACAAAGACTGAAGACTTGACTCTTCCCCCGGGCACCGGAGCCAGGATGTTAATGGCTGTCTAGAATGGGTGGATGTCAGATCTTGGGAACAAGATTTTTATCAGGGCCTCACCTTTTTTTTTCTTTTTCTTTGAAATGGTTTTATTTTTAGCCACCACCCAATCTTCCATGGGCCAGATACTGTAGGACAGCGGTTCTCAACCTTTTTCAGGTTGAGACCCCACTTGCACCACCCATGCGCGGCGCGACCCCGACCCGTGGCGCGCACACACGGCGCGACTGGCCGATCCACGCATGCGCGCGTGACGGCCCAAACCGCGCATGAGCGGCGCGCGCGCGACGGCCCGAACCGCACATGCGTGGCGCCGCGCGCAACTGCCCGAACCGTGCATGCGTGGCGCGATGGGTCGATCCCCGCATGCGTGGTGCGCGCGCGACAGCCCGAACCGCACATGCACTGTGCGACGGGCCGATCCGCGCATGCGCGGCGTGACGGGCTGATCCACGCATGCACGGCGCGCGCACGACGGCCTGAACCGCGCATGCATGGCGCGTGCACGATGGGCAAAAAAAATGGCGGACCGTGGTGTCCGGCGACCCCCGCGAAACGGTCGTTCGACCCCAAATGGGGTCGCGACCCATAGGTTGAGAACCGCTGCTGTAGGAGGTCATAGGAAAAAGAAAAAGAAAAGAAAGGAAAGAAAGAAAGAAAGAAAGAAAAGAGAAAGAAAGAAAAAGAAAGAAGGAAGGAAGGAAGGTGGAGAGGAAGGAAAAAAGGAAAGGAAGGAAAAGAAAAATGGAAAAGAAAGGGGGAAAAAAGGGAGGAGCAAGCTTTGGGAAAATAACTTAAATAATGCTACAGGGCAAAATATGCATTGTGTCTTAACTGAGCATGCGAACTTGTACTGTTTGCAGAGGACTGTAATCCTATATATTTATTTACCCAGGGTAGTTTACCTAAAAGGAGTTTTCCAGTCTAGATGTCTTCTTAAAAATAAGCCCCATTATTTAAAGCCAGCTTTTGTTGAGCCCATCTGGGTTGGTTTGCTTTGGGTTTTAATGCCGTGTCAATCCAACTGTGGTAGTTTGGAAACATTCTTGGTGTGGAAAGTGGCCTTTGTGACTTACTCAACAAACCACAACTGAGCGCAGCATTGGAATCTAGTCCGTGGCTATGCCCAAGTCAAACAAAAAAAAAAAAATAGGGTTTGAGATGTTACATAGTTGCTAAGTTGTGGTTTAAGGTGTTTTGAGGACTCAGCCGGTCACAGCGCATAGCTTGATAAGTGAATCTAGTCGTGATGTTAAGTGGGTTAGTGCAAGTGAATATAAAAGTGTGGCACCTAGTTTTTTACATGTAAAGGAGGGGTTCTCAACCTTGGCAACTTTAAGACTTGTGGACTTCAATTCCCAGAATTCTGGGAATTGAAGTCCACAAGTCTTAAAGTTACCAAGGTTGAGAACCCCTGAGTAAAGGAAATGCTGGAGGTGGGAAAAATGAGTTTTTAGTGCCTCTGGAATCCGGGAAGCTATTCACCTCCGTTTTGTTTCCATTTCATGAAATTTTAACCCTTTTCAGTTGCTGTAGAGTCCTGCACCTTTATATAAAGCAGTGGTTCTCAACCTTTTTTCAGGTTGAGACCCCTCTTGCCCCGCCCATGCGCGGCGCGACCCCGACCTGCGCCGCGCGCGACGGGCCGATCCGTGCATGCACGCGCGACGGGCCAAACCGTGCATGCGTGGCGCGACGGGCCGAACCACGCATGCGCGGTGCGACGGGCCGAACCGCACATGCGTGGCGCGCGTGCAACGGGGCAAACTGCGCATACGCGGTGCGACGGGCCGAACTGCGCATGCGTGGCGTGCGCGCGACGGGCCGAACCGCGCATGTGCGGCGCACGCGTGACGGGCAAAAAAAACAAAATGGTGGACCGCAGTGTCCGCCGACCCCCGCGAAACGGTCATTCAACCCCAAATGGGGTCGCGACCCATAGGTTGAGAACCGCTGATATAAAGCTTCTTATGCCTGATCCACCTTTCCTTGTTCTTTTTTCTTTCTCCACCCACCTTTTTAAAATTTTTCTTGAAATGTAGGTGGAGAAATTTCTCAGTTCGCCCAGGTTGACTTTTGTTGTTGGATCATCTGCATGTTATGCATCCAGATGTGAGTTACTTCCTCTCAACTTCCCCCAATGATTTCTTGTTTCATTCAGTCATAGGTTTTGGCCAATTCTGTATTTTATTTTATTTTGGGGGATGCTGGGTCAAAGCACTATTTGCTTTCAGTTGAATAGGTAAAAAGCTTTCTGTGACATCTTTAGAAATGAAAGTGATAATTTCTAGGAAATAAAAAACAAAAGGAAAATAGGATTTATCTACCCCCGCCTCCAGTTTACTGGCATTCTGGTTTCTCAGTTGTGTAAGCTACATAATTTTAATATTTCATGTTCAGCTGTGAGTCTGAGACAAGAAAGACTTGGCTAGGCCCCAGTGAAATTCATGGGAATTAAATTACTCCTGTTGGTGATGTGAACATTCTCCAGGATGTATCTCTTATTAACAATATTTTAGAAGGGTAGGTAGCAGGCATGCGGCTATAATACTCAAGTTATGCATGGTATTCATTCCTCAAACTAAAGAGACTCCAAAGAGGCTGTGTGTTGACACTAAATATATGTATATATATTCTTTATTTGACTGCTTGGGGCCCCCAATATGAGAAGAGTGGTAATTTCCAGAAATTATTGTTGTACATATTGTCTGATGCACGTGTTTCAGACATTAGACATTCACCTCCCCTATAATTGATGCTTCTCAACTCATCTCTGTAGGTTTTTTGCTTATTCTAAAGTTTTTTTCTTGCTGCATCTGGAATTGTGACTTCTGATCTTCGCTTGCTCCTTCCAGCTAGTTATCCTGGTTGACACTAAACACACATTTCTCTTCACTTAGTTTATTTTTATATTCAGACTGACTTGGAGATATTGGAATAAATTAACCTATGCTCATTAATGGCAACTCTAATTAACATGTAAAGTCTTGTCTTTCCATAGCTCTGCCTTTCTTTTGTGGGTCAAAAACCAGCAACTTGTTGGATTCTCCCTTGTTGAAAAAAAAATTGCTACAAAAAGAAATAAAATCCATTGAAATAGGAAATATCTCAACCTGCTCTTTAGTCTTTTCTTCTAGAAGCGTTCAAATAAACCTTCAGTTTATTATATAAATATTTAAAATATGTCATATCTTTGATCAAGTTGTTAAACCAAAGAGAATAACTTCATTTAAGTTTATTTAAGGGATCTTCCTTCTGAGGCTCAAAAGAGCCAGGAATTGCTATCAAGAATTATAATCAGTAACACCATCTTAATGTTAAATACATGGATTCAATTTTACATGATAAGTTGTAACTAACCATGGTTTGTTCAATAAACAGTTGGCATAAACAGTGTTTTAGTTATAGTGGCTGGGATCAGTTCTAAGCTGAGATGGATGAATCCAGCTGTTTATAAACTCGATTTATAAACCATTTATGGTTTAGTGTGTTGTCTGAATCCAGCTACTGAAGCTTATCCTACAAACTGGGGCTCAGCAAACAGGCTGAGGGTGGTGCTAATTTAATAATAAGAATTTTTTTTAACTTTGTATGTTAGAATTGATGCATATTTTCTCAAGATTCACGTATGTGTATCTGCATTTGGAACATGATCAAAAACCATAAACTCCATTATCTTTTGCTTTCTGAAACAACTGTATTTTTTTTTCCTCTTTAAACCCAGACGCTCAGACTTCTCTCTGGTCTTATAGGAGCATTTTCTATTCCTATCTTGTTCTTAAAATCCTAGTCCTCGACTTACAGCAGTTCATGTAGTGACCGTTCGAAGTTACAACATCCCTGGAAAAAGTGACTTATGATCGTTTTTCACACTTGGGACCGTTGCAGCTTCCCCAGAGTGATGTGATCAAAATTTGGATGCTTGGCAACTGACGGATATTTATGATAGTCACAGTGTCCCCAGGGTCATGTGATCCCCTTTTGCGATCTTCTGACACGCAAAAGTCAACGGGGAAGCCAGATTCACTTGGGCAACCGCTGGGCAACAAGTGCAGTGATTCCCTTAACAACGGTGCCAAGAAAGGTTGTAAAATGGGGCAACATTGGCTTAGCCACGGTCTCACTTAGCAACAGAAATTTTGGGCTCAATTGTCATCGTAAGTCGAGGACTAGGTTTAGACACCCAAAATTCAGCATTGCTGCCCAGTCCCTTTATACCGGGAAGCACTAAGCTAGGAAACTTTTTCCTGACTGGACAGCCACTCAATTTCATTGAGGGCCACATCAGCATTGTGGTTGCCCTCGGGGGGGGGTGTGGTCAGAGTGGGTGCGGCCTACTGGGTGGGCCTGGATGGAGTGGGTGTGGCCTACTGGATGGACATGGTTTCAGCAGGCAGCGCAGCGCTCTCCTCACAGAGCCGAGAGGTTGAGCCGGGTGGTGCGAAGCTCGCCAACTTTGCACCTTGCTGCCTGCTGAAACTGGGCAGGCTGGGGGCTAGGCAGCATTGCACTTCTCATCAGATTCGTGCCACCCAGCTCAGCTCTTGGCACTGTGAGGAGAGCGCCCCGCTGCCTGCCGAAATCCCTCCCCCAGAGTCCATCAAGCCGGGTATGTGAAGTAGGCGAGGGCCATTGGCTGGCCACTTCCAGGTGATGGTCCATTTCTTCATTCCTCACAAAGGGTGACACCTCTCCAGCCTGCACCCAGGGGGTGGGGGCGACGCGGCAGGGGCTGGTTCCTCGCTGTTTCCAGACAGCCTTATGGAGCTAAGACTGAATGCGTTTCAGCATAGATGGTCACCACAAAATCGTACATTGGCTCCCGGCCGGCCAGGGCCAAGGCAGCAGGGGCCCTTCCCTCACTGTTTCCAGGATGGCTTCGCGGGCCACATGAAAGCACTTTGCGGGCCGCGTCCGGCCCCCGGGCCTTGTGTTTGACATGTCTGGTATAGAGTTTCCTGCTTGAGCAGGAGGATGGACTAGAAGATCTCCAAGGTCTCTTCCCACTCTGTTCTTCTGTGAATCTGATGTCAAATGAAGGACCTAAAGGAGAACTACATTTCTCCAACTCTCCCGGCCTTCCGGAAAAGCCTAAAGACTCATCTTTGCTGGCAAGCCTGGGGATGATTGTGGTTGATCGATGTATTGAATGTGTGTTTATTGGTTTTTAGATATTCTGTTTGGGTTTTTTATATTGTATTTTTTGTTATGTATATGTTGTTAGCCGCTCCGAGTCCCCTGGAGAGGAGCGGCATACAAACCCAAATAAAATAAAATAAAAAATAAATGTAGTCTTTGACTTTACGACCACAGTTGAGCCCAAAATGTCTGTTGTTAAAGTGAGACATTTGTTAAGTTGAGTTTTCCCCCATTTTATGACCTTTCTTGCCACAGCTGCTGTGAATCACCGCAGTTGATAAGTTAGTAACCCGGTTGTTAAGTGAATCTGGCTTCCTCCGTTGATTTGCTTGTTTAGAAGGTGGCAAAAGGGACCCAGCAATGGTCGTCAGTATGAAATATGAAACAAAAACAAAACAAAAAAATACGTCTAACAACTATAAAAAAAAGAAAAAAAATGTGATTCCAATACCAAGTCAATTTAACATGTAACATAGACACTGAAAAAAAAAATAAGCATCTGAATTTTGATCACATGACCCAAGGATGCTACAACACTCATTAAGTGTGAAAAACGGTCATAAGTCACTTTTTCAGTGCCATTGTAACTGAACAGTCACTAAATGAATGGTTGTAAGTCGACTATCTGGAGAAAGGAAGTTATTTAGAGGGTTGGTGTCCCTCTCAAGTCAGATGACTTATCAAAAGCTTATCTAAAGTTCTTGTTTTCATCCCCAATAAGAATCAAGGAGAACAGGATAAATTGTTCCTGTTTTGTCTTTTAATTGTGTCCTATTTTATTTTACGGGCCAAACTGAAGCTTCTCTAAGGTGGCTCTTGTCCTGAGTCTTCTGCTTTGAATCTCATCACCTTTTGCTCCTGGCTCATGGATGACTGGAGGCCTTTAGAGAGAATCAGTTTGGCTGTCGAATAGAATTAGAATAGAATAGAATAGAATAGAATAGAATAGAATAGAATAGAATAGAATAGAATAGAATAGAATAGAATAGAATAGAATAGAACAGAACAACAGAATAGAAAGAATAGAATAGAATAGAATAACAGTTGGAAGGGACCTTGGAGGTCTTCTAGTCCACCCCCAGCTTAGGCAGGGGTAGGCAACCCAAAACACTCAAAGAGCCACTTGGACCCATTTCCCACCGAAAACAAAACACTGGGAGCCGCAAAATTCTTTTGATATCTAAAATAAAGATAACACTGCATATATCCTTTTTTACCTTTATTTTACCTTTTTTACCTTTATTTATATATCTCATAAAGGTAAAAAAGGATATATGCAGCGTTTCTCTCTTTCTGCCCTTGGTCTACCAATCCTCTTCCCCCATTCTCTTTCTCTCTCTCTTTCCTCTCCCTCTCTCTCCCTCTCTCTCTCCCCCCACCTCTCTTCAATCTTCTGCTTACCTGGCAAGCTGGCTTCAAGCTGTTCTCCAACAAGAGAACGAGTAGGCAACCTTGGCTCTTTTATGACTCATGGACTTCAGCTCCCAGAATTCCTGAGTCAGCATAGCTGGGCTAGCTAGCTCTCTCCTGCCCTTCCTGCTTCCTGCAGAGATGCAGCAAAGGGGGGAGCCCTGCCCAAAAAGCTTTTCAGCTTGTCGGAGAACACCGTGAGTCCACTCTCTTTTACACAAACAGACAAACAGAGAGAGAGAAGCAGGGAAGCGCAAGTGCCTCTCTCTGTCTCTGTCTCTCTCTGCAAATGGAAGAGGAGGCTGGGAGCCACAGGGGAAGACTCAAAGAGCCGCATGTAGCTCCAGAGCTGCAGGTTGCCGACCTGAGCCCTATACCATTTCAGACAAATGGTTGTCCAATCTCTTCTTAAAAACTTCCAGTGTTGGTGCATTCGCAACTTCTGGAGGCAAGTTGTTCCACTGGTGAATTGTTCTAACTGGAAATTTCTTCTTAGTTATAGGTTGCTTCTCTCCTTGACTAGTTTCCATCCATTGCTTCTTGTTGACTGCGAGTTCCTTGGGACCAAATCACCTATTTATTCTCTTCACCGGATTTTTTTTTTTTAAAATACCATTCTGAACACAAGATTACAGGAAGGGTCTAACCAAGTGAAAAGAAGGACTAGGGGAGATAGGATAGCAGTGTTCCAATATCTGAGGGGCTGCCACAATGATTAGGGGGTCGACCTATTTTCCAAAGCACCCGAAGGCAGGACAAGAAACAATGGAAACTAATCAAGGAGAGAAGCAATCTAGAACTAAGGAGGAACTTCCTAACAGTGAGAACAATTAACCAATGGAACTCCTGCCCTCCAGAAATTGTGGG
The DNA here is from genome assembly GCA_034064705.1 of Bothrops alternatus. NCBI lineage: Eukaryota > Metazoa > Chordata > Lepidosauria > Squamata > Viperidae > Bothrops > Bothrops alternatus. The sequence goes on along the minus strand of JARGCV010000182.1, from coordinate 4,002,007 downwards.
TGCCCCATCACTGGAGGTTTTTAAACAAAGACTGGATAACCACTTGTTTGAAATGGTATAGGGTCCCCTTCTTGAGCAGGGGGTTGAAGTAGAACAGGGCTTTTCAACCAGTGGTACGGGTACCACCTGTGGTACATTGACACCTAGCAGGTGGTACGCGACCATCCTAGAAAAGTAGTGGGGAAGGGAATGAGCTGAACTGGTGGCAGCACTGCACAAGCCTGCGTGAGAGCTGCAGGGCTGTCAGGGTTCAGTGGAAGCGCCAGGATCAGTGCCACTGTCCAGCTGAACGGTGCTTCTTCGGGGCTGTCGGCTCAGCGGAAGCACCAGGATCAGTGCCAGGCTCCAGCTGGAGCTCGGTGCTGATCCTGGTGCTTCTGCTGAGTCCTGAAGAAGCACCAATCAGCCTGAAAGCAGCACTGATCCTGACGCTTCTGCTGAGCCCAGAAGAAGCGCCGATCAGCTGGAATGTTGCAGCATCTCCAGGGTCTTGTGATTTACATTCAGATGCTTGGCAACTGATTCATATTTATGACGGTCACAGTGTCCCAGGGTCATGTGAAGTGACCAAAACCTGCTGCAACCACCCAGCAGACAGGGGAATAAAAACCAAACACCCCCCCACCCCACCCCCGCTGCCAATCCTCAACAGAAATGCTCACAGCAATGAAAACCTTGGATAGGTTGAAGAGCACCACCAGGTGGGCAGGTGTCTTGCTCGGCTGTGGCTTGGGGGGCACTTTTTTCAGTGCCATTGTAACTTCGAACAGTCACTAAGCGAACTGTTGTAAATCGAGGACTACCTGTACTTTATCATTTTTCCTTTTTGGGGGGGGGTCATCAAGTTTTTGACACCTTGCTAGGCGACTGGTGGTACTTGGATGTTGCCATATCCTAAAAGTGGTACAATGGGTGAAAAGGTTGAAAAGCCCTGAGCTAGAAGACCTTCAAGGTTCCTTTCAACTGTTATTCTGTGTTCTAAGTATCCCTATTTACTATCCTAAAATAGCTACCACCGTCTTCGCCATTTGTAAATGTATTAAAAAAGAAAAACGAGGAAATGTTTGGCCCCGTTAGGCTTTGTAAAATGGCTTTGGGAGCCTGGCGAAACGCTGTCATGTGACTGACGGTTTTGCTCACCCAACTGGCCAACCCAGTTATAATGATTTACAAGCTAGCCTGATGTGCTGGTTCAGCTGCTGGGAAACGTTTATATTCCGATGATCATTTTCCTTCTCTGACTGAGCTGGACCAACACACTAAATCACACAGTGATTTCCTTCTTGGTGGGTTAGCATGTTAATAATAATTTCACCATTGTGGCTTGTATTCGTTGGGTTATAATTTAGCCTTTGTTTGGGAAACCAACCAATTTTAGGTCTTTCCCCCCCAACAACAACTAATGCAGACTCCTGCCTGCCGTGTTACACAATCTGTGACTTTTGTCCTCTTGTTGTGGGTTCATGGTGTTCTTTGCCCGCCGTGTGCCTCATATGGCTTTGCTATAAAATAACAACACAGTTATTTAAAACTGTGTTTTGCTTTTAAAGAGACAAAGCAACCTAATGCAGTGTTTTTCAACCTCAGTTTTAAGTTGAGTAGACTTCAACTTCCAGAGTTTCCCCAGCCAGCAACTCCCAAATTCTGGGAGTTGAAGTCCACACATCTTCAAGTTGCTGAGGTTGAGAAACCAGAGGACCCTAATCCCTACCGAAACAGAACAATGTTCCAAGTTTAATTCAGAATAACAGAGTTGGAAAGGTCCTTGGAGGTCTTCTAGTCCAACTACCTGCTCAGGCAGGTAACCCTATACCATTTCAGACAAATGGTAGTCCTATCTCTTCCTAGAAACTTCCAGTGTTGGAGCATTCACAACTTCTGGAGGCAAGTTGTTCCAACTGATTAATTGTTCTCACTGTCAGGAAATTTCTCCTTCGTTCTAGGTTGCTTCTCTCCTTGATGAGTTTCCATCCGTGGCTTCTTTCCTGCCTTCAGGGGCTTTGGAGAATAGCTTGACTCCCTCTTCTTTGGGGCAGCCCCTGAGATATTGGAACACTGCTGTCATGTCACTCCTAGTCCTTCTTTTCATTAAATTAGATATACCCCATTCCAGCAACTGTCCTTCATATGTTTTAACTTCCAGTCCCCTAATCATCTTTGTTTTAGGGGACTGGAGGCTAAAACAGAATAGATGCTGGAATTCAGGCATGGAGACCATTTGGTTGATAGCCAAAGTGGCTAGTGATGTTATGATAGATGTAAGGTAAGATAGATACATCTCACACACATATATCTATGTCTGTATGTGTGTCTCTGTGTGTATGTGTATTTATCTGTAGAGGTAGTGCTTGGTATAAACCATTTGTTTGAGGTTAACGATATTGAAAAAAGTGACTTGACAACTGATCTTCATACTTAGGACCATAGCAGCACCCCCATGGTCACGTGATCAAATTTTGGGCAGTTGGCAACCAGCATGTATTTACGATGGCTGTAGCAACTTGGGGTTATTTGTGATCTTCCCAGCTGGCTTTTGGCAAGTAAAATGGGGGAAGCCGGATTCACTTAAAGACTGCATGATTTGCTTACCAACCAAAGCATGAAAGGTTGTACAATAGGACACAATTCAAGCAATCCTATGGCTTAGCAACATAAATGGACATGAGCTGAGAACTACCTGCAGAAGTAGTCCTTGACATTACAAGCACAAATTCAGCACAACATTTCTGTTGCTAAGTGAGACCTTTGTGAAGGGAGTTTTGCCCCACTTGACGACTTTTCTTGACAGCAAGTTGTTAAGCGTATTGCTGCAGTTGTTAAGTTAGTCTCACTCGGTTGTGAAGTGAGTCTAGCTTCCCCATTAAACTTTGCTTGTCAGAAGGTCACACAAAAGGGGATCCAACCTAAATGTTGGAGATGTGAAAGTATGGAGGCTACATATTTTCATATATGGTGGACATGTAGAAAAATTAAAGCTTTCTGGAGAAAAATATGGTGGACACTTCAAACCATTTTGAAAAAGCGTATTGAATTTCTACCTCAGTTGTTTTTGTTAGGGATCATAAAAGACTGTACCACCACAGAGACGAACTTAATTTTGAACTTGATCACAGCAGCGAGACTGTTGGTGGGACAATACTGGAAGAAACCAGAAATATCATCTATTGAAGAATGGACTTTGAAAGTCATAAATATGGCAGAAATGGCTAAAATATCTGCGTATTTGAAGGATCATTCAAATGAAAAATATATGTTGGACTGGAAACATTGGATAGACTACATACAAGAGAAACACCAATCAAAGAAAATGTATCTGGCTTATAGTTAAATCTTGATATACGGAGTGAAGAATATTTACAAATTTAAAATGATTGTATTAAGTTGAATAGCATTTAACTTGAATTTTTTCTTTGTTTACATGTACAAATATATATCTAATAATAAAAAATTAAAAAGGGGGGGGATCATGTGACCCTGGGACAGTGCAGTGGTCATAAATATGAGCCAGTTGCCAAGTGTCTGAATTTTGATCACGTGACCATGGGGAAGCTGCAAGAGTTGTAAGTGAAAAGTGGTCATAAGTCACTTTTTTCAGTGCTGTTGTAACCTGAACAGTCACTAAAGGAACGGTTGCTGGAATTGGGTATGTCTAGTTTAACGAAGAGAAGGACGAGGGGGGACATGATAGCAGTGTTCCAATATCTCAGGGGCTGCCCCAAAGAAGAGGGAGTCAAGCTATTTCCAAAGTGCCTGAAGGCAGGAGAAGAAGCAACGGATGGAAACTAACCAAAGAGAGAAGCAACCTAGAACTAAGGAGAAACTTCCTGACAGTTACAACAATTAGCCAGTGGAACAACCTGCCTCCAGAAGCGGTGAATGCTCCGACACTGGAAGTTTTTAAGAAGATAGTGGACAGCCATTTGTCCAAAATGGTATAGGGTTACCTACCTGAGCAAGGGGTTGAACTTGATGATCTCCAAGGTCCCTTCCAACTATTATTATTATTATTATATGAATTGTTGTCAGTTGAGGATTACCTGCATGTGTGTATGTACACACAAACACACACCGAACCATATAATAGGGATCATGAAAACATCAGCTGAAACGCATGGATGAAGTCTATGGAGATTCTCAGTCATCCAGGTCATAGCTGTCCCAAAGATTCTTTTTTCATGAGGCTACTGGATTTTCTTGTTTTTCCTTTGAAGACGTTTCGCTTCTCATCCAAGAAGCTTACTTGGCTCTGAAGAAGAGCTGAAGAAGCTTCTGGGATGAAAAGCGAACCGTCTTCAAAGAAAAACAATGTCCGGTCACCTTGGGGCAAGGGTGAAATAGTCACCAGTGAAGTTTGCTTGGACTTTTATCTTATCCAAACAGGTATGTGGCTGCTACTGAGAAAATCAGCAGGAGCTGTCCTCACTTTCTCTGGAAAAGTTGCAGGCGAAGAGATAGGGAGTCGAAAAATATGCTGCCTTGCTCTTCAGCAGATCCTATTTACTGGGAACTCGGCCTCAACGCCCTGATCAGCTGAGGATCCCTATCAGATACATTCCCCTGACTGCTGCCTCGGTGGAATTTCCAAGTTCTGTGTTATCTCTAAACTTTTATTATTATTATTATTATTAAGAAATTGCCAAGGTTTGTTTCTTTTTTTTTGTAAGCCTGTACATTCCTCAGAGGCTTTCCTGACTATTCATCCACCACCACGGAGTGAGATACCATCAGTACGCTGATGATACTCAGCTGTACATTTCCACTCCTGGCCATATCAGTGTAGCGGTTAAGGTGATGTGCCGGTGTCTGGAGGCTGTGAGGGTTTGGATGGGTGTTAACAGATTAAGGCTCAACCCCGATAAGACAGAGTGGCTGTGGGTGATGCCTCCCAAGGACACTTCTATCTGTCCCTCGATTACCCTGGGGGGTGAATCTATAAACCCCTCAGAGAAGGTTCGCAACTTGGGTGTCCTCCTCGATCCACAGCTGACATTGGATCATCATTTGTCAGCAGTGGCGAGGGGGGCATTTGCCCAGGTTCGCCTGGTGCACCAGTTGCGTCCTTACTTGGATTGGGAGTCGCTCCTCACAGTCACACATGCCGTTGTCACCTCGAGGATCGACTACTGCAACGCTCTCTACATGGGGCTACCCTTGAAGAGTGTTCGGAGACTACAATTAGTGCAAAATGCAGCTGCGCGAGCAGTTGTGGGCCTCCCTCGCTGTGTCCACATTTCATCAACTCTCCGCATGCTGCATTGGTTGCCTATTGGTCTCCGAGCCCAATTCAAGGTGTTGGTTATTACCTATAAAGCCCTTCATGGCTTGGGACCAGGATACTTACGGGACCGTCTTCTGCCACATACTTCTCTACGACCGGTGAGAGCGCAAAGGGTCGGCCTCCTCCGGGTCCCGTCAGCGAAACAATGTCATCTGGCGGGCCCTAGGAGGAGGGCTTTCTCTGTTGTGGCACCCGCCCTCTGGAACCAACTGCCTCCTGAAGTCCGCGTTTCTCCAACTCTCCCGGCCTTCCGGAAAAACCTAAAGACTCATCTTTGCCGGCAAGCCTGGGGATGATTGTGGTTGATTGTTGCATTGAATGTGTGTTTTTTTAATTGGTTTTTAGATATCTTGTTTGGGTTTTTATATTGTAATTCTTTGTTATATGTATGTTGTTAGCCGCTCCGAGTCCCCGGAGAGAGCGGCATACAACCCCAAATATAATTATAATTAATTATTCCCGCTCCCTTTTTTTTTTTACATTTATACATTATTTGGGCTGCTGTGCATTATTAAATTGGTCCCTGAATTGTGGCATGGTGGCTGCTTTAGAAAACATATTACCGGTAGTTCTTTACTTACAATTCTTCATTTAGAGACCGCTGGAAGTTACAAAAGCATTGAAAAAAAGTAGCTTACGACCATTTTTCACACTTAATGATTGTTGCAGTATCCCCTGTTGTCACAGGATTAAAATTCAGACGCATGGCAATCGAGTCAAAATTGTGATGGCTGTAGTGTCCCTGGGTTATGTGATTCCCCTTTTCTGACCATTTGACAAACAAAGTCAATGGGGAAGCCAGATTCACTTAACAACTGTGTTACTAACTTAACTGCAGTGATTCACTTCACAACTGTGTCAAGAAAGAAGCAAAACTAAGCAAAAAAAACGTTGGGCTCAGTTGTGTTCGTAAATTGAACACAGGACTACCTGTAACACTAATTTATTTTCACCCAAGGACTAGCTAGATCACGGGTGTCTAACTCACTACGTCAAGTGACATGTGACATTGCCGGAGCTGGAGTGGGCGCAATGTATGAGGCAACCGGCCCACAAGCTGGAAGTTTTGACACCCCTGAGCTAGATGATTAGACTTTGGATAAATTAATAAAGTTCAGATATGAATTATCTAGTCACCTTAATCTGGTCATTTAAGATTTGATTGAATTGACTTATTCTAAGTGATTACTGCTTAACTGTGACTGGTTGTCAGCACAACATGGCAAGCCAAAATAAACCATAATGTGGAATGGGGTGTTGGAGGAAATAAAGTTTAATTTAAGGGAGCATAGAATCAGAGATTCATAGGCTTGGAAGGAGATTTTGGAGGTCTTCTAGTCCAACCCCATGCCAAGGCAAAAAAAAATATACCATTGATGGCGAACCTTTTAGAGACTGAGTGCCCAAAAACTGGCTCCAGCCCCCTGCCCCGCCCCCGCTCTGCCCCCATCCCCCGCCCCACCTGCCCAGAGGACCACTCACCGCCTCCAGGGCCCGCCGCAGATCACCCAGGCAGCCCAGCAGCGCTATGACAGCCACACCCTCTGCCCGCACCCTGCAGCATCAACTGCATGATGGGGTGTGAGGGCAGAGTCTTGTCTATGCTGCCTGGCTGCCATGTCCTTGGCTGTGCTGCTCCGTGTGGGCCACGCTCAGGGGCGACTCTCCTCCAGGGGGGCTGCTGGAGAGGAGGGGGTTGCGGGGAGAGGCAAGGCTGGGGCAACGGCACATGTGCCCACAGAGAGGGCTCCGAGTGCCGCCTCTGGCACCCCTGCCATAGGTTCACCACCACTGCCTTATACCATTGTGGACAAATGAATGTTCCATCTTTTCTTAAAAACCTCCAGTACCCACAAGTCTGGAAGGCAAGCTGTTCCATTGATTAATTGTTAATACTTATGTTAATACTTTATAAATATGATGTTACAATACTTAATGACTGACTAGTTCAACATATTATAATATTTCTGTTAGCCTGTTGCTGTGAATTGGATTCGAGTAATACCTTGCGCCATAATGCAAAAGGCTTGGCTTGACTTCATGTGAAGCACATTTGTCAGCTCTGATGTATGATTTTGTGTGGTCTGTACACTTGGCCACTGCATTTTATTCAACAAACCATAGCCTAAAGTCACCTGTGAACCCATCCAATATGACTAGAATGAGTTTTTCCCACCTGTCACTCAGATTTGAGTATATATTTGATTTTACTCAAGCATTCAAGAAAGAGCACACAGATTGACGGTTCATATATCATCTTGAGTCACAATGGAGTTTAGTTTTAGCTTGACCTATACAACACTGGCCCTGCTAGTTTGCAAATCACAATTTAAGCTTTATATATATTCAGTAAACTAGAGATCTGCATTATTGGCAACTTTGTGGACTTCAACTCCCAGAATTCTCCAGCCAGAATTCTGGGAGTTGAAGTCCACAAGCCTTCTAAGAATAGAGCTGGAAGGGACCATGGAGGTCTTCTAGTCCAGCCCCCTGTTCAAGCAGGAGAACCTATTGTACCATTTCAGACAAGTGACTGTCTGGTCTCTTCTTAAAAACCTCCAGTGATGGAGCGCCCACGATTTCTGCAGGCAAGCTGTTCCACTGGTTAATTGTCTTCACTGTTAGGAAGTTTCTCCTTAATTCCAGGTTGGTTCTTTCTTGGAATAAACCATGGCTAGAGATATTGTGGATGAGCATGTTCATTAAACCCAGTTATAGAAGGTTCCAGGTGGTTTTCCAGCCTCAGGGGCCTGACCAGCTCAACTGCATCCTAGCAACCATGACGTGACTTTGGACTATGCCCTTGGTCTGTTCCTGCAGGCTCCAACTCAGGGCACCTGTTCAGGAATGTGCTGCATCTCTTTGCCCACGGCCTGATTGATGGATACACCGCCAATCACGGCCTTGTCCTGACGTGGGAGTTGAGAGGCGCCAGGAGGTCCCATTTCCAAGCTGTGTGGGAGCAAAGGAGGCCAGCCAGGATTATGACCCTCTCATCCAGTCCTGCTGGTTAAGCGTTTCCAGATGCCAAAAGTCTTCTTTGGCCTGTTCCTTTCCATCCCTGCACTTGCCTTTAAAAGAGCAGAAACTGAAGAGTTGTCTAGCACCAATTTAATGCTGACTGTTAGTTAAGTAGATTCTTGTTAGCTAACATTTTCCGTCTTCGGTCTAGGGATTTGTAAAAATTAGCATGCACAAAATATCCTTTGCAATCAATACTGTTTTCCAGCTTGTGGGTGTGAATTTGCATTAACCAGTGAATTATTTTTTTTGCATTTCTTTTGACTCACATTTTGTACATAGAGCTACTGGCATTTCTTATTAATAAAAATATGTTTCACAAAAAAAAAAACTACCCCAGTTACGGTTAGATCACCTCAACTCATCTGCCAATTATAATCTTCACTTTGTTTTCTTTTTTTTTTAAAAAAAAAGCCTGCCCAAAAGGTTCTTTTTTAAAACAATTAGAAGTAAATTTAAAAAAACAACAACAGGACAATTAGTAGGGACAAAGAACACCAATTCCCAAGTACGGGTGACTTACGAACACAACTGAAATCGAAATTTTTGTTGTTAGGTGAGTTTGGGCCCATTTTTTTTTTAACTTTTCTTGACCCCTTTGTTAATGAATCACTACAATTGTTAAGGTAGTAACACAGTGGTCAAAATCCAGACACTTGAAAACTGGCTCTTATTTATAACGATTGCCATGTCGGATGGTCACGGGATCACCTTTTGTGATCTTCTGATAAGTAAAGTCCTTGGGGAAGCTATATTTACTTAACAACCATGTTTCCAACTTAATAGCCGGAGGAAGTCTCTTAAGAACTGTGAGAAGAAAGGTGGGAAAATGAGGCAAACATTCAGTGAACAACGGTCTCATTTAGCAACAGAAATTGTCAGCTCAGTTGTGGTCGGAAGTCAAGGACTACCTGTATTGCGGAGGGCCAAACCAATAGGCTGACCTGAATTCTGCTCAATATTAATTTCATTGCTTTGTAAAAAGCAGTAAATGACATATTCAGAATAGAATGGAATAGAATAGAATAGAATAGAATAGAATAGAATAGAATAGAATAGAATAGAATAGAATAATTTGAAGGGACCTTGGAGGTCTTCTAGTCCAACCCCTGCTCAGGCAGGAAACTATACCATTTCAGACAAATGGCTGTCCAGTCTCTTCTTAAAAACTTCCAGTGTTGGAGCATTCACAATTTCTGGAGGCAAGTTGTTCCACTGATGAATTGTTCTCACTGTCAGGAATTTTTTTCTTAGTTCTGGGTTGCTTCTCTGCTTGATTAGTTTCCATCCATGACTTCTTGTCCTGCCCTCAGGCGCTTTGGAGAATAGCTTGACTCCCTCTTCTTTGTGGCCACCCCTGAGATATTATAACCCTGCTATCATGTCGCCCCTAGTCTTTCTTTTCATTAAACTAGACTTAGCTGCTACTGGTAAGAATACACGTTACATCTTATTTCTAATTGACCTCACGTGGGCCAGACAGGGACAGCCAAAGAGCCAGTGTGGCCCAGAAGCCACAGAATTCCAAGTTATGGTATGTTCTAGTCAGTGGTGGGATTCAACTGGTTCGCACCACTTCGGCAGAACCAGTAGCTAATTTTTTTGTTGCCCAGGCCCAGAATGGACTTCCTGAAGTGGCATCTACACAGAGAACCCGTTGTTCACATATTTGAATCCCACCACTGGTTCTAGTCTCTCCCAGCAGGCTGGAAAAAGAATGTGTCCTATGGCTGGTGGAACCCAACCATAGTTGCAAAGTTGTATTCTCCATGCTCTGAGTGAGGTGGTGGCAAATTTCCTCACGTAACACCAGCCACTCAAGCTTCATCCTCCAGCCACTTCATCTTGCTTCCCCCCAACCCTGTAACGAAACTACTAAAGCTCCTAAACTTCCTTGCTGACATTTTAGCTAAGCTGGTTCAGACAACACAATGGACCACTTGTTAGAGGAGGGAGAGGGCAGGAGAAGTCTCTCTCACAAACGCTGTTAATTTTGTCCTTCATCTATGGCTTTTACATTCCCCCCCCCATTCTAAACCTTCCAGAAATGTCAATTCCTGGCAGGCAGAGGATCTGTAGCGCAATTCTATAGACATAGCACCTATAGCCATGGAGGAGCAGTGGTAAGAATGCAGTATTGCAGGCTAATTCTGCCAACTGCCAGCAGTTTGATTTTTTTTCTTTCTTGACTAATCAATGTGAGATGGCTTTTTTTTCTTTAAACATTGTTGCAAGAACTGTAGGACATGACCAGGCTGAGCCTGAGGGAGGGGTCAAAGGCATCATAAGTCACAAGTCCCTGCGCGCCTGCAAGAAATCTAAGTCCAGCCCTTCTTGGATTCCTTTCTTAACACCTGCGGTTTCCCTTGACCGTTAGTAGCTCAGATTTTTTTGGGGGGGGGGGGAAAGAAGGTTACAGTTTATTGAAGAAGCAGAAAGATGGTCTTTGCAAGAAAAAGCAGAGGAGAGGAAAGAAGACTGTAGCTCAGATTTTTGTAGAGCACCTAAGCTTGCAACGACTTTTTATACTCATTTGAACTCCCTGAATCTCCTGATTTCTTCGGCGGTGGACGGTATCCATCTTGCAAATGTATAGATTGTATTTTCTCTCTTGAGCGTTTGACAAACTGAAGGTTTTATTCACACAGCCTATTTAGCCTGTTTACTGAATTACAGTGATCCTGTGAGTTGGAGTCATACATACCTGTGTTAAAACTACCCACGCAAGCCGAATATATTGTGCAATCACAGCAGTTTGGGCTTTAATCTACCAGGTTAGATTTGTCATGTGAAATTGCACAACATTTTTAAAGAGGTGACTTCTAAAATATGTCATTTAACACCTATTTTTCCCCAATGAAATGAAATGATGAGTTGGAAAGGCCTAGTTAGTATTTTGTTTGTAAAAGCTACTGAATTCATGCACAGAATATGCAGAGACTTGTGATATTGGTTGAAATTGTCATATATTTTTATACATTGCAGAGAACAATGACTTTTATAATATGATTGGCTGGCTGTACCACAATTGGAAGAGAATACATATTGCACAAAGCCATAAATTGTGATCTTACAAGCCACAGTCTCTGCAAACAAGGAAGTCAGATTACAGTTTAATGGATCGTGAGATTCAATTAAAGTTAACCATGTACTGTAATCTGATTTGAAGATTTATGCGTTTCATTAACTCAAAATTTAGTTTGCTTGGACCTTGATGTTGCATTGTGATCTACAAACCATGATAGGGGCTTCAGCGTGTTGTGGTTTACTCCATTAATCATTAATAGCACACTATGGCATAGCCTGAATTGAGAACTTGGTAGAACCTGCAACATTGGTTAGTGTCCTTATGACACACAACCACAGTCGTTAAATCCAATTTTGCCAGGAATCATTCCGAACTTAAACTGCCTGTTTTGGCTCTTGCTAAGATCTCCTTAACATATCTGAAATCTTAACTTTGCTCAGAAAAAATGCCCTAATGTTAATGCAATGGGGTTACAAGTAGTCCTCAACTTATAACAGCTTGCTTAGCGACCAATCAGAATTATGACAGACTTCTTGGGGATATTTACGACCTAGTTCAAAAGTTACGACAGCCACCCCTCCCTGTGTGGCTACTAGCATATGTCGGGCGCTTAGCATCCAGCCTGCATTTACTGCTCTTTGCTGCATCCTGTGTTCATGTGATTGCATTTTACAACATTTTTCTGGAAACCAACTTTTACTTTACATACCCGTGTTTCCCCGAAAGCAAGACAGTGTATTACTTTCTTTTTATCCCCAAAAGCCCCACTATGTCTTACTTTCGGGGTACGGCTTATATTGATTGGAAAACAATTGTCAGTTTTATTTTAAGTATTTTAAGTATATATGTCTTACTTTCGGGGTACGGCTTATATTAGCCGACCTCCTGAAAACCCCGATACGTCTTACAATCGGGGGTGTCTTACTATCGGGGAAACAGGTAGCAAACAATTGACTCACTTCACGACCGGCTGTTTGCTTAATGACCACAAAAATGGTTGTAAAATCAGGTTGTTCACATGAGTGAGCCATTTTATGACCATGATGACTTACGAGTTTAATGGGTTGGCTCCACGATGGGGTTGGAGACTGCCTGCATGCCTCTGGACCTGTGGTTGGAGTTTTCCCAGAATGGTTTGTTTGATCATTCTAGGACTAAATGGACCTTCTGCTGAATTCACATGGGGTTCAGCCAGAATTCTTCCCAGCTTTTGCAATGATTAAATGGAAACCAGAGCAGATGTCTTATGAAGACTGCTCTGAATTGTGCAACTGCTCAATCTGGTGGTTGGGTTGGAACCTAGGATGAAAGAGATTCCCAACTTTGCTATTTTGCTGGCAGAGATCAGCAGATCAGTTCTGATGATGGAAGTGGTGTCAGATGCTACAGCCATGTTCCCCTCACATCCAGCCTCATAGAGACATTGGTGAAATTCAGAAGAGAATCACTGATCCTGGAAAGAAAGAAAAATGCAGGAATGGGGTGAATTTCAAGGTTGTTGCAACCAGCCAGGAAAAAGATGCCTGCCGATGACCTTGTTCTGAAGCACTGACACAAAAGAAGAAAAGGACAATTCTCACAAACCAGCAGAACAAAGCAAGGCTTGAAAACAGGAAAGGAGAGGTCCCATGAATCCCTACACACAAGGGAACAGGGTGGGTGACGGGGTATGCAAAAGAGACCCCAGAGAATTTGCAGGGAAAAAGAGATCCCAGAGAAGCTGCAAAGAAAAAGAGACCCCAGAGAATTTGCAGGGAAACAAAAGAAAAAAAATCATTCAACTGATGGGGGGAAAAAAAACCACCAGATGGCTATTTTGTTGATAGCTCCATGACAAAGAAAGAAACAACCCACCATTAAGGGTAACCTGTCCCTGCGGATAGAGGCTTTTTTGTATGATGTTTATCCGAGACTAGTAATTAATAAACTGCCAAGTGAAAAATGTCTCCATCAGTTGCCCATAGGAACAAAAGAGCAAAGAAAACACAATTGTACCAAGCTGGCTGGCATTCCTTGCTTGGTGGGCCAATCCCACACCTCCGGACCTCTGTTCCTTGATGGGGAGGCTGCCTCTGTGTCACATCTTTGTCATGACACTGGAAGAAGCCTGCTATCCCTTTTTACCCCAACACACATTTTCTTCAAAGACAGAAGCATCCGATGAAGTGAGTTGTAGACCTCCCCAAACTTCTGCTTTAAAATAAAATGTGTAAGTTGGAAAAGTTGCTCCCATATTCCTGATTTTTGGCTTTTTTTTGGGGGGGGGGAAGTATTTCTCAACCTTGACAACTGTCTAACCCAGTGTTTCTCAACCTTGACAATTTTAAGGCATGTGGACTTCAACTCCCAGAATTCCACAGCCAGCATTCCACATGCCTTAAAATTGTCAAGGTTGAGAAACACTGGACCCCATAATCTCATGTAACGAAACCACCAAAAGAACCACATTACAACTTGCTTGGTCAGCTGGGTGAATCCTGGAACTGTATTATAAGTAAAGACTTAATTTTAATATTTATACCAGCTTCCTCCAGCCCCCAAATCTGGAACTTTTGTAGTCTGCCTTTTCTAACTTCAAAGGTGCAAAACTTACCAAGGCTAGAAATGATCAATGTGGCCCCTTTAAAATCCTTCCTTCCTTCCTTCCTTCCTTCCTTCCTTCCTTCCTTCCTTCCTTCCTTCCTTCCTTCCTTCCTTCCTTCCTTCCTTCCTTCCTCCCTCCCCTCCCCTCCCCTCCCTTTCTCTTCTCTTCTCTTCTCTTCTCTTCTCTTCTCTTCTCTTCTCTTCTCTTCTCTTCTCTTCTCTTCTCTTCTCTTCTCTTCTCTTCTCTTCTCTTCTCTTCTCCTCTTCATGACAAAAAGAGAGATGCCTTATTCTATCCAAAGGCTGAAGGTACAGAACAACATTTTCATTGTGATCTGTGGCCAATGTAGCTGGATACATAAAATTGATTGTGGATAAGGTACCATTTTTATGCCTTAAAACCTTCGAGTTGGTGGGCTAAAGTATGTGTTTTCTCTACAAATCCAGCCCCTGGTATGCCAAGCAAAGCCCTGTTTGGCTCTTAATCCCAGAGAAGAAACACATACCTGTTTTAGTGTTAAAGTATCTTTGAGCTAGCTAGCTAATTTATAGTTCTTCGCTAGACTTTTATTTGCTCTATCTTCTCTACTCTCCCTAAGAGCAAAGTGAATTTGCCCTGGCAGCTTTATTCCTGGACCGGTAGCCAAAATTACAGTCATAAATTTGAAAAAGATGAAGAAAAAAATGGCACATCAAGGAAAGTTTACTATAGGAAGTATTATTATTATTATTATTATTATTATTATTATTATTATTATTATTATTATTATTATTATTATTAAATTGTAAAGCAAGGAGGATTTTTTCATTCTCGTTTGCCCCTTGTGGATGTGGTACCCAGACAGAAGTCCATCCTCTGCCATAGAAATGCGCTGGGTGATGTTGAGACAGTCACTCACCCTGGACTGCTTCACAGGGTTGTTGTGGAGAACGTGGAGGCAATTCTACATCTTCTGTCTTGAGTTCCAGAAGAAGGAAGGCAAGCAGACCTTTCAAAGAAATTGAAGCCATAACAGAATAAGAGAGTTGGAAGGGACCTTGGAGGTCTTCTAGTCCAACACCCTGCTCAGGCAGGAAACCTTATGCCATTTCATACAAACAGTTGCCCAATCTTTTCTTTAAAACTTCCAGTGTTGGAGCACCCACAATGTCTAGAGGCGAGTCGTCCCACTGATTAATTGTTCTGTTAGGAAATTTCTCTTGATTCTATCCTTCTGTTAATGCAGCCTAGGACTGCGCACAGGGTCGGCCTCCTCCGGGTCCCGTCAGCTAAACAATGCCGTCTGGCGGGTCCTAGGGGGAGGGCCTTCTCTGTTGTGGCGTCCACCCTCTGGAACCAACTGCCTCCTGAAGTCCGTGCTTCCCCCACTCTCCCGGCCTTCCGGAGGAATCTTAAGACCTATCTTTGCCGGCAGGCCTGGGGTTGACTGTGGAATGTTGAGTCCGAAAAATTAAATTAAATTAAATTAATTAAATTAAATTAAATTAAAAAATTAATAATGTTAATAAATTAATAATGTGTAAGCCATAATGTGTAAGCGTACAATAAAGAAGGATTTGCTATCTATTCTTGTTAAGGAGCTGGAAGCAGATTAATCTTTTGCACTGTTTCTCTTTCTTTTGAAACTATAACAAGCTGAATGGGAATTCTGAGGAAGTTGTAATTCTAAAACTTCTGAAAGGTGTCATCTCGGGATTGAGAGAATGATACAAAGAATAAAGAGCTGCATGGAAGGAACACAGATCTCCGCATTGAATTTAACCAGTGGAATGGCTGGCCCTCAGAAGTGGTGGGTACTTCATTACTGGAGATTTTAAAGAAGAGATTGGACAGCCAGTTGCCAGAATGGTATAGGGTCTTCTGCTTCAGCAGGGGGGTTGGACTAGAAGACCTTCCAACTTTGGAATGAGTCCTGAGTAATGTATGATGGAGCTGAATTCCGAGTAAACCGTCATAGGAGTTGTCTATGGAGATTCTCAGTCATCCAGCTCACGGTTGTCCCAAAGGTGCTTTTTCAAGAGGCAATTAAACTTTCTTTGTTTTTCCTTAGAGATGCTTCGCTTCTCATCCAAGAAGCTTCATCTGTTCTGAAGACTGTAGAACTGAAGAGGTCCCTTGGGTGAGAAGCGAAACATCTTCCAGGAAAGTCAAAGAAAGTCCAGTTGCCTCTCAAAAGAAGTACCTTTGGGACATCATAGGAGTGTGCGTGGTTGGTGCATGGTTTCTTGCCAACTTAGTGTACAAGGTGAGTAGCTTTCTCACCAATTTCAGTGGAAGTGTCATGCATACCTAGCTGTATGTCCATGCAGGTTTTCAATTGATTACGATGGGGGGGGGCTTTTCTTCTGGACTAATCATGAAGTGGATTATTCCTCTGTTATTCCTGTTTACATCTGCAATTTAATTGCTCAAAGGAGGTCACTCCAACTGGCAGATGTATTTGTTTACCCAAACGTTGACCATGTTATCTCCTTCTCCTTCAAGCTTAAGCAGGGCTGAGGGATGGCAAAAACCAAACAAATAAAGAAAAAGAAAACACACCAACTACAGTACTCTGCCAAGTTGGAGTTATAAAAAACTGATAAGCGATAAAGTGGCAGATAACAGGGAATGAAATTACTATAGAAGATATAGTTATGGTGACAGCATCAACCACACAATGAAAACATCGTTCTTTAAAAGCATTCTTTTATTAGCCTCCTTTGAATATGATTGGTTTCTATGGAAAGACCTCCTAATTTGATAAGATCGTCATAATTGCTTCCTTTACCAGCTTGCTTTGTGTATTTCCCTCTGTTAGGAGTCTTGTACTGATAGGCCTCAACGTACGACCAAAATTGAGCACAAAATTTCTGTTGCTAAGTGAGACATTTGTTAAGTGAGTTCTGCCCTGTTTTACGACCTTTCCTGCCACAGTTGAATCACAACAGTTACAACAGTTTGTTTAGTGACCATTTGAAGTTACAGCAGCACTGGAAAAAGCGACTTCTGACCATTTTTCACACTTATGACCATTGCAGCATCCTCACAATCCTGTGATCCAAATTCGAGTGCTTGGCAACTGACTCATACTTATGACGCTTGTTGTGTCCCAGGGTTATGTGATCACCTTTTGTGACCTTCTGACAAGCAAAGTCCATGGGGAAGCCAGATTCACTTAACAACCATGTTACTAACTTTAACAACTGTAGCGATTCACTTAACAACTGTGGCGAGCAAAGTCGTAAAATGGGGCAAAGTTCACTTAAGAAACATCTCGCTTAGCAACAGAAAATATTGGGCTCAGTTGTGGTCATAAGCTGAGGTTTAACTGTAACGGTGATGTTTAGGGCTAATATTTGTGGTCTCACACAGTCGGAGGCCCACAACTGCCTGTGACTAAAATCAAAAGCTCTTTGAACCTCTACAACAGACATATCAAACACAAGGCCTGGGGGCTGGATGCAGCCCGCGAAGTGGTTTCATGTGGCCCATGAAGCCATCCTGGAAACAGTGAGGAAATGGCCCCCACTGCCTTGGTCCTGGCCCAGGCTGGCCCGGAGCCGATGTACAATTTTGTGGTGGCCATCTATGCTGAAACGCAATCAGCTCCACAAGGCCGACTAGAAACAGCAAGGGACTGGCCCCTGCTGTGTCAGCCCCGTCTCCTGGGTGCCTGCTGGGGAGGTGTCACCCTTTGTGAGGAATGAAGAAATGGACCATGCCTTGGCGCTTGCCCCGGTCCCACCCACTTTTGCCAGAAACCCTCAGATCTGTCCCACTCCTGCCCAGGCCCCCACAGGCACCCTTGACGCAAACGATGTAGAGCTGGCCATGCCCACCCAGTAGGCCACACCCACTCCATCCATGCCCACCTAGT
Source organism: Bothrops alternatus (assembly GCA_034064705.1). NCBI lineage: Eukaryota > Metazoa > Chordata > Lepidosauria > Squamata > Viperidae > Bothrops > Bothrops alternatus. The sequence goes on along the minus strand of JARGCV010000182.1, from coordinate 3,984,237 downwards.
AGGCTGCACCCCCCCTGGCTGCCCCCACCCCCTGAGGGCAACCGCAATGCTGATGCGGCCCTCAATGAAATTGAGTTTCACCCCTGCTCTACAACGATGCACATTCACACCTGTGGGTTGAGATGCATGCTCCCAAATGCTAATGTGGGCTTCCTGTTCCTTGACCATGGCCTAGCTCTGATCTTGAGTATACCTTGTCAGTGATATGATTGTTACAGGAACCTGTTTTCGGCTGATTCTTGATCAATGCAAGTAATTATTAACCCAAAAAGCCTTGAACGAGCTAGATTCCGATTTTCTCACCTGCTGAGTCCTCCACGAGTCTCATGACGCCTTCTGAAAAAGCAAGATAAAAGTCCATTTCTTCCAATGGATGGACTTTGCTTTATTGTAACAATGGTGCAGAAAGCTCAGAATGGCCAAGGAGCTGCTGACAGAGTTCTACAGAGGAATTATTGAGCCTGTCATTTGCACCTCTATAATTGTCTGGTTTGGCACTGCAACCAAACAAGACGGACACAGACTTCAATGGATAGTTAGGACTGCAGGAAAAAAAAAAAAACAGTTGCAACCAGCCTGCCTTCCACTGAGGACCTGTATACTGCACGGGGCAGAAAGAGGGCTGAGAAAATATCTACAGATCCCTCACATCCTATTATAATTATAATAATAATAGTAGTAGTAGTAGTAGCAGCAGCAGCAGCAGCAGCAGCAGCAGCAGCAGCAGCAGCAGCAGCAGCAGTAGTAGTAGTAGTAGTAGTAGTAGTAATAGTAGTAGTGAGTAATGAGTTGGAAGGGACATTGCAGGTCTTCGAGTCCAACCCCCTGCTCAGGCAGGAAACCCTATACCAGTGGTGGTGAACCTATGGCACGGGTGCCAGAGGCTGCACTTGGAGCCCTCTCCGAGGGCACATGCACCGTCTTCCCATCCCTGCCACCTCCCGCAGCCCCCTCCTCACCAGCAGTCCCCCCCGGAGGAAAGTCACCCCTGGGCGTGGCCCACGCGAAGCAGTGCAGCCAAGGACATGGTAGCCAGGCAGCGGGGACAAGACTCTGCCCTTGCGCCCTGTCACACGCAGATGATGCTGTGGGGCATGGGCAGAGGGCGTGGCCGCCATAAGAACATAAGAACATAAGAAGAGCCATGCTGAATCAGGCCAAAGCCCATCGAGTCCAGCATTCTGTGTCACACAGTGGCCCACCAATTGTACGTGGGGATCTTGAGCAGAAAGAGAAGGCAAAACCCTCCCTTTCCCTTGACCCCCAACAAATGGTACTCAAGGGAATCCTGCCTGCCTCAACCAACATAGAGGCGGCACATGGACATCCGTTTTAATAACCACCGATACACTTGGCATCCATGAATCTGTCTGACCCTGCCTTGAAGCTGTCAAGGCTGACAGCTGTCACGACCCCTTCTGGAAGTGAATTCCATAAATCAACTACCGTCTGGGTGAAGAAATATTTCCCTTTATTTGTCCTCACTTTCTTAGCTATTAGCTTTAGGGAGTGCCCCCTTGTCCTGGTATTGTGTGATAGAGAAAAGAATTTTTCTCTATCCACCTTTTCTATCCCATGCATGATTTTATACACTTCGATCAAGTCACCCCTTAAACGCCGTCTTTCAAGGCTGAAAAGACCAAGGCGTTGCAATCTGGTTTCATAAGGGAGGCGCTCCATTTCCTTGATCATTCTTGTTGCCCTTTTTTGCACCTTTTCCAGTTCCATTATATCCTTCTTGAGGTACGGTGACCAGAACTGTACACAGTACTCCAAGTGTGGTCTCACCATCGATTTGTACAGAGGCAATACAACACTTGCTGACTTATTTTTGATTCCCTTCCTAATCATGCCAAGCATGGAATTTGCTTTTTTTTTTTTACTGCTGCTGTGCATTGGGTTGACATCTTCATTGAGCTGTCCACCAAAACCCCAAGATCCCTTTCTTGGGTTGTCTCAGAAAGTTTGGTCCCCATCAGTTGGTAAGTATAATTGGGGTTCTTTGCCCCGATGTGCATAACTTTGCACTTGTTTAGGTTAAAATGCATTTGCCACTTTGTTGCCCACTCACACAATTTCGAGAGATCCTTCTGGAGCTCCTGACAATCAGTTTCACTTTTCACAACCCGGAACAATTTAGTGTCATCAGCAAACCTCACTATTAACTTCTACATTCAGATCATTGATGAATAAATTAAAAAGTAAAGGTCCCAAAACTGAACCTTGGGGTACACCACTTCTCACTTCTTTCCATCCAGAGAATTGTCCATTTATTGCCACCCTTTGCTTCCTACAATTTAGCCAGTTACCAATCCAGGACAAGACCTGTCCTCTAATTCCGTGGCTGGAGAGCTTTTTTAGGAGCCTTTGGTGAGGGACTTTGTCATGGCGCTGCTGGGCTGCCTGGGTGATCTGTGGCGGGCCGTGGAGGTGGTGGGTGGCCCAGTGGGCAGGGCAGAGCAGGGATGGGAGTGGGGGGGCAGTTTTTGGGCACTCGGTCTCTAAAAGGTTCACCATCACTGCCCTATACCATTTCAGACAAATGGTTGTCCAATCTCTTCTTTAAAATTTCCAGTGTTGGAGCATTCACAACTTCTGGAGGCAGGTTGTTCCACTGGTTAATTGTTCTAACAGTTCTAATTGTTTCTAATTAATTGTTCTAATTTTCAGAAAAAGTCTTCTTAGTTCTAGGTTGCTTCTCTCCTTGATTAGTTTCCATCCATTGCTTCTTGTCCTGCCTTATATCTATTACCCGTGTAATATGGCTATATTAGTTTTATCCTTCTCATCTATTCCACTATCCTCTATTGGTATCATTATTATGATTATTATTACTTTGTTATGATCAGTGCTTTTTTTCTAAAAAAAAAAAAAAAGGGTGCCGGAACTCACACATGTCATACAACCCGCCTTGCCTACCCTACAAGGTTCCATTCAAAACAGGTGCCGGAACTCCGTTCTGGGAGTTCTATGAGAAAAAAAGTCCTGGTTATGATGATAATTATTACTTTGTTGTTTTGCCTGTACATTGAGAGCTTATGCACCTGAGACAAATTCCTTGTGTGTCTAAGCCAGTGGTTCTCAACCTTTTTCAGGTTGAGACCCCACTTGCCCCGCCCATGCGCACTGCGACCCTGACCCGGGTGTGCGCGCACACGCGCACGCGACGGGCCAATCCGCGCGTGCGCAGGGCGCACGCGCCGAAAAAACCCCCACAAAAATTTTTTAAAAAAACCAAAATGGCGGACCGCGATGGGCGGATCCGCGCATGCACGGCGCGTGCACGGTGGGCCGATCCGCACATGCGCGGCGCGCGCACGCCGGAAAAAAAATAAAAAAAATTAAAAAAAATAAAAAAAATAAAAAAAATGAAAAAAATTCAAAAAAAATAAACCAAAATGGCGGACCACGGTGTCCGGCGACCCCCGCGAAACGGTCGTTCGACCCCAAATGGGGTCACGACCCATAGGTTGAGAACCACTGGTCTAAGCACACTTGGCCAATGAAGTATTTTATTCAAAGTCCCGAGAATTTAGTTTGATTCCAGTCTTCTGGCTCTCTTCATGCTACGAAGATAATACAGTGCCACCATTTTACTCCAAATTAGCAAGACATTCTTGAGTCATCTGGGGTAACTTGCCACGTTGCCCAAACTTGAAACAAATTGTCATTTGAGGTTTCTGCATTTTGTACTTGTTGCTGATTTTAAGAAACTTAGAATGGAAAGTTGGAGAGATGACCCACGAAGCCACAAATTTTGGCTTGCAGGGCTCTCAGTGGCAACATATGACAACATATGACAATGAAAGCTTGGCCTAGTGGTTAAGGCTCAAGCTAGAAACCAGGAGACTGTGAGTTCTAGTCCTGCCTTAGACAGGAAAGTCAGCAGAGTGACTTTAGGCTGTTTTCTTGGCCCAAACCTTCTCACAAGGTGGTGGTTGTTGTGGGGAAAATAGGAAGAGAAAAAACCATTAAGTATTCTTGCTGCCTTGAAATATTTATAAAAATAATAAAGTCAAGATTAAAAAAAATCTAAAAATAAAAATAAATACACAAAATAAGCATATTTGTTCTGGTTTACCAGGCTTTTTAGCCTAGCAAACATAGCTTGTGGCTTTCCATGGTGGTACCAACATAAGAAAGGCTGAGCGAATAAGAATTGAGGCCTTTGAACTATGGTGCTGGAGAAGACTCCTGCGAGTCCCCTGGACTGCAAGGTGATCAACCGGTCAGTCCTAGAGGAGATCAGCCCTGACTGCTCTTTAGAAGGCCAGATCCTGAAGTTGAAACTCAAATACTTTGGCCACCTAATGAGAAGGAAGGACTCACTGGAGAAGGGCCTAATGCTGGGAAAGATGGAGGGCAATAGAAGAAGGGGATGACAGAGAATGAGGTGGCTGGATGGAGTCACTGACGCAGTAGGCGTGAGCTTAAATAGACTCCAGAAGATGGTAGAGGACAGGAAGGCCTGGAGGAACGTTGCCCATGGGGTCGCGATAGGTCGGACACGACTTCGCAACTAACAACAACAACAACCAACAGAGGAAAATATTTCTAGCTCAGGGTTGACATGCTGTGTCCTTGGTGCTCTCTGAGTTTGGTTGTTTTCTTGCAGACGTTTCATTACCCAACTAGGTAACATCATCAGTGCAGTCATTAGCACTGATGGTGTTACCCAATTTGGGTAATGAAACATCTGAAAGAAAACAACCAAACTCAGCACAGAAGACCCCTCATTTCCATGGTGGCTTTTTCACAGTGGTGTTCTCTGCACTGTTTCAAAACTGAAATGAATTTGGTCTCAGAAAACAGGGCCTGGCACAAACAATCTGCTAGGTCAGAGTTTGCATTGTCATGTGGCAAAGTGTTTTCTTCACTTGCTAACACCCCCTCAAAACTGATAACATTAGTATTAGAGACTCTGAAACAGCCACCAAAGGAAAGGAATTCCACTCCCCCACCCAGACCTGCTGTGACATCACAGCACATCAGCCTCATCTCCAGAAAATTAAACCATTATTCATCTTCTCTATGGAAGTAAGGCCTTCATTAGCTGTTGTGTAACTGAAGTACCATAGCTTGACAAAAACATATTAACGTGACTAAAAACAGAAATAAAAACCCTCTCTAATCCTGTACAAAAAAAAAAATACAGTCTTGAAATTTGGCACTCCTTCACAACGGATGAAGCATCCTGTTTCACACCTTCTGAGTTACTCGGAAATCTGATACTTTCTTTATCTTGAAGTCTATTTCTGTGCCAGAAGCTTAGTCTGATAGGGATTTCAGCAGGTAATCTTAGAACCTCTCAAGGTAGTTATTTCTGGTGTCACCACATACCGGTAGCAATGTTTTCTCAATCTGAGCAACTCTAAGATGGGTGGACTTCAATTCCCAGAATTCCCCAGCCAGCCATGTTGGCTGGGGAATTCTGGAACTTGAGGTCCATCCATCTTAGAGTTGCTCAGGTTGAGAAATACTGCCACATAGTCTCTCTAGAAGTGGCAATTTCCTTCTTACTATAGATAGACCTGGGCTTACAACAGTTTGCATAGTGGCCATTCAAAGTTACAATGGAACTGAAAAAAGTGACTTATGGCCGTTTTTCACACTTAGGACCATTGCAGCATCCCCTTGGGCATGTAATAAAAGTCAGATGCTTGACAACTGACTCGTATTTATAACGGTTGCAGTGTCCCAGAGTCATGTGATCCCCTTTTGTGACCTTCTGACCAGCAAAGTCAATGGGGAAACCATATTCACTTAAGAACCGTGTTACTAATTTAACAACAGCAGTGATTCACTTAACTGTGACAAAAAAGGGTGTAAAGTGGGGCAAAACCCACTTAACAAATGTCTCAGCAATAGAAATAGTGGGCTTAGTTGTGGTTGTTAAGTCCAGGATTATCTATAGAAGCTTTGGTCCTTCTGATGGCCTTAAAATGCAAAGGAAATGCATAATCAAGTTTCTCATTTAATTTACCCAGATTAACAAAAGAGTTTTTTTTTTTCAAACGAGCCACATAATAGCTAGATAGAGGCTCATACAAATATTAATCAATTTACGATCAGTCACTTAGTGATTGTACAAGGTTACAACAGGCCTACCTGGGAGGTACTTACGACCCAGATTCAAAGTTCCAAGGATTGCCCTTCCGCATGGTCATATAATTGTACTTTAAAGTCTTATGGCCCTTTGCAATGTCCCATAGTCAGGTGCACCCATTTTACGACGGTTTGGCTAAAACCCAGCATTTACTGCCAGTTTTCAGGGAAATCACTCCCACAGTGATCCATTGTTTACTTAATTTTTACTTCTGCAAAAAAAAAAAAAGCCTGCACTGACAGTACAAGAGATAAAAATAAATTATGGTAAATTAATAACAAGGAAATTAACCTTCTGGTTTCAGTTAATATCACTGCAACAAAGTGTAGACCAGAGACAGGGGATTCAAGCGATAAGGTAGAGGTGGGACAAAAAGCGTATTGAATTTCTACCTCAGTTGTTTTTGTTAGGGATCATAAAAGACTGTACTACCACAGAGACGAACTTAATTCTGAACTTGATCACAGCAGCGAGACTGTTGGTGGGACAATACTGGAAGAAGCCAGAAATACCACCTATTGAAGAATGGACTTTGAAAGTAATAAATTTGGCAGAAATGGCTAAAATATCGGCATATTTGAAGGATCGCTCAAATGAACAATATATGATAGACTGGAAACATTGGATAGACTACATACAAGAGAAACACCAATCAAAGAAAATGTATCTGGCTTATAGTTAAATCTTGACATACGGAGTGAAGAATGTTTACAAATTTAAATCGATTGTATTAAGTTGGATAGCAGTTAACTTGAATTTTCTCCTGGTTTAAATGTACAAATATATATCAATTAATAAAAAAAAGTTTTAAATTAAAAAAAAAGTAAAATTATTTTTTTAAAAAATGGGATGGGCTGATCTTAGTAAAGGGCAGCTTCCAGATACAAAAATGGCCGCTGTTCTTTTCTTGCAACCGTCTTCTTTCTAACTCTGGAGGAAGGAAAGGAGACTGTTCTTGTCCGATGTGAACTGGCAGATTGTGCTGCCCATTCAGAATTACGCTGACACAAGTACAGGTTGCTCCATTCTTGGGCAAATCATTTCCTCAATGCTAGGAAGGTGAACCTTGGGTGAAACTCGGCACCCCTGAAATTTATTACCGCAACCGCTCAGAAGATTGCTGAACATGCATGTAGATAGAAAGAATTAGACTGTGAAACAAATACTGCAATGATTTAACCCATTGCTGTGAATCAGATTGGCTGCCTTTAAAACACAGGTTGTCCTTGACTTATAAACATAAGCCTACCCATTAGAGTTGTAAGTGGTGATGTTTGTAAAATGGATCGTCACGTGATCAATCTGATTTTAAAAAATTTTTTTTCCCAGTGGACATTAAGCAAACATGGCAGTCGTTAAAGCAAACCCATTGTTCACTAGGACAGGGGTCCCCAACCCCCAGGCCACAGACCGGTAATGGTCTGTGGTCTTTTAGGAACCAGAGTGGATGTGTGGCAGGAGAACAAACGAAACCAAAGTCATCCCCCCATGACTCTATGGAAAAATTGTCTTCGACAAAAACGGTCCCTGGGGTTGGGGACTGCTGCACTGAGGAACAAATTGCCAAAAACTGGAAGTAAATGCTGGTCTTCAGCAAAAGTGTCAAAAATCACAGTCACATAGCTAGAATAGAATAGAATAACAGAGTTGCAAGGGACCTTGGAGGTCTTCTAGTCCAACCCCCTGCTCAGGCAGGAAACCTATACCATTTCAGACAAATGGTTGTCCAATCTCTTCTTAAAAACCTCCAGTGTTGGAGCACCCACAACCTCTGGAAACAATGGGGTGCTACAATGGGGTGCTACAAACAGCCGTAAATGTTGGCCAATTGCTAAGAATCCAAAATACAATTATGTAACCGTGGGCTTTCAGAATTTCAGAACCAGTTCGTAAATAGCTTTTGGGGTGGGGGGTGGGGGCAATAATGGCCCCTTTATGACCTGTGAACTTCAACTCCTGGAATTCCTGAGCCAGCACAGAACTCTGGGAGTTGAAGTCCACAGGTCAAAAGGGAGCTATGGTTGCCCTCCCATGGTTTGGGAGGTCTGTTGCAATTTTGAATGGTTGCCAAGGGATCGGTGGTAAGTCAAGGCCTATCAATAAATGCTCAGTGCAATTCTCCTTGGCAGAGGAGATTGAGAAAGATCTTCTAAAGCCTGTAAACGTATGGGAGAAACTCTGAAACCCTTGATTACACACTTACACACACACACACACACACACACACACACACACACACACACACACACACACACACGGACAAACATAATAGCTAGTTAAAAAAAAATTCCCCATACTTGTCAAATTCATAATATCCTGCTAGGTGTTATTCTCCAGGGACAAATAAAAAGCTTGCTCATAAGAGTATAGGTTTTCACAGCTGCTATTTATTGCTGAAGTGACTTCCGGGTGATCTTTCTTAAAAGTAACCTTTATCAAAAAGTTTGCTGTTTGAGAGTGGACTTTTTTTTTTTTTTTTGCAGGCTATAAATTCTGTTTCCTGATAAAAGTTCCAGGGCTGATTTCCTTCTTGAACTAAAGCACTGATTTATTGCTGATGGAGCATCTGATTCCATTGCTGAAGTTGGCTGATTTGCTGCTAAACAGAGCTGACTAAATAACAGAGCTGGAAGGGACCTTGGAGGTCATCTAGTCCAACCCCCTGCTCAGGCAGGAAACCCTATACCATTTTGGACAAATGGCTGTCCAGTCTCTTCTTAAAAACCTCCAGTATTGGAGCATTCACCACTTCTGGAGGCAGGTTGTTCCACTGGCTAATTGTTCTCACTGTCAGGAAGTTTCTCCTTAGTGCTAGGTTGCTTCTCTCCTTGGTTAGTTTCCATCCATTGCTTCTTGTCCTGCCTTCAGGTGCTTTGGAGAATAGATTGACCTCCCCCCCTCTTCTTTGTGGCAATTTATCAAGGTAAAGAAGCAGAAAAGATAAAATGGAATGACTTTAGGGTGGATAATGCTGGTAACTAAAGAAGACTGTTACTAAAAAAAAAAAAAAGACATTTTGCTGAAATCTCGTAGCCGTGGGCTTGCATTGCATTATGGCAAGAACTTCACAATGAGCCAACTAGGATACATCTAGAAAGCTCACAAGTAGGGATGACATTTTAGACAAATGGTTGCTCAATCTCTTCTTAAACATCTCCAGAGCTGGAGCCCCCACACCTTCTGGAGGCAAGCTGTTCCACTGATTAATTGTTCTCACTGTCAGGAAATTTCTCCTTAGTTTTAGGTTGGTTCTCTGTTTGGTTAGTTTCTATCCATTGCTTCTTGTCTTGCCTTCAGGAACAAATAAATATGTTAGTGGGGAATTCTACACTGATGCTGAATCTCTCTATGCTCTATTACAGGAGGTGATTTGCATTCTAACATTATGAAAGATGTGCTTTCCTTTTTCAAGTCTCTCTTTGCCAACCTTTGTTTCAAGCTAAAAAAAACAACCCCAGTCAGTCAAAACAAAGGACTTGCCTTTTCATTTTGATTTGGTTTCCCCCCCCCCCCGTATTTTGTTTGGCTTCAAAGAGAATTTCACCGGTGCACAATGCTAGAAGAAAGAATCGTTCCTTTTGATGAAGAAATGACTAATTCACATCCCATGTGGTTGTGCCCTTTGTCTGGTGACATAACATTTCTTACCAGACAGGAAGTATCATCCACAAAAAAGTGTGGAGGCCCTTTTTCTGCTGGCTGCCTGCTAAGCACTCTATTGGGAAATAAATGCACTTTGGGCACTTTTGGGTGTGTGTCAGTTTGCCAGGCCTAATCTTTGAAGGCCTCTTCGCTTTGCTCTTGTTTTAATAATTGTTTTGGCTTCTTGCACACCTATTTGGCATCTGGACGGACCATGTGACGATTTCGCCAGCCCTCTCAGTGGTGCTTAAACAGTTCCTTTATTGTTTGAAAAAGCTCCTTCCAGCCTGGTCCTTCTCCACCAAAGTTAGATTTTCTTCCTTTTCTTTTAAATAAACAGTGCTAATGCCATGGAGATTGTGTAATGCATTGCCAACCTTGTGTGTGTGAAGAAGAAAAATACAGTTGTTAATCCCTTGCCAATGGCAGTCAAACATCAGCTGGTAACAGGAAGTGATGGGGTTGTAGTGGATAAGCCAGCTGGACAAGGAGCTGAACAGGAATGAGGACTCATTCACTGCTCGAGAACAGGCACTGCAGATCGAGTCAGTTTCCCAAGTCAAGACAAGATGGAGAATCTGAGATGGAAGCAGATTGCTCTCAATTGATCCCTTTGGTGCAGTTGCAACTGGGACAAAAGGAGACCTAAGCAAAATACACCGAATTGTGTAAAACTAGGCTAGCTTATAGGGAGCAGCCAATCTAGAAATAGTGGCCAAAATAGAAATATAACATTGGCATTATAATGAATATAATATAATATTGAAGAAAAGGGTAGAGAGAAGTTTTCAAAGTTCTGCTGATTGAAATCCAAGATCAGGACTCCTGTTGTTTATTCTTCTTATAACATTTTGTTTAAAACAACAACAGCAACAGAGTTGGAAGGGACCCTTGAGGTCTTCTAGTCCAACTTGTTCCTCAGGCAGGAAACTCTATACCATACCCGCCCTCTGGAACCAACTGCCTCCTGAAGTCCGCGTTTCTCTGACTCTCCCGGCCTTCCGGAAAAATCTAAAAACTCATCTTTGCCGGCAGGCCTGGGGATGATTGTGGTTGATTGTTGAATTGAATGTGTGTTTTATTGTTTTTTTTTAGATATCGTTGTTTGGGTTTTTTATTGTAATTTTATTGTTATATATATGTTGTTAGCCGCTCCGAGTCCCCTGAGAGGAGCGGCATACAAACTCAAATAAATATAAATATAAATATTTCAGACATTATGGAGCACCCACAACTTCTGAAGGTTAATTGTTCTGACTGTTAGGAAATTTCTCCTTAGTTCTAGATTGCTTCTCTCCTTCATTAGTTTCCATCCCTTGCTTCTTGTCCTGCCTTCAGGTGCTTTGGAGAGTGGGTTGACCCCCTCTTCTTTTTGGCAGCCCCTTAGATATTAGGACATTGATACAATGTCATCCTTAGTCTTTATTTTCATTAAACTGGACATACAGTACCCAATTCCTGCGCATGTTCTTCATATGTTTTAGCATTCAATTCCCCCTATCATCTTTCTCGTTCTTTTATGCACGCTTTCCAGAGTCTCAACATCTTTTTTATATCATGGAAACCCAAGCTGGATGCAGTATTCTAAGTGTGGCCTTACCAAGGCATTGGAAAGTGGTATCAACACTTCGTGTGATCTTGATTCTATCCCTAATGCAGCCCAGGATTGTGTTGGCTTTTTTGGCAGCTGCAGCACACTGCTGGCTCATGTTTCAGTGAGTCTCCACTAGGACTCCAAGATGCCCCACAAAATGAAATTGTGAATGTGAATTAGGATATGTGAATCTCTAATAGAGGCATTTCTGATGTTTCTTATTTCCAACTTCTTTGGTCTCCTCTTCTATTTGACTCATTTCATCAGCCCGTTTCTACAATTCTTGCACATTTAAGCGAGATGATGCTAACTGACTATCTTTCTGCCTGAAAACAGAATCCATGTTGCCCCAGTAAACGCGGGAAGGCACGTGTCAAAGGCATTCGGTGGCGAAATAAATTTCTTAAATGAATCTGGGATAGCTGGGGGAAAAAATGCCTTTTCTGTCTCTGAAACGCTAAATGGATAACATTTGGGTGAAACGAATAAACAGTGATGTGATGTAAGACAGTGTCTCATATTTTCTATGAATCATACTGAACTGTAACAGGCCGAATATTAGTTCAAGCAAAATCCAGAGAGTCTGAACTTTTGGGATACAGGTAGTCCTTGACTTAAGACAAAAATTGGGATCAGAATTTCCATTGCAAGGCAAGGCTGTTGCTAAGTGAACCACACACAATTTTAGAATTTTTGGCATGGTTGTTAAGAGAATTGCTGCAGTTGTTAAATGAATCATATGATCATTAAAAGAATCCAGTTTCTTCCCTTGACTTTGCTTGTTGGAGCCAGGTGGGAAGGCTGTGAATGGCGATCACATGGCTTCGGGGTGCTACAACTGCCATAAATACATGCCAGTTGCCAAACAGTCAAATTTTGATCACACAGTATGATGCTGCAGTGGTCATAAGGGTGAGGACTGGTTATGAGTCACTTTTTTCAGTGCCGTTGTAAATTTGAACAGTTGCTAAACCAATAGTTTTAAGCCGAGGACCTTGTGTACTGATATTGAACAGGATGGGGAGAAGTTGCAGAGATATTTGTTGCATGTAACAAAGGGCAGAGCATTAACTGCAGAACTGAAGCTGCCATCTTGACTTTTTTGACCCCACTGTGGAAGACCCTTCCTTAAAAAAGAACATCTTTCTGAAAAACGTACCCAGGTGGTCACCAAGACCCAGTTCAAAAAAACATATGTACTTTATTGTAATGGAAACAAGTAAACCCAGTGCTTTTTTTGTAAAAAAAAAAAAAAAAAAAAAGTGCCAGAACTCACACATGTCATACAACCCACCTTACCTACCCTACAAGGTTCCATCCAAAAAAGGGTGCTGGAACTCCGTTCTGGGCGTTCTATGAGAAAAAAAGCCCTGAGTAAACCCCAAAAGTAAATGTATGCTTGGAGAAGGAGATAGACATGTCTGCTAGACCGGCCATTATCCAATGCATATTCAGACAAGGAATGGAGAAGGAAAATAAAAAAAACAGTCTGAAAATATGCAGATACATACCAGTATGCAATTAGTATGGAAAGGACAGCCCATCCCATTCCAGTATCTTCAGAAATTTAATCATAGAAGATAGACCATAGACCCGTTGGGCAGGAAGGGACCTTGGAGGTCTAGTCCAACCTGCCTGATTTATGCCATCCCAGTCAAATGGTGGCCAGTCTATTTTTGAAAACCATCCATTGATGGAGCACCCACAAATCCAGGAGGGAAAATTAATCAAGGATTCTGCAAACCATGCTGCATCTCCTTTGGCTATGTATGGGAGAGGGAGGGAGGGAGAGAGAGAGAGGGAGGGAGGGAGAGAGAGAGAGAGAGAGGAGAGAGAGAGAGAGAGAGAGAGAGAGAGAGAGAGAGAGAGAGAGAGAGAGAGAGAGAGAGAGAGAGAGAGAGAGAGAGAGAGAGAGAGAGAGAGAGAGAGAGAGAGAGAGAGAGAGAGAGATTTGGCTCAAACTCACCCAGGAAACGTCTATGGCTGGGGTGGCTTTGAATCTGCATCTTCAGCCAAATCTCTCAATCTCTCTCTCCCCCCCCCATCTATTATTGTTATGGTCTGTTGCAGTCAGTCAGATGTTTAAACTGGATTTTACATTTTTATCTGCCTTTCAAATCCTTCCTAAGGACCTGAGATAGGGAGGTTTATTATGGTTCTCATACAATCAGCTGAATTTGACATTGTTGTTTCCTTCTTCTCCTCCTCTTCTCCTCCCCACAAATTTAGGTATTGCCTATCTCATTCTCAGAATGACACTGGGTGGTTTACATGATTCTTATACTAAATAAAAACGTGAGGGTACACTATATGCTTTGCCTTGAACATTTGAAGAAAGGGTTTGGTTGCAAATGTGACAAATACATAGATAAGGCAGCAGTAAAAGTCCACTTAAATACTGGTAAATCTACTCAACCAATGAGAAGCTGCAAATCCCATGGAGCTGATAGAAAAACTGCGATGATCAATATATTAAGAAGTGATAGAGCCTCCCCTTCCCCTCCAGTTGATGGATTGGATAGGAAATAATAGGAATATTTCCATGTAGAATTGCCTTGTTTTAACAAGAGCCTTCATGTCTGCAATTTAAGAGAGGTCTCAGAACATAAGTATTTTGCTATCCCTTTTGAGATCACTGTTTGCACTTTTATTCTGTTCATCTTCCATCCATCCATTCATCCATCCATCCATCTATCGATCCGTTGATCCATCCAGGATCCTTCGACTTTTCTTTTCTTTCCCTCTTTCTAATTTTCTCCTTCCCTTTCTCTTTCTCTTTCTCTTTCTCTTTCTTTCTCTTCCCCTTCCCCTTTCTCTCTTCCTTTCCTTTCCTTTCCTTTCCTTTCCTTTCCTTTCCTTTCCTTTCCTTTCCTTTCCTTTCCTTTCCTTTCCTTTCCTTTCCTTTCCTTTCCCAAAGGCAGCAGACACATATTAATTTTTTTAGCACAAGCATACACCTCTACAGATAAAAATATCTTGTTATTCAATTTCAAAAACAGGGTACCTGTTAAGAGCGGTTGGATGAAGTACTCAAAAATCTCTTTCCTGTGTTTTGTGAGGCCATTTTACCATTTTATGCAAAGTTTTCCTAGGTGTGCATTCTCCCTCCATGGGCACATGAGGACCACATTCTGCACATGAGACTATATACAGAGTTTTCCCTAAAGCAGGGCAACTTTAAGACTTCAACTCCCAGAATTCCCCAGCCAGCAAAGTTTTTTGCTTGGAGTTTTGCTTAACAAACTGGAAACTGAGATGTTCCATTAAAATATTGAGATGTATTGAATTAAAGGACTGAAATTCCAAAGCTGGTATTTTTCCAGATGTTTTGGTTACAGTTTGCTGAACTCTGACCCTTCCATTGCACATTACTTCTCTCAACTAAAGCTAAAGTTAAATTTATATAGAAAATTAGTGTGTCAAACTGTGATTGCGGATTCCTGTCTTTGTTTTCCATCACTGGTCCATGTTTGGAAAATTTCTGGAGGCTACGAATCTTTGACAAGACAGAAACCAAATATTTTTAAAGCCAAATAGGCCGAATTGCAGTGAAAACAGGGCATTGCACTCATTTGAAACCTATGAACCAGTCTTTGTGCAAAAGGCTTTTGCTCTGCCCATGCTCAGAGGCACCCCACCCTTCAGTCAGGTTGATGACACAATCTTTTCTTCCCTGAGCTTGACGTGAATCACCCTGGTACTTCAGAGATGTTTCAGGGCAGGACCAAATTCCACTTGGGAGGTCAATTTCATTTTTTTTTTTTTTAAAGGAAGAAATTACAGAGCAAACAATCCTGTGAAGAAAACGTCTGTATTTCGGAGAGAATAAAACACTAGGAAGCAGATATTTTTATGAACAGTTGCGCAAAAACTTTAAACAATAGGATCACTGCAAATAATTGCTAAGAGATTCTGCATGACTATAGTTCTCTTTTCCACGGAAAAGCAAAAAAGAGGCGTTTCCAAACTAACATATGATATAACCAAAGGCCTAGTTCATTCATCCTGTTATCCTCATGATGTCCCTAAGTCATGAGATTTTGCTACACCATGACTGTGTTACACTACAACTTCATTTTTTTTTAAAAAGGAAGAAATTACAGAGCAAACAATCCTGTGAAGAAAACGTCTGTATTTCGGACAGAATAAAACACTAGGAAGCAGATATTTTTATGAACAGTTGCGCAAAAATTTTAAACAATAGGATCACTGCAAATAATTGCTAAGAAATTCTGCATGACTATAGTTCTCTTTTCCACGGAAAAGCAAAAAAGAGGTGTTTCCAAACTAACATATGATATAACCAAAGGCCTAGTTCATTCATCCTGTTATCCTTATGATGTCCCTAAGTCATGAGATTTTGCTACACCATGACTGTGTTACACTACAACCATCATTATTTCCTAGGATAGAATATTTATTTGTTGGTTTTTATTCTCCCTTTATTACTTTAATAAGTAATTCAAAGAGGTGAATGTACCTCATACTCCTTCTTCCTCCTTTTTTTCCCTACAACAACCCTGTAAGGTAGGTTGGGCTGAGAGAGAGTGACTGGCCAAAAGCCTCCCAGATGGCTTTCATGACTAAGGTGGGATTAGAACTCATAGTCTCCTGGTGATTGGCCCGAAGTTACCTAGCCAGTTTTCATGACTGAGGAGGGACTAGAACTCACAGTCTCCTGACGATTGGTCCAAAGTTACCCAACCAACTAGAGTCTAGACTATAACTCATTTTCTCCTGATTTCTAGGGCAGCACCTCCAACACTGTACCAAACTGGCTCTTTATTTCATATGTTCATTGACTCGTATATTGAAGCAATTTCTAAACTGGCTACCTGAACAAGCCATGTTAATCCCAAGGCAATTTATTTATTTATTTATTCTGCGTGGGAATAAACAGAGAATTCAGCAAATGTTTAGTACAGCGGTTCTCAACCTTGGGGTCGTGACCCCATTTGGGGTCGCACGACCATTTTGCAGGGGTCGTTGGACACCGTAGGCTGCCATTTTGTTTTTTTATTTTTTTATTTTATTTTTTTTGGCGCGCGCGCACCGCGCATGCGCAGATCCGCCTGTCGCGCCGAAAAAAATAAAAATAAAAAAAATTTAAAATTTAAAAAAAATAAAAAAAACAAAAACAAAATGGCAGCCGCAATGGGCGGATCCACGCATGCGCGGCGTGCACGACGGGCTGATCCGTGCATGCGCAGACCCGCCCATCGCGGCCGCCATTTTGTTGTTGTTTTTTTAAAAAATTTTTTTTAAAAAAAAAATTTCGGCGCGCGCCCGGGTCGGGGTCGTGGCGCGCATGGGCGGGGCAAGTGGGGTCTCAACCTGAGAAAGGTCGAGAACCACTGGTTTAGTAACACCAACCAGGAAGTAATTCAAGGATTTGTGAAGTTCCCTTGGTCACTTAATATACCTGAGTATATATGTATGAGAAAGGTTTGTGGTGGTGCTACAGGTATGTTGATTAGGAAAATAAGTACAGGTATATATATATCTATTTTTATGGAGATGGTGACTGAAAGCCCAAGCGATTAAATCAAATATCTTAATTACAGTCTTTTTTATGCTTTCTTATGACCTGTGCAATCAAAAAGAGTACAGTAAAAAACAAAAATATAGGTAGTCCTCGACTTACCACAGTTCATTTAGGGACCAAAATTACAACAGCACTGAAAAAAGTGACTTATGACCGTTTTTCACACTTATGACCGTTGCAGCATCCTTGTGGGTCATGTGATCAAAATTCAGACACTTGGCAACTGACTCATATTTATGACCGTTGCAATGTCCCGGGGTCATGTGATCCCCTTCCATGTCTTTCTGACAAGCAAAGTCAGATTCATTTAACAGCCATGCCACTAACCTAACAACTACAGTGATTCACTTAACAACTGTGGTAAGAAAAGGTCGTAAAACGGGGCAAAATTCACTTAACAATTGTCTCACTTAGCAACAGAAATTTTGGGTTCAATTTTCTTTCCTTATTGGGAAAGAAAAAAAAACCACAATAGGACAATAAGATAACATATCTAATCAAAAGTTTTGCACAGTTGTATAACTTGGTAGATATATTTGGCCAGCTGATGCGTGAGGGTGGGGTTAGTATCCCTTAAAACAGGGCTTTTCAACCAGTGGTATAGGCACCACCTGTGGTACATTGGCACCTAGCAGGTGGTACGCGACCATCCTAGAAAACTGGTAGTGGGGGAGGGGAATGAGCTGAACCGGTGGCAGCACCGCACAAGCCTGAGTGAGAGATGGCTGGAGCTGCAGGACTATCAGGGCTCAGCGGAAGTGCCAGGATCAATGCCGCTTTCCAGCTGATTGGCGTTTCTTCGGGGCTGTCAGGCTCAGCGGAAGCGCCAGGATCAGCGCCAGGCTCTAACTGGAGCTCGGCGCTGATCCTGACGCTTCTGCTGAGCCCAGAAAACGCGCCGATCAGCTGGAATGTTGCAGCATCTCCAGGATCTTGTGATTTACATTCAGATGCTTAGCAACTGATTCATATTTATGATGGTCACAGTGTCCCAGGGTCATGTGAAGTGACCAAAACCTGCTGTAACCACCCAGCAGCCGGGGGGGAAGGAATAAAAACCAAACAGCCTCCACCCCACTCCCGCTGCCAATCCTCAACAGAAATGCTCACAACAATGAAAACCTCGGACAGGAGGAAGAGCGCCGCTGGGTGGGCAGGCAGGTGTCTTGCTCAGGTGTGGCTTGGGGGGCACTTTTTTCAGTGCCATTGTAACTTCGAACAGTCATTAAGCGAACTGTTGTAAGTTGAGGACTACCTGTACTTTATCACTTCTTTCCTTTTTTTTTTTTTGATCATCAAGTTTTTGACACCTTGCTAGGCAACTGGTGGTAGTCGGATATTGCCATATCCTAAAAGTGGTACAATGGGTGAAAAGGTTGAAAAGCCTTGCCTTAAAAGATAATAAACACAAAAATTATCTGTATGGCCATTGCCTTTGGAAATGATTGGGGCGAGCAGAGCATGTTGTGGGGTACCATAGAAAGGGCACCGTATGGGTAGCCCTCAAATTATGACCACAAATTTCTGTTGTTAAGTGAGACATTGGTTGTGAGTTTTCTCCCATTTTACGACCTCTATTGCCACCGTTGTTAAGTGAATCGCTGCAGCTGATAAGATAATAACCCGGTTGTTAAGTGAATCTGGCTTTCCCACTGACTTTGCTTGTCAGAAGGTTGCAAAAGGGGATCACAGGACCCTGGTCATAAATATGAACCAGTTGCCAAGCATCTGATTTTTGATCACGTTACCATGGGGATGCTGCCAAGGTCGCAACTGTGAAAAATGGCCATCAGTGCCGTTGTAACTTTGAACGGTCACTAAATGAACTGTTGTAAATCAAGGACTATCTGTATAGAGACATAAGCAAGAGGTTCTATGAGGGCAAATCTCTGCAGATAAAGGCATTCTGTGAAATCTTCCCGCCAGAGCAGGCCCTGGAAAAGACACATCTATATTTGCTTAAAAGATCAGATTGTATAAATCGCATGGCACAATATAGGGGAACAAACCCATCAGGACAAGATTCAGCAGGCCATCTGCATTTAAAAGACAACGACCACTCTTTCGAAGACAGCAAAGTCCACATTTTGGACAGAGAGGACCACTGGTTTGAAAGAAGGGGTCAAAGAGGTCATCTAGGTCAAAAGTGAACAGCTCTCTCTCAACAGAGGGGGAGGGATCGACATTGCCTATCTCAGTGATGGCAAAACTTGTAGAGACCGAGTGCCCAAACTGCAACCCAAAACCCACTTATGCATCGTCGGGTGCCAGGTGGGTGTGGCCCATTGGGTGGGTGTGGCTGCAGTGATAACGGCAGACTGGGTGGGACTAAAAAGTTCAATCAATTCCAACTTTGCAAGATCTTTTTTTTCCCGCGAGAAGTTGAAATTGACTGATTGATTGAACCTTTTTTTTTTTGCACATGGCGGTGGAGGCCTAAAGTGAAAAGGTTTTATAAAACCTAGCTGAAGGCCTAGGACTGGGGCGATGGCGCGAGTGCCCACAGAGAGGGCTCTGAGTGCCGCCTCTGGCACCCGTGCCATAGGTTCGCCACCACTGGTCTATCTCCTGTCTACAACACAGTCCTTTCAATAGTTCCAAGAAGGCTCCACACACATTTGCACCACTCAGATGACCCTGAGGATACAGATACACCTCCAAGTGGCCTCAATGACTCTCTAAAAGGATGCAAATGACCAACTGTCTGCAAGGAGTATAAATCCTTCCATTCCCCACCATCAATTCAGAGCCGAAGAAGCTTCTTGGATGAGAAGCGAAACGTCTTCAGAGAAAAACAAGAAAGTCCAGTTGCCTCATGAAAAAGCGCCTTTGGGACACCCTGCAGTAGAAGACTTGCAACTGTTTAATGTTTGGCAATAGAATTCAGGGGCAAAAAGCAGCATAGATGTGATAACCTATCACAGACCAAGGTGGTTCTGACAGTTGCCTGGGAAAATAAACAGTTGTGAATGGGGAACCGTCAGAACAAGGTGAATTTTTGTGACTTGGTAAATCATTTACTAAAGATGGGGAGATGGAGGATGAGGAGGATGAGGCAGAAAAAAGAGAAGGAGGAGACAAAGAAGAAAGAAGAAGAAAGAAGAAAGAAAAGGAAGAGGAGAGAACATAAGAACATAAGAAGAGCCATGCTGAATCAGGCCAAAGCCCATCGAGTCCAGCATTCTGTGTCACACAGTGGCCCAATTGTACACGGGGATCTTGAGCAGAAAGAGAAGGCAAAACCCTCCCTTTCCCTTGACCCCCAACAAATGGTACTCAAGGGAATCCTGCCTGCCTCAACCAACATAGAGGCAGCACATGGACATCCGTTTTAATAACCACCGATACACTTGGCATCCATGAATCTGTCTGACCCTGCCTTGAAGCTATCAAGGCTGACAGTTGTCACGATCTCTTCTGGAAGTGAATTCCATAAACCAACGACCCTCTGGGTGAAGAAATATTTCCCTTGGTTTGTCCTCACTTTCTTAGCTATGAGCTTTAGGAAGTGCCCCCTTGTCCTGGTATTGTGTGATAGAGAAAAGAATTTTTCTCTATCCACCTTTTCTATCCCATGCATGATTTTATACACTTCGATCAAGTCACCCCTTAAACGCCATCTTTCAAGGCTGAAAAGACCAAGGCGTTGCAACCTGGTTTCATAAGGGAGGCGCTCCATTTCCTTGATCATTCTTGTTGCCCTTTTTTGCACCTTTTCCAGTTCCATTATATCTTTCTTGAGGTGCGGTGACCAGAACTGTACACAGTACTCCAAGTGTGGTCTCACCATCAATTTGTACAGAGGCAATACAACACAAGAAGAACAAAGAAAAGAGAAGAAAGAAGAAAGGCGGGGGAGGAGAATGCTTGAATTGCTTATAAAGTCATACGGGCAGGATAAAAATCTAATCAATAAAGTGGGAACCCTGTCGGATTGAACTAATGCTCGATAAGAGAAGCTAAATGTCAAAGTGCGAGATGGGTGTGTCAAGAAAACAGAACAGGACATTGTCTGCAAGAGGAATGGGATACACACACAGACACATGGACATACACAAAGAGACACAGACACATATATATGAAATATTCGTGGGGATAAACAAAAGGATGTAAATGAGTGTGGGTTGAATCCAAAGCAAGTGATAAACTTAAAAGAGGTATGTTGACATGGTTTGGTAATATAGAAGCAGGGTTTCTCAGCCATGGGTGAGGATGCTGGCTGGAGCATTCTGGGAGTTGAAGTCCACGCATCTTAAAGGTCCTCAGGTCCCAAGGTTGAGAAACCCTGATATGGAGAGTATAAATGAGTATTGAATTGCACAACCAATATTTGAGGGCAAAATGAAATATGTTTGTTATGGATTGTAATTCACGAGAGTTTATGATATATTCAAGAGCTGGGTTTGCCAATGGTGATAAGCAAATTACTTATCAGAAATTACTAGATAAACTGAGCACTTGAGCCAAATGTGGTAGAGATTTATTCTGGTTCACCTCCCGAGATGAAGCCAATTAATCTAATTATAGTCTGAATTGGGGGTTCTGGGCCAGAACTCCAGACATTGCTAAAAGACAAGTAGTCCTTGACTTACAACCACAATTGAGCCTCAAAATTTCTGTTGCTAAGTGAGACATTTGTTAAGTGAGTTTTGCCCCATGTTATGACTTTTCTTGCCACAGTTGTTAAGTGAATTGCTGCAGCTGTTAAATTAGTAACACGGTTGCTAAGTGAATCTGACTTCCCGACTGACTTTGCCTCTCAGGTCGCAAAAGGTGATCACATGACCCCGGGACACTGTAATCATCATAAATGTGAGCCAGTTGCCAAGTGTCTGAATGTTGATCACGGTTGATCATGGGGGATGCTGCAACGGTCATAAGTGTGAAAAAGGATCATAAGTCCCTTTTTTCGGCGCCATTGTAACTTCAAACATCGCTAAATGAACTGCTGTAAGTTGAGGCCTACCTGTAGAACGCCCAACAGTCCGAGCAGGTGTGGTCAGTGATGAGGACATGGAGTTCAGTAACTTTTGCAGGTTGCCATTTCTCTCGTTTTATATGCATTGTAATGCTTATCTGTACTTGGTTGTGTTTTTTTTTTTTGCTTCCATTTATAGCCTGTCCTTGATCTATTGATTCTATAAAATTCTTGCCAATTCTTGCGTTGCCTGTTGATTTCCAGAGGGAAATCAAGCCCTACATGGCATCGGACCAGGTTACTTACGGGACCGTCTGCTGCCCCATGAAACCCAGCGACCGGTTAGGGCCCACAGAGTCGGCCTTCTCCAGGTCCCGTCAGCCAGACGGTGTCGCCTGGCGGGGCCTAGGGGAAGAGCCTTCTCTGTTGCGGCCCCGGCCCTCTGGAATCAACTCTCCCCGGAGATCCGTATCGCCCCCACCCTCTCCGCCTTTCGTAAACTGCTCAAAACACATCTTTGCCGACAGGCCTGGGGCAGTTAACATCTTGCCCCTAGCCAGTGTATGTTTGTGTGCATGTTTGTTGGATGATTGTTTTTCTTTTTTAACTCAGGGGTTCTTTTTATATATGTATTTTATGTTAGATTTCTATTTATGCTGTGAGCCACCCTGAGTTCCTAGAATAGGGCGGCATAGAAATCCAATAAATGAAATGAAATGGCAGGATACTCCTTTAAGATTTGGATGAGGTTGGTTTATGGTGGCGGGACTCATAGTGGGATTGACTTCCTGTGATTGTGCATCTTGTTTCTTAAGCCTGTGGATTATTTTATTTATTATCCGGAGTGTTTTGTTTGTAGGGCAAACAACTTCCACTATTCTCCAAGGCAGGTCAAGAAGCAACGGATGGAAACTAATCAAGGAGAGAACCAACCTAGAACTAAGGTGAAATTTCCTAACAGTCTGAAAAATTAATCAGTGGAACCACTTGCCTCCAGAAGTTGTGGGTGCTCCATCATTGGAGGCTTTTAAGAAGAGACTGGACAACCATTTGTCTGAAATGGTATAGGTGTCCTGCCTGAGCAAGGGGTTGGACTAGAAGACCTCCAAGGTCCCTTCCAACTCTACTTTTCTGTTATTCTGTTAATTTATAGCTTGCCTTTCCTGCTGGTAGCCTGTCAAGCACTCCTTCCTCCAATTTTTCCTCCCAACAACAACCCTGTGAGGAAGCTTGTGTAGAGACAATAGCTGGCCCAAAGTCAGTGTTTCAAAGCTGAGATGAGTCTTGCAACTGGTGTTATTCTCATTTTTAAGCCTGCAAATGAAAGAGATCTGATGAGCCCTATGGGGAAAGTATGCTGGATCTCCCATCCCATTGCCAATTGACCCCCCAACCCAAGTGATCTGAGACTTGGATCTTCTGCAGGTTGTGGGGGTTGATGCTCATCCTTCTCAAGTCTCTGGTTGGCTGATCCATTTGCAAAAGAGAAATGGGGGAAGAGAGAGGACAGGAAAAAGAAGGATAGATTTACAGAATGCACAGAGAACGAAGGGGAGAAACGCTTGACAAGGAGATGGTGGACTGCTTTGGTTTACTTCGCTAACCTACTTTGGCCTGGCCAGCATCTAAACTAAGATTTCCTGTAAGCACAAATGCCTTGCTAAAGTTGAGCTGTGTTTCAAAGACAGTTCGGGCAGATTTTTTTGGGGGGGGGGCATCAGCTCAATTGTGGCTCAACATTGCCTTCTCTCCAGAGAGGCAGCTTGTCCCCCCCCTCCGCAATTAAGCCACACTTCGTTTTAACCAGGTTTGTTGAGTAAGCGGCCAGGTGAACACCTTGCGCTCCGTCTCAAAGTTCCCAAGCAAAGTGCACTACTTAAGCAACCTAGAACTAAGGAGAAATTTCCTAACCATGAGAATAATTAACCAGTGGAACAGCTTGCCTTCAGAAGTTGTGGGCGCTCCATCACTGCAGGCTTTTAAGAAGAGACTGGACAGCCACTTGCCTGGAATGGTATGGTCTCCTGCCTGAGCACGGGGGTTGGACTAGATGACCTCCAAGGTCCCTCCTGGTGATGATGATACCATTTGTCTGAAATGGTACAGGGTTTCCTGCCTGAGCAGAGGGTTGGATTAGAAGACCCCCCAAGCTCCCTTCCAGCTCTGAAGCACAGGACAGCTCGGGCGATAAGTACGAAATCCCCCTTTCTGCCCCCTCCCAAAGCATGACAGCTGCGAAGAGAGATGGGCTTGAGCGCGATCCCCAGCGCACCCATCTTCCCCAAGCCGCCGGACCCCCTCGGCCATCTTCTACGGGAAGGGCTCCCACCCCACCCCACCCTCCTCTGCTCTTCCACCGCAAGCTGCCCATCCCCGCCCCAGCCCCGCAGAGCTTTGCAGGGCAAAGTAGTGGGACGCCGGCCCCGGGGAAGCCACTTTTCAACGGGAGCCTTCAAGCACCTGCCCATTCCTGCTAGAGGTGGACTTATGGCCGGGCGCTGACGTCACCCCTCGCCCTTACCTGCTCGCTCGTCGGTGCTGCCGAGCCCCGAGGAAGCCTCGACGCGCCTCCCGCGGCGGCAGCAGCAGCAGTAGCAGCAGCTCTGTGCTGGGCTTCGCGCTAATCGCTTGCAGAATCCCGGATCACTTTGCTCTCGCCTGCTCAGCTCCGCTCCCGCCGCGATGTCGCTCCTGCTGGAGGCGGTGGGTTTCCTCCTGAGCACCGTCGGCTGGGCGCTGCTGGCCGTCACCCTCTTCAACAGCTACTGGAGGGTCTCCAGCGTCTCCGGCAACGTCATCACCACCTCCACCATCTTCGAGAACCTGTGGCAGAGCTGCGCCACCGACTCCACCGGCGTCTACAACTGTTGGGAGTTCCAGTCTCTGCTCGAACTGCCCGGTGAGCGGCGGGAGGCGAGATCCGGAGGGTGGTGGGAACCTGGCCCCCTGGGAAGGGGGGAGGGCTGGCGACCCCTCCTCCCACCCCCGGGGATGATCGCCCTGGGGAAGGGGTCGGGGAAGGATGGGCGCTGTGGTCCTGCGCTCCCCAAGGGCGTCGGGGTGGAAAGGGACTCGCGGATCGAGGCGGATCGCTTGCCCGGATCCTGATTGAGCAGGGGGTTGGACTAGAAGACCTCCAAGGTCGCTTCCAGCTCTGTTATTCTGTTAATTGATCTTTCCCAGCCATCGATTCGAGCGAGCAAGGTGCATCGGCGCCGTTCCCGCGCCTGGAGCCCTATCGGGGGATCCAGGTTGATTCCCAGATCTTGAGCCGGCTTTTGGGAGTCTTTTGGGGAAACTCCCTCGGTAGCTGGGGTTCCCGGACTGGCCCTTCCAGAGACTTGGGATCACAATACCCATCGTTCTGTGGCTGCAAGAGTTTGTCATCTAGGCCCCCCGGGGGGTGGGGCGGGGAGGGGTCCGCGCTGTTGGGTTGAACGGGCTCTGGCTCTCTTTGCACCCCATTCAAACTGCGTCTCTTCCCCGCTGTACCCCAGTTGGGGGAATTCTGGGAATTGAAGTTCACACATCTTTAAAGGTGTTTTTTTTTCAAATTTGAAAAACGCCGCCTAGACATGCAGCTAACGGGTACCTTCCTGACTTCGATGACCGCTACATAAATCAAAGTCCGTCTCCTGCAAATCTCTTGCAATCAACCGTAG
Source organism: Bothrops alternatus (assembly GCA_034064705.1). Taxonomy (NCBI): domain Eukaryota; kingdom Metazoa; phylum Chordata; class Lepidosauria; order Squamata; family Viperidae; genus Bothrops; species Bothrops alternatus. The sequence goes on along the minus strand of JARGCV010000182.1, from coordinate 3,958,770 downwards.
AACAGCCTTTTTAACCACTCAATTTAATGTGACCCATTCAGAGAGTGCCACTTAATTTCATTGCAAACCTGAGGATTCTCCTTGAGTCTTTCTGTTAAGATTTAGCACTACTGTACTTCCCCCCCCCTCCTGCCCTTTTATTCTGCTCAACAGGCAGAAATTCAGCAACGGTTTTTGCTGGGGACCCCAAAGGAAATTCCCCTTTCCATGCCTAATACTGATCCATTTGTGCAGACATATTTCTTTGGTCATCGAGAGAGAATGTTGTTTTATTTTATTTTATTATTTATTTATTTATTTGGTGAAGAGTTCCTTTCCCGTGCCAGCTCAACTTCTAAATCAGGTGAGATAAAGGGAAATATTTCTTCACCCAGAGGGTCGTTGATTTATGGAATTCACTTCCAGAAGAGGTCGTGACAGCTGTCAGCCTTGATAGCTTCAAGGCAGGGTTAGATAGATTCATGGAGGCCAAGTGTATCGGTGGTTATTAAAACGGATGTCCATGTGCCGCCTCTATGTTGGTTGAGGCAGGCAGGATTCCCTTGGGTACCATTTGTTTGGGGGTCAAGGGAAAGGGAGGGTTTTGCCTTCTCTTTCTGCTCAAGATCCCCATGTACAATTGGTGGGCCACTGTGTGACACAGAATGCTGGACTCGATGGGTTTTGGCCTGATTCAGCAGGGCTCTTCTTATGTTCTTATGTTCTTAGGTGAAGATTTCTAAGGGCTAAAAATAGAAATAGCTTTTTCCCTCGGCTGCGAGCAAATCCGTACATCTCTCCGCGTATTTCCCACAGAGCCAGCAGGGGGCAGCAAGGAGCAGTTATCTGATCGTCGATAGAAAAAAAATAATAATAATTCAGATTAGATTAACTGTAAACATATTTTTGGCTATAATGGTAGTTCTCGGTGCCAGCCAGGGCTATATTTTAGGCAGTGTGCACATCGATAGCCTGGTAAGTTGTTTGCGGAACCAATTGCAGAGGTTCAAAAAGGCTGTGAGGTAAAGTTGTGAAACTCTCATCTGCTGTTGCCAACTTCACAGCAAAGATGCCTGCCCTTTGCAACTTTGCATGGGCGATTAGTTTGCAGCTGTCACACAAATGCGGGAAAAAATGTGGTTGGTTTGGTTCTTCCTTAGTGTGTTGTTTGAACTTAGCCAGTCTGGTTTGTAAACCATAGTTTGTGCCTTAGCATTTTATGTGAAGCCAGCACACCATTGGTCAAGCCATCGATGGCTAACTACAGAATGTCCTCAATTTACGGTCACAGTTGAGCCCAAATTTTTGTTGTTAAGTGAGACAATTAAGTGAGTTTTGCCTCGTTTTACAACCTTGCTTGCCACAGTTGTTAAGTGAATGGCTGCGGCTGTTGCATGAGGAACACGGTTGTTACGTGATTCTGTCTTCCCCATTGACTTTGCTTGTTGGCAGGTTGATCACCTGACTCTGGGATACTGCAACCGTCATAAAGACGAGTTAGTTCCCAGAGATCTGAATTTTGCTCGTAGGACCATAGGGATGCTGCCATGGTCATAAGTGTGAAAAATGGTCATGTCACTTTTTTCGGGTGCCGTTGTAGCTTCGAATGGACTGTTGTAAGTCAAGGACTACATGTATGGTAAAGGCATCCAGAGAATAAGTAGGCAATTGTGCAGTGTGAATGCCATTGTCATGACTAGAAGACCTCCTCCAACTCTGTTATTCTGATAATTTATTATGCATTAATTATCAAAATAGGCAGGTAAAATGTTCAGAGGATTAGAAAGCCGACTGGTGTGAGAACCAGGGTTAATATGGACTAATCCAGGAAAAACCTATTTGCAAAAAAGGTCTCTTTTGACGTCATTAGAGGAGGAGAGCCAGGTTAGTCTCTAGTTGTAAAAAGTCAAGGTGTCAGGAAGCACCTTTTTTATACTCTGGATAGTCCTCGCCTTACAACAGTTCATTTAGTGACCTGTTAAGTTCACTAAATGAAGGGACTTAGGAACGTTTTTCACGCTTACGTCCGTTGCAGCATCCCTATGGACATGTGATCAAAATTCACCCGCTTGGCAATTGACTTGTATTTATGACGGTTGCAGTGTCCCCTGGGATCATGTGATCAACTTTTATGATCTTCTGACAAAGAAAGTCAATGGGGAAGCCGGATTTGCTTCACAATCATGTCCCTAACTTGACAACTGCAGAGATCCACTTAATGACGGTGGCAAGAAAGGTCTTAAAGTGGGGCAAAACCCCCTTAACAAGTGTTTCACTTAGTGACAGCAAGTTTGGGCTCTGTTGTGGTTGTGAATCCAGGTCTATCTCTAATATATTTTATGAAAAGGCAAACTTAACAACCATCTCACTTAGCAACGGAAATGTTGGGCTCAAGTCGAGGACCACCTGTACGGTAGCGCCTCATCCTGCAACATGTTTTGTTGAGAAATCTTAGGGTTTCTTCCTTGCTCCTGTTCAAGGTCTCTTTCAAAGCATTGCTCTGTTGCGTGGATGAAAATGGCCGCCATTTGCCAGTCTCTGTCCGAGAAGAATTTGCGACAGGGAAGGGAAGACATTGGACGGGGTGAGGCTGAGAGGATTCAGCCTAGGACAGAAGATGGAACACTTGGCCTCAGGCCTTCCCCTGTTCAAAGTACAGCTGGGGTGGAAGCAAGGAAACAGCCCTGTTTCTCCTTGCTTCCTGGTTAATATTTGTTGCTATGCCTCTGCCAACACAACAGGCCTTTTGTGGGATTTTCTTCTGCCACAAAGAGGCAGGACCAAAGCTGAAATGGCGAGGTGATCTCCGAGGATAAAAGATCAAGAGAAAAACAATCGACCAGAAATGTGTCAGTTTTTCCCTCCTCACTTTTCGTCACTTTTCAAGTTCCCAGAGATGCCTTCACTTCTTAGGGGTCTTTGTTAGGGGTCTTTGTAACCAGACAAACCCTGAATGCTGGCTTTGTCACCTGGAAGGACAACGAAGGGGTCTTCCTGGTTAAAGAGCTGGGAGAGAGGAGCTGATTGCCGTGTCAAGTCTAACATTACCTAACTGTAGCATTTGTGAGATGATTCCAGGTTCAGAGAGCAGCTTGGTCTAGTGGTTAAGGCTAGAAAGCAGGAGACCGTGAATACAAATCCCCCCTTAGCCATGAAATTCGGTTGGGTGACTTTGGGCTAATCATCAGGAGACTGGGAGTTCTAGTCCTGCCTTAGTCATGAAATCTGGTTGGGTGACTTTGGGTTAATCACCGAGAAACTGGGAGTTCTAGTTCAGTCTTAGACACAAGACTTAGACTTTGGGCTAGTCCTTCTAATTCAGCCCAGCTCACCTCACAGGGTTGTTGTGGGGGAAAGAGGGGGAGTCTTTGATATGCATGCTGGCTTGAGTTATTTGTAAACTAATGAAGGTGAGATAAATCAAACAAACAATAAACAAATTTTTTCTTCTTTGTGACTGTGGCAGATAATACTACGTTTCTCTATAGCCATTTCCCTCAAGTTAGTGTCCTGCCAATATGCTGGACTGCAAGTCTCATTATCCCCAGCCCATGGGAATTTGGACAGGTGAGATCTCCATGTTGGGAGGGTTTCAGGTGGTGGTGGCTAGCTGGCTGCATGCTTGTTTATTTTTTAAGGAACTAGAATTTGTGGTCAATTGCATGAGTTAGCCAGGGATTGCTATGGGGTCAATCTAAGCTGTTGCTACACAGGATATTATTTTATTCTGGGTGAAAGAAAAGAGAATGTCAGTGCAGGCTGAGACCATTGACAGAAGAAAACAAACAGGACATATTTTTCGGAGGCGGAGTTTATTTGCTCAGCAGATAAGTCAAAGATGTTATCAACAATGACCTAAAGATAACTCCTTATAAAAATAAACATTTGATTTGGACACATGGGCAATGAATTCTTTTGGCAGGGACCACAGTTTTTCCTCCATTTGTGGTTAGCTTCAATCTGCTATAAACTCTACCGAAGCTGCAATAAACTCTACCGGGCCTGGTTTGTTGTCGCTTAATCTAAAACCAGCCAGTCATCGTGAAATGTAAATGTTTGTCTCAGCACTTAGTTGAGTGAACCGTGGTTGAATCAGCCAACTCGTTCTGCTATTATATCTGCTTATACAAGCAGTCCTTGACTTACAGCTATTTGTTTCGCAACTGTTCAAAGTTACTTAAATATGAGCCAGCCAGTGTGTTGCAGCTGTCAAAAAAGCCAACGCAGTCCTGGGCTGCATTAACCAGAGAGACAGAATCAAGTTCACGTGAAGTGTTAATATCACTCTATAAAGCCTTAGTAAGGGCACACCTAGACTACTGCGTCCATTTTTGATTGCCACAATGTAAAAAAGATGTTGAGACTCTAGAACAGCGGTTCTCAACCTTTTTCAGGCTGCGACCCCGACCTGCGCCGCGCATGCGCGGCGCGACCCTGACCTGCACCGCGCATGCGCGGCACAATGGCGCAACGGCCCACATCACGCATGGACGGCGCGACGGCCCGCATCGCGCATGTGTGGTGCTACCCCACGCATGCGCGGTGCTGCCCCCTGCGCCGGCTGAGGGGAAAAGGGGAAAAAAATGGCGGACTGCGTTGTTTGGCGACCCCATGAAATGGTCGTTCGACCCCAAATGGGGTCGCGACCCACAGGTTGAGAACTGCTGCTCTAGAAAGAGTGCAGAGAAGAGTGAAAAAGATGATTAGGGGACCGGAGGCTAAAACAAATGAAGAACGGTTGCTGGAATTGGGTATGTCCAGTTTAAAGAAAAGAAGGACTAGGGATGACCTGATAGCAGTGTTTCAATATCTCAGGGGTTGCCACCAAGAAGAGGGAGTCAAGCTATTCTCCAAAGCACCTGAAGGCAGGATAAGAAGCAACAGATGGAAACTAATCAAGGAGAGAAGCAACCTAGAACCAAGGAAAAAAATCCTGACAGTTGGAACAATTAATCAGTGGAACAACCTGCCTCCAGAAGTTGTGGGTGCTCCACCACTGAAAGTTTTTAAGAAGAGACTGGACAACCATTTGTCTGAAATGGTATAGGGCAGTGGTGGCGAACCTATGGCATGCGTGCCAGAGGCAGCATGCGGAGCCCTCTGTGGGCACGCACCATCGTCCCAGCACATGTGATCTCTAAAAGTTCGCCATCACTGGCCTAAGGCCAGCCAGCCTGGAGCCGCCATTGGGGAGCCCACCTTCCCACCTGCCAGAGACCCCCTGGATCTCCCCCAACCCTGACCGGCTCCCACAGGTGTCCCTCCCCATAAGCAACATCAAGGTGGCCATGCCCACCCTGGCCATGCCCACCCAATCTGCCATGATTACTGCAGCCACACCCATCCAGTGGCCACGCCCACCCAGTCTGCCAAGCCTACTGTAGCTGCACCCGCCGAGTGGGCCACACCCACCCAGCACCCAGTGATACGTAAGTGGGTTTTGGGTTGCAGTTTGGGCACTCGGTCTCTAAAAGGTTTGCCATCACTGGTATAGGCTTTCCTTCCTGAGAAGGGTTGGACTAAAGCAGAGGTCCCCAACCTTTTGGGCACCACGGGTTACGTGGAGAGAGCTTTTTCCGCAGACTGGAGGGTGCGTGGTTTTGTATGCTGCCTGCGTCCTGCAATGGGGCTTTGCTTGTTCGTGCGGCCCGGTTGCTGGCATGCTGTGGCCCTGTACCGGTCCATGGATTGGGGGTTGGGGACCCCTGGCCTAAAGGACTTCCAAGGTCCCTTCCAACTGTGTTACTGTGTTATTCTATTACAGTGGCACTGAATAAAGTGACTTATAACTAGACTTCGCACTTATGATTGTCGTGACATCCCTAGGGGGACAAGTTGTCAAGACTGAGAAACACTGGTTTAGAAGGTGTGTGACTCTGAAATCAAAATGGCTGGCTGGGGAATTCTGGGAATTGAAGTCCACAAGTCTTAAAGCCGATAAAGTTTTTCAAATACTGGTTGAACTTTTGGGAAGTTAATTATGAATAAATATTCATGCAACCCTGATTACATTTAGTGTATAAAATAATAAATTGTAATAATTAAACTTGTGTGCATTCCTACCTCTCTTTTATCATTTGCTTATATATATAGGTAGTCCTCGACTTACAACAGTCTGTTTAGTGATGGTTCAAACTTACAACCCCCCCTGAAAAAAGTAACTTATGACCATTTTTTAACACTTACGACTGTTGCAGCCTCCCTGTGGTCATGGGATTTACATTCAGATGCTTTGACAACTGACTCACACTTATGTGATTTACATTTGGATGCTTGACAACTGACTCACATTTATGACAGTTGCAATGTCCCAGAGTCACGTGATCCACTTTTGTGACCTTCTGAAAAGCAAAGTGAATGGGGAAACCAGATTCACTTAATAACCGTGTTACTAATTTAAGAACCGCAGTGATTCACTTAACAAACGGGGCGAGAAAAGTCGTATAAAGTGGGGCAAACCTCCCTTAAAAAAAAAAAATCTCGCTTAGCAACTTAAATTTTGGGCTCAATTGCGGTCATAAATTGAGGACCGCCTGTATAAAATAAAATATATATATTATTTTTTAAAGAAGGCAGTGGAGAAGACAGCCGCATTCATTATTTTTGCTTTTTGTCTCCCGTCCAGCGTATCTGCAAGCTTCGCGGGCCCTCATGATCACCGCGTTGGTCCTGGGTTTCTTAGCCATTGTGAGCAGCATGGTGGGCCTACAGTGCACCAAAGTGGGTGAAAACAATCCCGATGCGAAAGCCAAGATGGCGGTTGTTGGAGGCAGCTTGTTCATCCTGGCTGGTAAGCGGGGACAAAGTTTCTTTCTGCGCTTGTCTCTCTGGCTCTTCTCGTTGGGTGGGATTATGAAAATACAAGCAGTTCTCGACATACGACCACAATCAACCATGGTGGCGCAGTGGTTAGAATGCACTACTGCAGGCTAATTCTGCTGACTGACTGCAGTTCAATTATCACCGGCTCAAGGTTGACTTGGCCTTCTATCCTTCTGAGATGGGTAAAATGAATGCCCAGATTGTTGGGAGGGGGGCATAGGCTGACTCTATAAACCACTTAGAACGGGCTGTAAAGCACTATGAAGCGGTATATAAGTCTAAGGGCTTTTGCTACTGCCCTCTCTCCCTCCCTCCCTCCTTCCTTCCTTCTCCTCATCCCAGGGGTTAGAATGCAGTATTGCAGGCAAACTCTGCCCACTGGCAACAGTTCAGTTCGGATCAGCTCAAGGTTGACTTGGCCTTCCATCCTTTCGAAGTTGGTAAAACGAGGACCCAGATTGTTAGGGGCAATAAGCTGATTCTGTAAACCTCTTAGAGAGGGCTGTGAAGTGGTATATAAATCTAAGGGCTATTGCTGTTGCTATTGAGCCCAAAAATTCTGTTGCTGAGCAAGACAGTCGTTAAGTGAATTGCGCCCCATTTTACGACCTTTTTGCCCCCGTAGTTAAGCAGATCATTGCAGTTGTTAAGGTTATCTGACTTTCCCCATTGATTTTTCTTGCTGGAAGCTAGCTGGGAAGGTTATGAATGGTGATTTATTTATTTTTTTGCATCCAGTTTTGCTCACCCTATTATAAAAAATGTTAAGACTTTGGAAAGAGTACAGAGAAGAGCAACAAAGATGATTGGGGGCTGGAGGCTAAAACACGTGAATAACAGTTGCAGGAATTGTGTATGTCTAATTTAATGAAAAGAAGGACTAGGGGTGACATGACAGCAATGTTCCAATATTTGAGAGGCTGCCACAAAGCAGAGGGGGTCAACTTATTTTCCAAAGCACCACAGGGCAGGACAAGAAACAACGGATGGAAATTAATCAAGGAGAGAAGCAACCTAGAACTAAGAAGAAATTTCTTAACAGTAAGAACAATTAACCAGTGTAATAGCTTGCCTTCAGAAATTGTGGGTGGAGGCTTTTAAGAAGAGACTGGACAGCCACTTGTCAGAAATGCTATGGTCTCCTGCATGAGCAAGGGGTTGGACTAGAGGACCTCCAAAGTCCCTTCCAACTCTCTTATTCTGTTATTCTGATTGTCATAAACACATGCCAGTTGCCAGGCGATCAAATTTTGATCAGATGACATCACATGGGGATGCTGCGATGATCGTTAAGTGTGGAAAAAAAGGCCCTAAGCCGCTTTTTTCAGTGAGGTTGTAAACTTCAAATGGTCACTAAATGAACTGTTATAAGTCAAGGACTACCTACCTGTATTCCTTTTGTTCTGTTTCTGAAGAACTATCCCTCATAGCTAGTAAGGTATAGTGCTGAACCTTCAGGACAGAGACCCATGTTGCAAATCCACTGTCAGTTACGGAAATCTACCTCAGACGGTCGTTGTGTGGAAATCACCCGTGTGTAAGTGCCCTAGAGCTTGAATTCAATCTATGTCCCATATATATGGAAGTTTCAAAATCATCACACTGAGAAGCGGGTGACAATATGCCCCAAACAGTTTAAACTTTAAAAAAAATTCCATTAAATTAACATAAGAATAGTTCTTCCGTCGGATACTGGCTTTGCCATTTACAGGCCGTCCTTGACGTACGACCACAATTGAGTCCAAAATTTTCATTGCTAAGCGAGGCACTAGTTAAGTGAATTTTGCCCCACTTTACTACCTTTCTTGCCACAGTTGTTGTGAGTCGCTGCAATTGTTAGGTTAGTAACAGGGTTGTGAAATGAATCTGGCTCCGCCATTGACTTTGCTTTCTCAGGCGGTCACAGAAGGGGATCACATAACCCCAGGACACTGCAACTGTCATCAATCTGTCAATTGCCAAGTGTCCAAATTTTGATCACGTGACCGTGGGGATGATGCAACCGTCATAAAAGAGCCATAAGTCACCTTTTTCAGTGCCGTTGTAACTTAGAACGGTCACTAAAGGAATCAAGGACTATATGTACAAGGTTACAAGGATACTGTACTAACATTTTCAATTAAAGAAAACCATTGAGGAGAAACATTTAGCCATTGATGATAGGAAACATGGATTTGATGTGTTTTCTCAATAATAATAATAATAATAATAATAATAATAGTTGGAAGGAACGTTGGAGGTCATCTAGTCCAACCCACTGCTCAGGCAGGAAACCCTATATCATTTGAGACAAATGGCTGTCCAGTTTCTTCTTTAAAACTTCCAGTGTTGGAGCATTCACCGCTTCTTCACAGCTTCATTGCCACAATGCTTCTTATGGTTCTTTATTACTTGATTCAATTTGTATATTACTTGATTCCATTTGTATAGCTGCACATTTGTGAGTCTCCTTCCAAATGAAGGCATTGTCCTTCTCTCTAGTCTAGATGATCCCTTGGCCCTCCAGTTATCGGGTTTCCAAAAAAGCAAATCCTGTCAATCCACTCAAGGATTCACCCCAAAGCTGTTTCTCACCCCAAATGTCCTTTTTTGTTCCCCCTATTCAGGTTTGTGCGGGATGGTGACTGTTTCATGGTACGCCTTCAATATCACCCGGGATTTTTTTAATCCGCTCTTTGTTGGGACAAAGTAAGTATCCAACACCTAGGTCCAAAGTTGAAAAAAGAAAATGGCAGGATGGACCATTGATTTATGTTTTATATTTTATTTATATCCCGCCTTTGAGCGGCCTGGTGACCTAGTGGTGAAAATGCTGGCCCCCCACTCGGAAAGTTGAGAGGTCAATCCTAGGTAACGGCAGATGTTTTTTTCCCTAGGGTGCAAAGAAAATAATATCTACTGTGAACTCCAGAGGCGTCAGGAAGGGCATCCAGCCAGTAAATGGTCAACTCCAACCAATCACCCTATCTCTACTCCAAATTAAGGGATTAGAGTCATAAAAAGGGAGTTTTATTTATATCCTACCTTCATTATTTTTTATAAATAACTCAAGGCAGCAAACATATCCAACACACCTTCCTCCTCCTATTTTTCTATAGCTGGTGTCTTAATGAGCCCAAAATGAGGGTTTTTAACAATTTCTTGCTCCTACTGCAGAAGATTGAAACAGATTCTTTTTTTTTATGGGATAGAACAATTAGGATGTTGCCTCTGGATCTCAAGTTAAGTTCCTATTAAAGATGTTGTTCGCTAGGCGACTTTAGAATAGAATAGAATAGAATAGAATAGAATAGAATAGAATAGAATAGAATAGAATAGAATAGAATAGAATAGAATAGAATAGAATAGAATAGCAGATTTGGAAGGGACAGTGGAGGTCTTCTAGTTGGAAAAATGGTTGTCCAATCTCTTGTTTAAAACCTCCAGTGTTGGAACATTCACAACTTCTGGAGGGAGAAGTTGTTCCACTGGTTAATTGTTCTGTCTGTCAGGAAATTTCTCCTTAGTTCTAGGTTGCTTCTCTCCTTGATTAGTTTCCATCCATCTTGTCCTGCCTTCAGGTGCTTTGGAGAATAGCTTGACTCCCTCTTCTTTGTGGTAACCCCTGAGATATTGGAGCACTGCTATCATGTCACCCCCGGTTTTTCTTTTCATTATAGACACAGCTAATTCCAGCAACTATTCTTTATATGTTTTAGCCTCCAGTCCCCTAATCATCTTTGTTGCTCTTCTCTGCACTCTTTCTAGAGTCTCAACAACATCTTTTTTACATCGTGGTGACCAAAACTGGATGCAGTATTCCAAGTGTGGCCTTACCAAGGCATTATAAAGTGGTGTTAACACTCCACGTGATCTTGATTCTATCCTTCTGTTAATGCAGCCAAGAACTGTGTTGGATTCTTTTGGCAGCTGCAGCACATGGCTGGCTCATATTTAAGTGATTGTCCACTAGGACTCTGAGATCCCAGGACTTTGAGCCAGTTCTTAGGACTCAGCCCACCTTCCTGGATAGAGACATCTTAAAATCCTTCCATAGATCCACAAAAGTGAAATGTCAATCAATCAATCAACCAACCAATCAATTATATTCCTTTGCTTATTTAGATATGAAATTGGACCTGCTCTTTATCTAGGCTGGAGTGCCTCCTTGCTGGTGATGATCGGAGGCTGCTGTCTGTTCAGTTCCTGTCGGACCAACTCATCCCAGGACAACAGGTGAGAGCCAAGCTGGCATGCCAAATACAGGTAGTTCTTGACTTATGACCCAAATTGAGCCCCAAAAGTCTGTTGTTAAGTGAGTTTTGCCACAATTTACCACCTTTTTTTGCCACAGTTGTTAAGTGAATCACTGCAGTTGTTAAGTTAGTCACACGGCTATTAAGCGAATCTGGCTTCCCCATTGACTTTGCTTGTCAGAAGATTGCAAAAGGTGAATCACATGACCCTGGACGCTGCAACTGCCATAAATAAGAGTCAGTTGCTGGGCATCTGAATTTTGATCACATGACCATGGGGATGCTGCAATGGTCGTAAGTGTGAAAAACGGTCATAAGTCACTTTTTACAGTGTTGTTATAACTTTGAACGGTCCCTTAAAGAACTGTTGTAAGATTTCAGAATAGAATAGAATAGAATAGAATAGAATAGAAGAGAAGAGAAGAGAAGAGAAGAGAAGAGAAGAGAAGAGAATAGAATATGTGGAATGGAACAGAATAGAATGGAATGGAATAGAATAGAATATGTGGAATGGAACAGAATAGAATGGAATGGAATAGAATAGAATATGTGGAATGGAATGGAATAGAATGGAATGGAATAGAATAGAATATGTGGAATGGAATGGAATAGAATAGAATGGAATAGAATAGAATATGTGGAATGGAATGGAATAGAATAGAATAGAATATGTGGAATGGAATGGAATAGAATAGAATATGTGGAATGGAATGGAATAGAATAGAATGGAATGGAATAGAATATGTGGAATGGAATGGAATAGAATAGAATATGTGGAATGGAATGGAATAGAATATGTGGAATGGAATGGAATGGAATAGAATAGAATAGAAGTAGGTCAGTGATGGCAAACTTTTTAGGGACTGAGTGCCCAAACTGCAACCCAAACCCACTTATGTACCGTTGGGTGTTGGGTGGGCGTGGCCTATTGGGTGGGCATGGCCCATTGGGTGGGCGTGGCTTTGGTGGTAATGGCAGACTGGGTGGGACTAAAAAATTCAATCAATCAATTCCTACTTTGCGAGATCTTTTTTTTTCCCTGCGAGAAGTTGCAATTGATTGATTGTAACTTTTTTTTTTTTGCACACGGCGGCGGAGACCTAAAGCAAAAAGATTTTATAAAACCCAGCTGAAGGCCTAGGACTGGGGTGACGGCACGCGTGCCCACAGAGAGGGCTCTGAGTGCCACTTGTGGCACACGTGCCATGGGTTCTCCACCACGGGAATAGGTCTTTGTCTCCAGCTTCAAGAATTGGGGAATAAATGTCACCACAGCCCTATTTTCTGAAATCTTATTGAATCCAAACACTGACATCTCCCTCTTCTGCTCTTAGCTACGCATATCCCTACAAAGCTCCAAAGAGTGGCATGTCGGTTCCCAACGCCTCAGTCTCTCGTCCCCGTAGAGACTCCAACGCTAGCAGTAATGGCCAATATGGTAAGAATGCCTACGTCTAACCCGGCAAAGGGTGGAACATGACATCCCTTGAGGTTGGATGCTTTCCTGGCAACGCAGAATGCCAAAGACTCTTCCAAAGATGACACATACCAAGGGAGAACCTTGTTTATCTTTCGGTTTGGACTTTCTTACATCGTGAGGATGCTCTGAACCAAGAGGTGGACTGAAGGCATGTTTCTGGATCTGATCCTGGCCAATGCCACATTAGGCAAAGTTATTTATTGCCAAGAAGTGTAGATGGACTTTTAATATATATGTATGTATCGGTATAGATATTCAGCATGGATGGAGATTGCTTCTCAGATTTTTTATGTCTCTTGTTCAGAATAATTGATGTTGCCTACAACCGTAGGTCTGAAACTCAAGTTAAATCACCTCCTGTGGTTTATCACTCAAGGGCACATGAAGGTATGAGTGAAACAACTGATCCATGCTTGGAGGACATCAAAAGTGGAGGCCTACTCATAGTTATCTATCCCTAATAGAGTGGAGATTTACTTCCCAATTGGGTTTTTAGGTTTCCCTCCAGTCAACACTCCTATCTGCTGGAGATGCTACGGTAAATTTTGTGTGAATGTGTGGGAAACCTTTTTAGGGGAAAATGGAGGTTTAACCATTGGATCAAATGATAACTGTTATTACGATTGCCTTAAAAAAAACTCCTCAGCACTGAAGCCAAAGTATCCAGGAAGACCTTCAATGTTGAAAAAGCATGCCATGTTCACAACCCTAGCAATTTTACATTGCGTGGACTTCAACTCCCAGAATTTCTGGCTGGGGGATTCTGGGAGTTGGAGTCCACATATCTTCAAGTTGCCAAGGTTGAGCTGTTGGGCTATGGCTTATTCTGATTTGTTGTCTTCTCTGAATTGACAACAATTGTCTTGGGGTTGGATGGCCTCAACTGATGGGTATTCTGGTCACCCACCTTCCCCCAAAGCCATGTTCAGGAGGGAGATTAGCAGCTGGCCACCTGCTTCCTCCATGCATCTAGAAAGCTAGTTTTGAGATCTTTAAAAGAAAATGGACCTGGGTAATTGGTTTCTTCAGGAAGGAAATTAAGATACAGCCAACCGAAAGAGGGAACCCTTCCCATTTTGACATCTGACGGACCTTCAAGTATCTTCATGGGCTTTGGTTTAGAGCAGTGTTTCTCAAGCCTTGCAACTTAAGACATGGGGACTTGCGCTCCCAGAATTCTCTATCCAGAGGAATTGAAGTCTACCCATCATCAAGTTGTAGAGGTTGAGAAACGCTGGCTTAGAGGATTCATTCTTTAGATTATTATACAAAGGAAGTTAAGAAGGAAGCCGAACAGGAATTTTAGCAGCATCTTTTTTTTATTTTGGGGCTACATATTGATCAAATGGAGGCGCTGAGCAAATAGTGACTTGGCTTCCTTCCTACCCGCCCAAGAATTGGAGCGACAGATTCATGGACATGAGGACATTTTGAATGGTGTTGCATCTTGGAACCACAGACTTTGGCTTCCTTGCTGCTGAGGAGTACAACTCAAGTATATTGTGATATATTTTTTAAAAAAGAAAGAAGTAAACATGTCTGTGACCTGTTTTATATAAATAGACACTGTTTGCAACCACAGTATCCATTGGGAATTGTCATCTTTGGAATTTCAACAGGAAAAGTCGGACAGGGTAGAGTGGGAGGGGAGTCCGCAGATACATGAGCCAGTTTAAGCGAGGTAAGTGATCCAACTGGCTGGGGTTGCATAGAACAGCGGTCCCCAAACTGCTGCTTGGCAGCCCAGCTGGGGAAAGGGGAGAGGAACTGGGCCTCGTGAGCAGTGGCCTGGCATGCACGTATGTGTTCCAGGCTTCTGCTCGTGCAAGTGGAGCTGCGTGCATCAGTGCACGCTGGCCCGCCTCTCATGTGGCCCGATTCCAAACAGTAGTGGGCTATGGCCCGGGGGTTGGGGACCCCTGGCATAGCGGAGCACACGTGCATTTCAACCTCACCGTCTGGTTTGAGCCCAGCCGTATCACATTTATAGCACTTAGACTTATATACCGCTTCACAGAGCTTTACAGCCCTCTCTAAGCGGTTTACAGAGTCAGCCTCTTGCTCCCAACAATCTGGGTCCTAATTTTATCGGAAGGAAGGTAGACTGAGTCAACCGTGAGCCGGTCAGGATCAAACTTCTGGCAGTGAGCAAAACCAGCCTGCAATATTCACCACTGTGCCACCGTGGCTCCTATTTATAGCAATAGCATTGCCTCCAATAATCTGGGTCCTCATTTTATTCCCCAGAAGGATGGAAGGCTGAGTCAACCTTGAACCGGTGAGAATCAAACGCCTGACTGTGGGCAGTTAGCCTACAATACTGCATTCTAACCACTGCACCACCGTGGCTCTTGATCCAGCATCCGTAACCGTATCTTACTAAATCAATGTGCTTCTCGTTCACATGTAAACTGTTCTGGTTGAGGATTTGAACTAGGAGTGGCGAGACCCGAGTTCTAATCTACCATTAGCCAGAGAAGACCTCTGGCTGGCTTTAGATCGGTCACATTGGACCGGTCTGTCCAATCCATACTTGGTTGTTAGGGGGGGAGAAAATCAGAAAGAGGGACTGTTCTGGGCACAGCCTTGAATTCTGCAACACAAGAGACCACGTAAATCTACATTCTAAACAGAGGCATAGAATCAAGATCACACGAGATATTACTACCGCTTTATAAAACCCTAGTAAGACCACACCTGGAATACTGCAGCCAATTTTGTTCACCATATTAAAAAAAAAAAGATGTTGAGAGTTTGGAAAAAGCTCAGAGAAGAACTAAGATGATCAAAGGCCTGGAGACTAAAACATACGAAGAACAGCTGCAGGACTTGGGTTTGGTTAGTCTAAAGGAAAGAAGAAATAGGGGAGACATGATAGCAGCATTCCGGTATTTGAGGGGCTGCCACAAAGAAGAGGGGATCATGTTATTCACCAAAACACCAGAGGGCAGAACAAGAAACAAAGGCTGGAAACTGGTCAAAGAGAGAAGCAACCTGGAATTAAGGAGAAACTTCCTGACAGTGAGGACAATCAACTAATGGAACAGATTGCCCCCAGAAATCACGACGCTCCATCACTGGAGAGTTTTAAAAAGAGGCTACACAGTCACTTGTCTGAGATGGTATAGGTTATCCTTTGAGTAGGGGGTTGGACGAGAAGACCTCCAAGGTCCCTTCCAACTCTTGTTATTCTATTCTATTCTATTCTATTCTATTCTATTCTATTCTATTCTATTCTATTCTATTCTATTCTATTCTATTCTATTCTATTCTATTCTATTTCTATTCTATTTATTGTCCTTGACTTAGGACCGTATTTGGAGCCACAATTCATTGCTAAGCAAGGTAGTTGCTAAGAGAGTCGCGCCTGACTTGCCCATGGTTGTTAAGTGAAACCAACTTCCCCCATTGACTTTGCTGGCCAAAAGCACGCTGGGAAAGTTGCAGATGACTGCCACATAACCGCAGGAAGCTGCAATTATCATAAATACATGCTGGTGGCCAAATGCATGTATTTTGGATCATGTGAACGTGGGGAAGTTGCAGGAGCTGTGTGCGTACTAGAGGTACATCACTTCTTTCCATGCCGTTGTAAATTTGAAGGGTTGCTAAACAAATGGTTGTAAATTGGGGATTATCTCTAATAAATAAAGAAGCAACTTTGGTATACCTTTCAGCAAGGCAGGCTCTGTCTCCAGATCTCCCACTTGCAGAACACCTCGAAAAACTGGAAGCTAGCATTCACCAGCCTTCATAGCTCATCTTTTCATTGGTACACCATACTAGTCCTCAAGAAGGAAAGTAAATTAAATCACAGCCGGCAGGTTAGTGCCATCCTGGGGCTTTCTTTTCAGGTGACATAAAGGCATGCCAGGGGTTGTGAAAATTGGCAAAAAAAACAACTACCTCAAGGGAAAATAAGTCTGCATTCCTACATTTTTTTCTTTTAAATACTTGTGTTGTATCATTCCTGTGTTGCATGATAGAGAAGGAACCCTGGGGCAAGGTTTCCTCCTGTACCACAAAAGGTTTTCCTTCCCTACCGCTGCGTCCTGAACATACCTGGGCCATAGTCCAAGGCACGTGTACTTAGAAGCAAGGCCATCAAAGCCAGCAGCCTTCTTTACAAATCAACATTTAGGGCTGTGGCTACATTTACTCCCCAATTCTTGCAAAGAAAAGAAGTAAGGTTCTACATTTACGCAAGACAAACCAAATGCACAAGTATAGTATAGGTCAGGGGTATCAAACTGCCGGTCCGTGGGGCGGACGCGTCATGCGGAAGCCGCGCCCACCCGATTGCCAGCAATGGCAAAACTCTCCTGATACATTGTGCGACGTCACGTGATGTCACAAATTTGACATGTCTGGTATAGGGGGTACCTTGCTCAATGGTAGCAACTGTGAGAGGGATCTCGGAATCCTATTGGACAATCACTTAAATATGAGCCAGATGTGTGCTGCAGCTGCCAAAAAAGCCAACACAGTGCTGGGCTGCATTAACAGAGGGATAGAATCAAGATCACGTGAAGTATTAATACCACTTTACAATGCCTTGGTAAGGCCACACTTGGAATACTGCATCCAGTTTTGGTCACCACGATGTAAAAACAATGCTGAGACTCTAGAACAGCAGTTCTCAACCTGTGGGTCGCGACCCCATTTCGGGTCGAACGACCATTTCACGGGGGTCGCCAAACAACGCAGTCCGCCATTTTTTCCCCTTTTCCTTAGCTGTGCTACTCCCTCTTATTCTATTGGCTTTTGAAAGCCAATAGAATAGACTCTCTTGAATAGAGTCTAATTCTATTGGCTTTCAAAAGCCAATAGGAATTGTCCAGGCTGTCTCCGCCCTGCTGAGCCCGCCAAAAGTCCCAGTCTGCAAACGGTGCTGCAAGTTGTCTGCAGCGAAGGCGAGCTCTTCGGAAGTTTCCATCCATCCCTACTGAGAACTACTAAAACTGTAAGTAAAAGAGGGCCAGGGGTGGGAGGTGGGAGGCCGGCGGGTGCAGGGAGGGTTTTTGGCGCGCGTGGGGCCCGGCGGGTGGCTTACCTCCCTTGGGCTGGGCCAGCTGGTGGCCCAGCCCGTGGTCGCCCTGCGCCGTCGCGGCCGCCAAGGAGCGCCTGGGCCTGCCTGCCGCCGCCCCAAACAGGCGGCGGCGAAGGCAAGGCTAGCGGGGCAGCGGTGGGCGCAGGGAGAGCTTTTGGCACGCGTGGGGCCCGGCGGGTGGCTTACCTCCCTTGGGCTGGGCCAGCTGGTGGCCCAGCCCGTGGTCGCCCTGTGCCATCGTTGCCGCGGCTGCCCAGGAGTGCCTGGGCCTGCCTGCCGCCGCCCCAAATGGGCGGCGGCGAAGTCAAGGCTAGCGGGGCAGCGGCGGGCGCAGGGTTTTTGACAAGCGTGGGGCCCGGCGGGTGGCTTACCTCCCTTGGGCTGGGCCAGCTGGTGGCCCAGCCCGTGGTCGCCCTTCACCGTCGCCGCCGCAGCCGCCCAGGAGCACCTGGGCCTGCCTGCCGCCGCGCCTACGCCTCGGACGGCGCAGGGGGCAGCACCACGCATGCGCATGCACGGCGCAGGTTGGGGGTTGCGGCCTGAAAAAGGTTGAGAACTGCTGCTCTAGAAAGAGTACAGAGAAGAGCAACAAAGATAATTAGGGGACTGGAGACTAAAACATATAAAGAATAGGTTGCTGGAATTGGGTATATTTAGTCTAATGAAGAGAAGGACGAGGGGTGGCATGATAGCCGGGTTCCAATATCTCAGGGGCTGCCACAAAGAAGAGGGAGTCAAGCTCTTCTCCTAAGCACCTGATGGCAGGACAAGAAGCAACAGATGGAAACTAACCAAAGAGAGAAGCAACCTAGAACTAAGGAGAAATTTCCTGACGGTTAGAACAATTAATCAGTGGAACAACCTGCCTCCAGAAGCTGTGAATGCTCCAACACTGGAAATTTTTAAGAAGAGACTGGACAGCCATTTGTGT
This sequence comes from Bothrops alternatus, assembly GCA_034064705.1. Classification (NCBI taxonomy): domain Eukaryota; kingdom Metazoa; phylum Chordata; class Lepidosauria; order Squamata; family Viperidae; genus Bothrops; species Bothrops alternatus. Next base: position 3,940,273 of record JARGCV010000182.1, on the reverse strand, counting down.
GAAATGGTATAGGGTTTCCTGTCTGAGCAGGGGTTGGACTAGATGACCTCCAAGGTCCTTTCCAACTTTATTATAAGAAGCCTGAGACAAAGAGCTATTCAATTCCCTCTTCTGTTCTCTACTCTATCCATATTCTATTCTACTCCATTCCTTTCCTAATCCCTATCCTATCCTAAATATTCTATTCTATTCAACAGCAATGGGTCAGAAAAACAGAACAGAGTTGGAAGGGACCTTGTGGGTGTTCTAGTCCAACTCCCCACTCAAGCAGGAAACCCTATCCCATGTCAGACAATGAAATGGCCATCCAGTCTCTTAAAATCTGGAGCGTCTACAACTTCCGAAGACAAGTTTTCCACGAATTCATTGTTCTGTCAGAGAAATTTCTCCGTAGTTCTAGGTTGGTTGTCTCCTTGATTAGTTTCCATCCATTGCTTCTTGTCCTGCCTTCAGGTGCTTTGGGGAATAACTGGGGTCTCCCTTTTAGGATATGTGCTGGAACAAAACACTGTGCATTGGTCAAATGATTATTAAACCAAAGTCTTATAAGCAAACAATGGAAGCACTGTTGCTTGTGTTGCTTTGCAGGCATTGTTGCTTGTGTTTGGTAGAAATAAGCTTACTTTCCGCAACCAGCATGAATTTATTTTAAAAAATAACCATCTTGCCAATTTTTTTTTCCTGTGGATCGAGTGGCGTCTAGCATTCACACACCCCTTACTTTGATGACTTTAGGAAGAAAAATCAGGCAACACGGGGCTTGTTCTTTGGTCGTATTTTTCCACTGGATGAAACACTCAACAGATGTTGTGTTCTCTTGGAATAAGTATACTTGAAACACGTTGGCAGAATGTTCCGAATTGATCTATTTAACTGAGAACTGGAAACAAAAACATTTCTGTTTTATTCACAGCCCTACCCCTCCGTACTCCAGGCTTACCCAACTGCACCCATTTTAAAACACTTGCTTTCAACCTGAGTTAAAACGTGTTGTTTTTTTTTTCTTTCTGGCTCAGAACTCAGAGGCAAATTATCCTGAACCTTCAGCCTTCTCAACTCAGCATTTTTTGTCGCTTCCTCAACCTTTGCTCCAGCAAAATGCCAAAGGTTAAAAAAAAAAAAATCAATTGTTTCTGCAATACGAAACTTTTAATCTTGACACTTTCTTGGTAAAGACAGGAAATTAATACCTCTCCTTAATCTTTTTTTTTTTTTTTTGCCGCCTCTGATGATAACAACCGAAACAGACTGGGCTTTATGTAATCACTGTACTAGATAGAAATGATGGAGGAGGAGGAGGAGGAAGAGGAGGAGGAAGAGGAAAAATAATTTTAACTAACTATAGAAAATGAGGGTGTTCACAGTCAGTAGTAGAGCTGTCGGCCTAATTGATTATGCCTGAAAAATATTAAAATCTGGGACAGGGGAATTTCACGGGGAGAGGTGAAAGGTATCAACTGTTGTCTCCGAATCCATACTGTTCATGTCCTCCTCCAGTATTTGAAAGGAGGGGCAGTCAATGTGCAAAACCAACATCCAACAATAAAGAATACAATCCAGAAAGGCTTACAGCAACCTTATTTCCCCCCCCCTTTTTTTTCCAGTCTGACGCAGAGGCTCTCTTCGCTGCCTTTCCGAGCAGACCTTGCCCCAAAGTTTATTCCCCAAACTCCTTCCCTACCAAGAGATGGCACAAACAACACAATTCTTTGCAGGAGCCAGCTGGTCTTTTCCCCCCCCATCGGCATCGGTTATGGAAACCATCCCACGCAATGGCGCAACTCAAATGGCCAAGCTTTCCTTGGGAAGGTGAACTTAAATGGCATGCTTTCCTTTAAAAAAGAAAGAGAGAAAAAAGGGGGGGGAAGAAGGGGGGGCACACCTTCACCTTGCTTGGATTTAAAAACGAACGGTTTCCGTGGCAAAGGGTTGCGAATTGTCAGGTTGGCAAGAACGTCTTCCGGTCTTGCAAGTGCAAAGAACTTGAGAAATGTTCAGATGGACTGGAACGATGAAGCTCAACCTAACTTTGAAAATGTCCCTAAGAAAGGCAGGATTCACAGACGGGGTTTAAGGCTCGGCATGCATCGTAAAACCCCTTTGGCAGTCACTGTTTTGTGGGAGCCACAGTCAGAAGCAAGAGGTCACCATCTTCCTTGGGGTCCTGGTTACTATCTCGAGGAACAAACTTCTGGTCATCTGGAAAGGGATACTTGAATATATAAATAAGGAAACTAACCTCCCTCCCCGGCCTCCACTGCGTAGGAGTTGTTATTGACCTCTTTGTGCGTCAACTCACTGGCCAAGGTCTTGCATTTGTCTTCCGGGCTCAGGCGGATTAATTAAAATGAAACTTAAAATGAAAGTTCCCGGAGCCAAAGGGGTTAAATTCGGACGCCCACTGGTGCTGATGTCCTGATCCTCCTTGTTGATTCTCTGGGTCTAAAGGATCCTCACCAGAGTCAAATTTCTGTCGCATTTCTGGAAGGGAGGGAGAGAAATAACAGAATAACAGAGTTGGAAGGGGCCTTGGAGGTCTTCTAGTCCAACCCGCTGCTCAAGCAGAAGCCCCTACACCAGGGGTGTCAAACTCAATTTCACTGAGGGCCCTCGGGTGGGGAAGGGGGGCCAGGGTGGGTGCGGCCTACTGGGTGGGCGTGGATGGAGTGGGTGTGGCCTACTGGGTGGGCATGGCCAGCTCTGCATCGTTCGCGTCAAGGGTGCCTGTGGGGGCCTGGGCAGGAGTGGGACAGATCTGAGGGTCTCTGGGAGAAGGGGGTGGGACCGGGACTAGCGCCAAGGCATGGTCCATTTCTTCATTCCTCACAAAGGGTGACACCTCCCCAGCATGCACCCAGGGGACGGGGCCAACGTGGCAGGGGCCGATCCCTCGCTGTTTCCAGGTGGCCTTGTGGAGCTAAGACTGAATGCGTTTCGGCATAGATGGCCACCAGAAAACTGTACATTGGCTCCCAGCCGGCCTGGGCCAGGGCCAAGGCAGCGGGGGCCGTTTCCTCACTGTTTCCAGGATGGCTTCGCAGGCCACATGAAACCACTTCGTGGGCTGCATCCGGCCCCCCCCCACCCCTTGTGTTTGACATGTCTGCCCTACACCATTTCAAATAAGTGGTTGTCTAATCGCTCCTGAAAAGCCTTCAGGGATGGGAGCACCCACAGCAACCAAACAAGAAGATGTTAGGAGTGGGTGGGAAGAACAGGCCCCCCAAGTCTTAGTTCGATATTGTCAGCCCTCTCGGGAAAGCTATAGCGGAAACACAACCAGATGCGACCCTTCTACTTTATCGTAAGGCTACATTAACAGAATCCTGCACGTTTGAAAATATAAATCTCCCATCATCACCTTTAACAATTAGGGAGGATCCTTTTTAAGCTTCTTTCTGGGTACTTCTTGCTTCTATCTGATCCTTTCCTAGGCAGCATCTCTTCTTGTGTCCCTCAAGGTCATTCCCACAAACCATTACAGATATTTACCATACCATAATCCCCCCCCCTTCCAGTTTTTCTGCTGTTGTCCCAAAGGTGCTTTTCAAAAGGCAACTGGACATTTTTTTTTTCCTGAAGAAATGTTGCTTCTCATCCATGAAGCATCCTGAAGTTCTGACTGACTGAGAAAAGGAGATGATAATAGCAATAGCCCTTAGACTTATATAGCGCTTCACAGTATAGCGGTTTACAGTCAGCCTATGGCCCCCAACAATCTGGGTCCTCATTTTATCGACCTCGGAAGGATGGAAGGCCGAGTCAACCTTGAATTGGTGAGACTCGAACTGCCAAACTGCTGACAGCTGGCAGTCAACAGAAGTAGCCTGCAGTACTGCATTCTAACTACTGGGCCACCAGGCCTCAGAAGCCTATGCATGTTACCTGGATCTGTCAGGACCTCTTTAGCAGCTGCGATGTCAATGAATCTTTTCTCAGCTTCCTTCTTCTCATCTTCCGACTGGAAATTGTCGGGGTGCCACTGCTGAGCCAGCTTTCGGTACGCTTTGATGATCTCCTGCTTGTTTGCATTCCTGGGGGGGGGGCATAAAAGGCCTGTTTAGCCTAGGGCAGGGGTAGGCAACCTTGGCTCTTTTATGACTCGTGGACTTCAACTCCCAGAATTCCTGAGCCAGCCATGCTGAGGGGAAAGGGAGAGGTTTCCAAGCTGAGTCATGCTGGCTCAGGAATTCTGGGAGTTGAAGTCCACGAGTCATAAAAGAGCCAAGGTTGCCTACCCCTGAGCTAGGGAGAGCTGAAGCCTCATCTCTTTGGGGGCCAGAAATTAGCTCCATGGTGTGGATTATACACAGGAGAAGCCCCATGTGTCTTCCTTCTGCCGGTGGAAATAGGGAGGCAGGTATAATTGCAGATTGTAGGAGATAAATTAAAAAGAGGCAACCTAACGTACTCCTTTTATCTACATTATGTCCACAATGCTATAATTATTGGAGATTTACAGTCATACACCTAGGTAAAATTATTTTTAACTGACACTCCCATAAATGAGTTTAGAGCCCAAGCAGTGTTTTTTTTTCCCGTTCTCACCAAATATATAAAGATAGTCCAAGATGGGAAACTTACGGTGCTTCCAGAAATTGTGAACTACAATTCCCAGCAGCCAACAGGGTCAGAAATGGGAGGATTTGGGGAGCTGTAGTTCAGCAGTGGGGGGCAGGTGTGATGGCTCAGCGGTTAAAGATGCCGAGCTTGTCAGCTAAAAAGTTGACAGCCCAGGTTCGAGACCCGGGTGCCACATGATGGGGTGAGCTCCAGTCCTCGGCCCAGGTCCTGCCCATCTAGCAGTTTGAAAGCAGGCAAATGTGAGTAGATAAAATAGGTACCACTTTGGTGGGAAACGAACAGCATTCCATGGGCCTCAATATATAGTCATGCTAGCTGCATGACCCCCGAAGTATCTTCAGATAAGGTTGGCTCCCTTGGCTAAAAAACGGATATGAACATTGCTCCCTACAGTCAGACACGATTGGACAGGGAAAATCTTTACTTTTAGCTTTGGTTCAGAATCTTTGGAAAGGCCTATGATATCTACTACCGTTCTCACTTTTACGGGACTCTGCAATTCTGAGCCATTATGTGGTCCGCTTCTTTGGGGCTATGTTTGAATCTACCAATTATGGCTTGGGTGGGAACAGGCTGTTGTGGCTTAGTCAACAAGCTATAGTTTTTTTAAAAAAAGGCTTGGCTGAACATGCTGTTCGTTCATGTTAATGTAAATAGATTTTTTTTTTTCCTGGCAGAAAGAAGTGCAGCAGCTGTTCTGGCGTCCCAAAATCATTAAACCAGGACTTCAACCTTCATGGTTACAGTGCAGTACAGGTTTTAATGTTCTATTACACGAGAATTCCTCTCAGCAGTTTTAATCCCGGATTATGAAAGACTTGGATACCAAAGATGAACCTGCTTACCTCTGAATTCCAAGGATTTTGTAATAGTTCCTCTTCTTGGACTGTTTCAGCAGTTTCTGTGCCCTCTCTAGTCCCTCTTTTAATTCCTCATTTTCAGCATCAAATTCTTTCGCTTCTTGATAATCTTCAATGGCTGGAGATTTAAAAAAAAAAAGCTAGTTTTAATTCTTTCAATGAGAAAACTTCCCCTCCCACCCACCCCCAAGCTTTGACCCTTTGGTCAAAGACTTTTATAGAATCCAGCTGAATGGAAATATGCAACCTTCATCTTCAAGTACCAGATACTCTGCAGGTTAACGGCTATTTTCCAAAAACAGACAGGGGCAGGGCTCCTGTTTAGAGACAGTGTTAATCCCATGGGAGCCATTTTAGTAACTTTTAAGGTGTAAAGTGTCTGGCAAGGTTCAGGGCACCATCCCAAAGATGCTTCTTTTTTTTTTTTTCCAAATGGCAACTGGACTTTCTTGTGTTTTTTTTTGAAAATATTTTTTTTAAATTTTTTATTAAAACAATCAACATTAAACATAAGATCATATTAAGAAGCAATCATCATAGAACCTGAAATACAACATTAAGTATTAGTCTTTGTAAACGTCTGATTTGGTAAACATTCCTCACTCCTCACGTCAAGCCTCAACTATACGCCAGATACATTTTATTTGATTGGTGTTTCTCTTGTATATAGTCTATCCACTGTTTCCAGTCTATCATATATTGTTCATTTGAGCGATCCTTCAAATATGCCTAAATTTTCGCCATTTCTGCCAAGTGTATTACTTTCAAAGTCCACTCTTCAATAGGTGGTATTTCTGGCTTCTTCCAGTATTGTCCCACCAGCAATCTAGCTGCTGTGACCAATTTCAGAATTAAATTCGTCTCATTGGTAGTGCAATCTTTTATGATCCCTAACAAAAGATCCTGAGGTAGAAATTCAATAACCTGAGGTAGAAATTCAATACACTTTTTCAGTATTAACACAGTCAACATTAAACATAAGATCATATTAAGAAGCAATCATCATAGAACATATAATACAACATTAGGTATTAGTCTTTGTAAACGTCTGATCTGGTAAACATTCTTCACTCCTCACGTCAACTCCTTGGATGAGAAGCAAAATGGTTTCAAAATGGTTTAAAAATCAAGAAAGCCCAGTTGCCTTTTGGAAAAAAAAAAATCACCTTTGGGACAACCATGACCTAGATGACTGAGAACCTCCACTGATGTTCAAGGCACTAATTTTACCCCTTAACTTCCAAAATGAGAAAAAAATGAAAGAAAAGGAAAAGAGGTCTGGAGTGTACACCTATCCATCTGGTTTGTGTGTGTGTGTGTGTGCGTGTTTGGAGGAATTGCTGGTGAGACATCTCTCTCTCTCCCCCAATGGCATTAAAAAAGAATTCTGAAGCAGAATTAGGTGTGCGATTGTAACACAATATAACAGAAGAGATTCCATTTAGGGAATAGTTCTGTGTTTGGTCCCATTTTTCTCCCTGCTAATAATAATTAAAAAAAATATACACTCCCAGGTTCAAGATAGATGTTTGGATCTCTTTTTATTGCCTCTGGATGAAATTTTTGGGTGGCCTGGAAATGAACAATCCGGCTTCTATATTTTGCGATTACAAAGGGGTTTGACTGGGACGATACGTTTGCCAAGAAATGGATAAGCCAGAGAACCAGTTTGGTGTAGCGGTTAAGGCATCAGGCTAAGAACCGGGAGACTTTGAGTTCCAGTGTTGCCTTAGGCACGAAGCCAGTTGGGTGACCTTGGACTAGTCCTACAATCTCAGCCCTAGGAAGGAGGCCGTGGCAAATCGCTCCCGAGAAGCCTTGCCAAGAAAATGGCAGGGACTTGTCCAGGCAGTTTCTGAGAATTAAACACGGCTGAACGGAAGGAAAAATAAATAAGCAAAAGTAGGTTAACTCTGGGATGGGAAGAGGAAGAAATGGATCGGCTGAGGTTCCCCCTGTGGTGGGCATGAGATGGCTCGGATGCTGACCTTTCTCAAATTCTTCGTTCAGGATGAAGGCCTCTGCTCTGTCGCGCAGGACGAAGGTATTTCTGGGATCAAGCTGGTGGGCTTCACTGCAGAGATCTATTGCTTCTGCAACCCGTTTGCTCTGCGATAAGAGGTAGAAGAGGACTGCCATGTGTGGTGCTCTTTTGTCGGCTAACCCATTCACACATCCCTTCTGGGTCCTGATCATCTGCTCTGATTTACCCCGTGATAGCAATAGCAATAGCACTTAAGACTTATATAATGCTTCACAGTGCTTTCCGGCCCTCTTTAAGCGGTTTGCAGAGTCAGCCTGTTGCCCCCAACAATCTGGGTCCTCATTTTAACTGACCTCGGAAGGATGGAAGGCTGAGTCAACCTTGAGCTGAACTGCTGGCAGTGGGCAGAGTTTGCCTGCAATACTGCATTGCAGTAGGAGCGAAGGAAGGAAATGAAAAGGCAGGAAGAAAGGAAGGAAGGTAGGGGAAGGTAGCAGCAATAGCACTTAAGACTTATATACTGCTTCACAGTGCTTTCTAGTCCTCTCTAAGCGGTTTGCAGAGTCAGCTTATTGCCCACAACAATCTGGGTCCTCATTTTAACCAACCTCGGAAGGATGGAAGGCTGAGTCAACCTTGAGCCGGTGAGACTCGAACTGCCAAACTGCTGGCAGCCAGCAGTCAGCAGAAGTAGCCTGCAGTGCTGCATTCTAGCCACTGCTCCACCAGGGCTTGTGATCCCACAACGGGGTTCTTAACAACACGCTCTCGGTTTAATTGTATTTACTTAACTGTTTAAGAAATCCGTAAGGCTTTCCACGTGGAATAGTGTGATTCTGGACAGCTTAGAGGTAGTCCTTGTGTTATGGCCATAGGCTTCGTGCTTCTAGGATGCTTCTAACAATGGCTCCTAGAAGCATGAAGCTGAAAACACCAGCCTGAAGATGACGAATGGGCGTCGAAACGTCGCCAAGACACTTCCAATTTCATGCGGGAGAAAACCCGAATAACCAAAGACCTACATACAAACACCCGCGAAAACCTCATTAAGCAAACGGAGTGGTCCTAAATGCGAATACCCGGTCGGTAAGCAAGCATAGCAGTTATAAGCGTGAACCCTGAGTCGTTTAGCAGTGGTTGTCAGTGCAATCCCATTTGTTGTGGGTGCGGTTTTGCTGGAAATTAAGTGCTGTTTTTTTGGCAAAACCACTGCAAAATGGGGTTATGTGTCGTTGGGGGAATGCTGCAAATGCTTGAAGTGTGGTCATGTGACCACGGGAGGGGGAGGCATGAACATCAGAACTTGGATCTGGGTTGTAAGTCCCCCCCCCCTTTCAGGTGGACTTCTAACGGTTACTATGCAACCGAGGACTACCTGTATAAGGAATCCCCCCAAATAAGCAAAAATGGCCGATTCCATCAGAATATAAACAAATACTCGCTAAGTCATCAGGAACTTGCAATTGTTATCCTCCTCAAAATGGGGGCTCCCATTATCCTCTCTAAGGAAAAAGCCAGGTTTTTAATGACTTTCGACTGGGCCAGGTGGATTTGACAAATAAACCCATCCTGTGTCATTACTTCCAGCTCGTTGGGGAAGGCTCAAGGGAATTCTTTGGGCAAAATATCTGAACAACCTTTGTGGTGCACAATTTCAGAGTCCTTGCCCATGCCTTGGGTTATGAATTTCTATTATCTCTGACCAACATGGTCCTCCAAAACATCTGGAGAAGATCAGCTTGCCAAGGGCTGCAGATCAAGGACCATGTCCCCATTTATACAGGAATGAAGCAAAATCTCAGATAGGTGGAGCTACAGAACCACAGACAAGACAGATGGAGGCCTGACAGTAGATCCAAGAGGTAAGCACAGATCCCCATTTCAACTTTATGAGATTAAGCAAGGCATTCACACTTCCTCCTGCCTCTGGTCATATTATACCAAATCAGGCAGCTTCCCAAAGAGGTTGGTTAATCGCCAGGGGCCCAAACGTTTGATGGAATTGGGTATGTCTAGTTTAATGAAAAGAAAGACTAGGGGTGACATGACAGGGAGTCAAGCTATTCTCCAAAGCACCCGAAGGAAGGCAGGACAGGAAGCCACGGATGGAAACTCATCAAGGAGAGAAGCAACCTAGAACTGAGGAGAAATTTCCTGACAGCTAGCACAATTAACCAGTGGAACAACTTGCCTCCATATGTTGTGAATGCTCCAACACTGGAAGTTTTTAAAAAAGAGATCGGACAACCATTTGTCTGAAACTGTATAGGGTCTCCTGCCTGAGCAGGGGGGTTGGACTAGAAGACCTCCAAGGTCCCTTCCAATTCTGATTCTGATTCCATTCCATTCCACCCCACTCCACTAATTATTATTTCCAGATTCATTTAGAAGGACTTCCTCAAATTCAGCTTCTACCTTGGATAAACAGTGGCAGATCCGTCCTTTCGCTTTTATGGTGTAGATCTCTACATTGGGTTCTGTTTTCATGGCTGCTTTGTACTTCTCAATGGCATCTGCATATCTGTTATTAGAGAACAGCAAAGAAGAAACAATATTGGACAAGGAACACAGCTAGTGAATGTTGATATAGCAATAGCAATAGCATTTAAACTTATATACCGCCCCCCCCCGCACTTTACAGCACTTTCTGGGTGGTTTACATTGTAAGTATTTTTCGCGTATTTCCCCTCAAAATCTGGGTCCTACCTAAAAGGGGTGGGCATTCTTTTGCCCCTTTCCTGGAGGGCAGGTACAGTCCATGGGGTATTTAGCAAGGGGGGGGGGATGATCTCACCAAGGACAGATTAGCATTTTTGTTTCCCCATTCCTGTTTCAGGATTTTGGGCTTTAAAAAAAATTAATTATGTCGGTGCATTAAATCAGGGCTTTTCAACCTTTTCACCCATTGTACCACTTTTAGCATATGGCAATATCCGAGTACCACCAGTCACCCAGCAAGGTGTCAAAAACTTGATGACCCCCCCAAAAAAGGAAAAAAGTGATAAAGTACAGGTAGTCCTCGACTTACAACAGTTCACTTAGTGACTGTTCGAAGTTACAATGGCACTGAAAAAAGTGCCCCCCAAGCCACAGCTGAGCATGACACCTAACTGCCCACCCGACGGCGCTCTTCCTCCTGTCTGAAGTTTCTATTGTTGTGAGCATTTCTGTTGAGGATTGGCAGTGGGGGTGGGGTGGGGGGGTGTTTGGTTTTTATTTGCCCCGTCTGCTGGGTGGTTGCAGCAGGTTTTGGTCACTTCACATGACCCTGGGACAGTGACCGTCATAAATATGAATCAGTTGCCAAGCATCTGAATGTAAATCACAAGACCCTGGAAATGCTGCAACATTCCAGCTGATTGGTGCTTCTTCAGGGCTCAGCAGAAGCGCCAGGATCAGCACTGAGCCCCAGCTGGAGCCTGGTGCTGATCCTGGTGCTTCCGCTGAGCCCTGCAGCTCCAGTCATCTCTTGCTCAGGCTTGTGCGGTGCTGCCACTGGTTCAGCTCATTCCCCTCCCCCGCTACCACTTTTCTAGGATGTTCGCGTACCACCTGCCAGGTGCCAATGTACCACAGGTGGTACCCGTACCACTGGTTGAAAAGCCCTGCATTAAATGGCTAGACTGCTTTTGCAAGCATCAGCTATTATGAAGCACTCGGCTTAGGGTTTTGCTTCCTTAAAAGTGAAAAAATAGATTCAGCTCTCATGCATGAAAAAAAAAAAAACCCCTCCCAGAATGTGACGGGGTTTCATTTTGAACGGTGATGGAGAGAGGAAATATTCTGCGTTTCATGGCAAGACAAATTCCCCTGGGAAACTTTATTCAGAAAATGAAATGGGAAGGAAGTGGCCCTTCAAGCAACTGATAATAGACTATTACTTTACTTTGTTATCTTTTAGAATTTGCTACCATCACATGTCAGGGAAATAAAAAGGTAAAGGTAAAAGTTTATCCTGTCCAGTTGTGTCCGATTCTAGGGGTGACAGTGCTCAACTCTGTTTCTTGGCTGAGGGAGCCAGCATTGTCTGAAAACAATTTTTGGGGCCATGTGGCCAGCATGGTTATGGGCCAAAAGCGCACAGAACGCTGTTACATTCCCACTGAAGTGGTACCTATTCATCTACTCGCATTTGCCTGCTTCTGAACCTCTAGGTGGGCTGGAGCTGGGACAAGTAACGAGAGCTGACTCCGTTCCGTGGCACTTGAGTCTCGAACCGGGCAGTCATTTTCCAGCTGACACAAACTCCCATCACGCCCCCCCCAGTCAGGGAAATGGCTACTGACTTACATGTTTTCAGAGCTAGTGAGTAAGACGTTATTTTCAAATAGTTACCTAACCCCACCCTTCCACAATTTTGTTAAAGCTACATTGAAAATGTCTTATAGATAAAATCCCCAGCTTACAATTGCAATTGATTCTGGAATCAATTTGCCAGTGGCAGTCGTTAAGCAGATCACTTCTTTTGCAGTGGTGGTTAAAGAGATTCACCATGGTGGTTAAATGAACACATGGGTCATTAAGCATAGCCATTTCCGCAATGGGCGGGTTTTTTTTTTTTGTTTGTTTTGCCAAAACCCGGAAATAAATGCGTTTCTGGCAAAAAAAAAAAAAGTTGTAAATAACAGTTGTGTGGCCTCAGCATGCTTTAAACAGCCATTTGCTGAGTGCGCAAAATACGATCACATGAAATGAAGGGCAGAGGGAGGACAGCCATTGCAACTTCAAATTTTGGAGCATAGGTAACCCTGGGGAAGGCTGTGGTAACCTTGAATGGTTGCTAAGCTAAGCAACTGGTCATTAAGTTGAGGACTATCTGTATACTAATAAGGTGCTTTTTATGATCAAGCCTGTCCTTAGGGTGCTCCAGTTACAAATATTAAGTTGGTAAACTGGGACACATCCCACGACTGTAATTCTTGAGAGCCACCAAACTCAAAAGTCCTAAGCGTCAAGAATGAAAATCTTGATTCACATCGGTGCTCCTCATGGAACATCAAAACAAGGACCTGAATTTGCAAAATAAGCATAATCAGAAGTAGACCTCCATATTCCTTGATCCCATTTCTGGGATTCAATCAGAGAGGATCACTTCATATCCTTACCAGCATGCCCAAGTATTTTATTCATGGTTCTTGTGCCATACAACCTCGGTGTGTTGTAAAGGTAAGTTAGGTGGTGCACCACCATGTGGGCTGTTGAAATCTCAGTAAATGTTAAGGCCAAAGTCAGCTTAATACGGACATCCATGCAAACCGAGAACCCAGGATGGGAAGATCACCTCTGAGCTTTGATGTGCTCCTCAGCAGATTCCAGCTGCTTGGTGAGCTTCTTCACTTGCTTGTAGTGGGAAAAGCAATCCTTGTCGTCTTGGTCCAGCTTCAAGCACTCACGCACTTGGCTGTGGAAAAGATTGAGAGTGAGAACTGAAAGAGGGAGATGTTTGAAGCCACCCAGGCAGGGAAACTGAGGCAGAGAGAAGCCCTTTGCTAAGGGGTCTCTTAGCTGAATAATGTCCCCCAAGAAGTGATAGCAGTATTCCAGTATTTCAGGGGCTGCCACAAAGAAGAGAGGGTCAACTTATTTTCCAATGCTCCTGATGGCAAGACAAGAAACAATGAATGGAAACTAATCTAGGAGACGTTCAACCTGGAATAAAGGAGAAACCTCCTAACAGTGAGAATAATTAACCAGTGGAACAGCTTGCCACCAGAGGTTGTGGATGCTTCATTACTGGAGATTTTTAAGGAGAGACTGGACAGCCAATCCATAGTTTCTTCCAGCTCTATTCTGAATTAAAGCTCCAGAAGGAGGAAGATAAGCAGACAGCTCAAAGAAATTGAAGTCATAACAGAATAACAGAGTTGGAAGGGACTTTGAAGATCTTCTAGTCCAACCCCCCTGCTCAGGCAGCAAACTCTATACCATTTCAGACAAATGGTTGTCCAATTTCTTCTTAATAACTTCCACTGTTGGAGCACCCACAAGTTCTGAAGGCAAGTCGTTCTACTGATCAACTGTCAGGACATTTCTCCTCAGTTCTAGGTTGGTTCTCTCCTTGATAAGTTATGAGCTTCTATTTCCTATGCATGTTTTTTTTAAATAAAACTTTACTCCATTGATACATTCTAGATGTTGCTGTTTATTTATTTATTATAGCCCCATACATGATTCTGGGCCGCTCACAGTGTTAACATATACAGAATACCCTAAATAACCAAAATTATTATTTGGTGTATAATGAGAACATGACAAAAGAGACAAAATAAAAACCATTCAAACACATTAATAATAACAAAATCATTAAAATCATAGGGAAAAAAATGTAACCTGCAAAAAGCAGAATCCAACCTATTACCAATACTGCCATTTTGAAGGCTTCACCCTACCAGATTGCAGACAGCTGGTCATTTGCATTCTTTTAGCAAGTTATTGAGGCCACCTGGAGGTTAATCTGTGTCCTCAGGGTTGTCTTGAGTGGTGCAAAATGCACTATTCAGATTTTACACTACTCAGATGACCCTGAGGACTTCAGGTGGCCTCAACAACTCTCTTAAAGAATGCAAATGACCAGCTGTCTGCAAGGAATCGAAATCCTTCCATTCCCCACCATCCAGCCAGAGCTGAAGAAGAGAGTCCAATTGCCTTGCGAAAAAACATCTTTGGGGCAATTATGACCTGGATGACTGAGAATCTCCATAGACATTCAACCCACAAGCTTGGAGAGCAAACTTTCACCCTCATGACCTGTATATATTTCAAGGTTGTGGAAAGATACCACATCAGATCTGTTTATTTGCCAGTGGTTTCTATGCTGTGAGTTGTCAGATCATAAGCTCGACCCCACCTATCCTTATCCCTGGGATCATATGTAAATGACGAGAGTACGGGTATTTCTGGGAAAGAAAGCCAGCTCGTTCATAGTACACTGACTTGGGCTCCCAAATTCTGCTAAGCCATCATGTGACTTCCGTAATTTGGGTTTGGCATGTGTGAAAGAATGCAGACTTGGCCTTGAGAACAGGGAAGAAATAACCCTGCCATTAAAGGGGAAGTTTCAGAAGAGATGAGTCAGTCTGCGTGTGAGGAGAAGAAGAAACTCAAATTGACCCCACCTTGAGTTTATTTGGCATACAGTGGAACAGAGAAAAACTCTTGATAGGCTTTTAAGAGACTGCTTTTCTAGCTTACATCGACAAAAAGCATTCTGGGAATTTGGGCTACATCTCTTTTTCTGACCTGGCCTTGCTTGAAATGCTAATCGCACGCTGTGTGGCTTGCAAACCACGTTCACAGCATCACATCCTGAGCAAATTCAAACAACTGTGATTTATGCTATATTTTTTGCTTTTAAGTTTTTTAAAGATTTAAAGCAGTGGCTCTCAAGGGTGGCCTTTCGCAAAAGTCTCCTAAGTAAATATTTTAAAATTTTCCAATTTCACTTTCCAATACAGTAAATGTCAATCAATATAAGCCACATACAACCAAACTCTTTGAGGTCCTCTACCATTTTTTTTGAAAAGGAAAGGGGTCCCAACATTAAGTTGTTTTGAGAACCACTGACTTAAAGCAATGGGAAATTTAGGCACAGACCAGCAACCTGATAATTAAGTGAAGCGGTCACTAAGTAAAAGCACAAATGTGCTTGTGATCTTAACTTAGTTTTCCTTTTCTTTTTTTTTTATATGGACCGCACAGGTTGTAAATGCAAGGATTGGTGGTAAAGGTTTTTTTTTTCCACCCATCACCACTGTAACTGTGAATGGTCACTAAATGAGACAGTCGCTACATAAGGACTGCCTGTGCTAGCTTCAGATCATTAAATTCACCCTCTTTCTGCCAGATCTGTGTTGCTGTTCTCATTCACATTCCATAGGACAGGGGTTCTCAACCTTGGCAACTTTAAGACTTGTGGACTTCAACTCCCAGAATTCCTCAGCCAGCTTTGCTGGCTGAGGAATTCTGGGAGTTGAAGTCCACAAGTCTTAAAGTTGCCAAGGTTGAGAACCCCTGCCATAGGACATCACAGGAAAGACTGTGGCCAATTTCATACAGGTAGTCCTTGACTTACAAATATTCAATTAGTAACCGTTGAAAGTTACAACGGCACTGAAAAAAGTGACTTATGACAAGTTTTCGCACTTTATGAGCACTGCAGCATCCCATGGTCACATGATCAAAATTCGGACCTTTGGCAGCTGGCACGTATTTAAGACGGTTGCATTGTCCTGGGAATCATGTGATCACCATTTCTAACTTTCCTTCTGACAAGCAAACGGAAGCCAGATTCGCTGAATAACTACATGATTCACTTAACAACTCTGGCAAAAAAAAAAAAAAGAAAAGTTGTGGAACAAGGCAAAGCTCACTTAACAACTGCCTTGCTTAGCAACAGAAATTTTGGGCTCAATGGCAGTCGTTAAGTCGAGGACGACCTGTAGCTCGTTAGAAAAATGGAAATTGGAAGCAAGCTGCTACTGTTTGCGTGTCTTAATTTTTTACCCCTGAATCCCAGCATTCCGACCTTGGGATGATGCTGGGGGGGGGGTCTCTGGAAGAGTGGTGCTGGGGTTGTCAGTGGTCTCTGTGTTGCAACCTGCTAGGGATGTACACTAAAAGCACACACACACACACACACACACACACACACACACACACACACACGACATCACATTTACATGGCTCACTCACGTTAAGGACTCTTCGTGTTCTCCCAAGTTGTAATAGAGCTTGCTGAGCTTAAGGAAGGCGGCCCTGTTGTCATTCCGCAGCTTAGTGGTGGGCTTCAGGTCCATGATGGCCTTGTTGTAATCCCCAAGGTGGAGGTAGCACTCGGAGCGCAGCTCTTTGGGTGCTGGATCCCAAGGGGAGATCTGAAAGCAAGCCAGGGGGCAATTGATTTTCTCAATCTAATTGTGGTATCATCATCATCATCGGAAAGGACCTTGGAGGTCATCTAGTCCAACCCCCTGCTTAAGCAACAGACCCTATATCATTCCAGACAAATGGCTGTCCAGTCTCTTCTTAGAAGTCTCCAGTGATGCAGCACCCACAACTTCTGAAGGGACGCCTTCCCACTGATTAATTGTTCTCACTGTCAGGAAATTTCTCCTTAGTTCTAGGTTGCTTCTCTCCTTGATTAGTTTCCATCCGTTGCTTCTTGTCCTGCCGTTAGGTGCTTTGGAGAATAGGTTGACCCACCTTCTTCTTTGTGGCAGCCCCTCAGATATTGGAAGATTGCTATCATGCCACCCCTAGACCCTTCTTTTCACTAGACTAGACTTTATGCAATCTTACTAACCACATGTTCTCCAGATGTGCTGCAGCAGAGCACCAACGCCCAACAGTCTACAACCATCCAATCAATTTAGTGTTTGCAGACTGAACAAAGCCGCTGGAGAACCCACCACTTGGGGAACATTCCTCATTTCTGAAGGGAAAAAAAAAGTTTAAATATTGCCTGCAGGGCCTTGCGATCATGCGTGAAAATTGTATTGGTCTGCACTTCTGTTCTGCTGAATGTATCAGAATAAAAATACATCAAGAAATAAATTCTGCTTAACAATAGCAATAGCACTTTGATTTATATACCGCTTCATAGTGCTTTTCAGCCCTCTCTAAATGGTTTAGAGCAGTGGTTCTCAACCTGTGGGTCACGAACGACCCTTTGGGGGTCGAACGACCCTTTCATAGGGGACGCCTAAGACCATCGGCAAACACATATTTCCGATGGTCTTAGCCGTAAAGCATTCCCAAGAGCACGGGAGGGATTCAGCAAATAAAGCAAACACTGGGGAGCAGTCGCCAGAAAAGAAAGAAGCCGACGTCTCTCGCCTTCTCCCTCTGCGAAGCTGGGCTCAAGCCGCCAAACTAAGCAATTCCTGGCAACATGGCGGTGCAGAACGGGCGCAGAGAACCTTCTGCCGTCCCTCTCCTTCGGCTCGCCCGCAACTCCACCAAAAAGGCCTTGAGCCACGGTGGCGAGATTCGGCCGGCTGAGGGGGTCGCTCTAGCTCAGCGGTTCTCAACCTTTTTCAGGCCGAGACCCCACCTGTGCCGTCCATGCGCGGCGCGACCCCGAACTGCGCCACGCATGCGCGCGCGGCGGCCCAAACCGCGCATGCGCGGCGTGCGAGCGACGGCCTGAATCGCACATGCGCGGCGCGCGCACAACGGCCAAGGGGAAATGGGGAAAAAAATGGGGGGGGGGAAATGGCGGACTGCCGTGTTTGGCGACCCCCGTGAAACGGTCGTTCGACCCCAAATGGGGTCGCAACCCACAGGTTGAGAACCGCTGCTCTAGCTTGAGCAGGAGAGCCATCTCTATGCTCCAGGCATCCAAAGGACCGGCGCGCAAGGGTTGGAGCGGTCTCGGGAAAAGAGGAAGTAGGGAAAGAGGGTGAGCTTGAGCTCAGCAGACGATGGGTGGAGCGGAGCAGCAGCAGGATAGGGTGGGGCGGGGCTTCACGGCGCCCACGGGCCAGGCGCTGAGACTGGCAGTTTAGCAGCGACTCCCCTTTGTGTCTGGACTGAGAAAAGGGGAGCCGCTGCCAGCCAGCCAAGCCCAGCTGCCGGAGGCGGGGAGGCGACACGAGAATCCTCCTACACGAAGCCTTCGCGGCCACGAAAGGAAGGAGGGGGAAAACAGAAAGAAAGTGCATTTTTCCAAGGGCTGCCTAACAGGAAAGGCCTCTTTGTGCCGGGGCTGCTCGGAGCCCAGGAACTGGGAAGCCCTGATTTGCTGCTGCTGCTGCTGCTTCGTAGAAACACCAGGACTTTCTGCCCATTTCCTGGGTTGGAGTTATTTCCTTTTCTGCGTCCTTCCGTGTGTGTGGGTCGCGGCATTAGGAAGGTTGAGAACCACTGGTTTAGAGAGTCAATGTATTGCCCCCAACCATCTGGGTCCTCATTTTATTGATGGAAGGCTGAGTTAATCTTGAGCCGGTCAGGATCGAACTGCTGACAGTTGGCAGAATCAGCCTGCAATGCTGCATTCTAATCATTGTGCCACCAGGCCTCTTAACAGCCTTCTTAAGGACTTCTTCACAGAGCCCAGAAATGCTATGTGCACTACATTGCTGCTTTGAAAGGCCTGTGTTCAGACTTCAAAGCATCTAAATACCACAGACATAGTTGGGACCTATTTGACCTCAAACCAAACTACACATACTGATCCTTTTAGAATCCTTAGATTCTAGTGCCAGAGAGCTGTAAAACATGGAGATCATTTTAGGACAGCAGAAACGCCCAGGCAATATTTTCCTGCCGGTCACGTACCGCTAAACGACGTTAGCTTAGAGAAGATGAATTAAGAAGGTACCTCAATTACTCGATCCAGAAAACTGACTGCTCCCAGATAGTTTTTTTTCTGAAAAGCAGTCTGAGCTTCTTGCATGGAAAATTCTTGCTCCACGACCCTGGACAACTGGCTCTGGGCTTCTGTATCCTCTGGATTGCTCTTGAGCTGATGAAAGTGGTTTAAAAAAAAAAAGTTAAGTGATACATGCTGCATATAAAAGGATGCACATAGCTTGCATTCCTTTGTGCCATATATTAAAGAAAAATGCTCAGTTCAAACAGATCGGGACAGTGGGTTTGTTTATTTAGCAATGTTTCTATTCCGCCCAGCTCCAGAGACTCTTGGGTAGCCAGCGATTAATAAAACAGAAACTCATAAAATAACAACAATAATCACGGCACAATAAGGATGGGATCAAAGAAGAAATGACTGAAATGCCTGGGGGGGGGATAATCTTCAACTCTAGCTCTTAATCTGCCAATTTTTTCATTAAAAAAAAAAAAGAATCAGGGCTTTCTTGCTACAGGAAAACACCGGAGTTTGGGCACCGTATAGATTTCAGGGTGCTGAATATCTCACAGGAACAAGCATTTAAAACTCCCGCTTCCAGGACTACCTCCCATACCCTTGCTTGAAATGTCAACAGGAGAATGACAGCATCACTGTATGATGCATCAAATGGGATGGGTAGATTCCAACCTACGGTCCACATGTGGCTGGAGAAATACTCTAGTTATCTACTGGACTGATACTCTTAGTCACCACTCCTCCCCTATTTCAAAAAAGATATTTTCTGTAACACTCTGATTTTAATCCAAAAATCCAGGCTGTCAGCTATTGGTTACACCAGAGGCCTCCAACCTTGGCAACTTTAAGACCTGTGGACTTCAACTCCCAAAATTCTTCAGCCAGCTATGCTGAGGAATTCTGGGAGTTGAAGTCCACAAGTCTTAAAGGTTGCCAAGGTTGGAGGTCCCTGGGTTACACACTAATTACACAGGCAGTCCTCAACTTACATCGACAATTGGGACCAGGATTTCCCCGTCTAAGCAAGGTGGTGGTTAAATGAGACATGTCTGATTTTACATTCTTTTTTTTTTTGTCGCGTTAAATGAATCACTTCAGTTGGTCCAGTGAATCGGGTGGTCCTTGAGTGAATCTGGCTTTCTCCACTGATTTTTTGTCAGAAGCCAGTTGGGAAGGCTGGAAATGCCGATCACACGACCTTGGGAGGTTGCAACTGTTGTAAATGCATGCCGTAAATATACACATTCATATGTAGAAACTACAATATGAGTGTTCAGATTTTGATCAGTGACGGCGAGGATCCTATAACGGTTGTTAAATTATACCTTCGAACTGCCACTAAACAAATCATTGTGAGTGGATGACCTCTATAGCATGGCTTTTCAACCAGTGGTACGGGTACCACCTGTGGTACGTTGGCACCTGGCAGGTGGAACGCGACGATCCTAGAAAAGTGGTAGCGGGGGGAGGTGAACCGGTGGCAGCACCGCACAAGCCTGAGCGAGAGATGGCTGGAGCTGCAAGGCTGTCAGGGCTCAGTGGAAGCGCCAGGATCAGTGTCGCTTTCCAGCTGATCGGCATTTCTTTAGGGCTGTCAGGGCTCAGTGGAAGCACCAGGATCAGCACCAGGCTCCAGCTGGAGCTCGGTGCTGATCCTGGTGCTTCTGCTGAGCCCTGAAGAAACACCAATCAACTAGAAAGCAGCACTAATCCTGACACTTCTGCTGAGCCCAGAAGAAGTGCCGATCAGCTGGAATGTTGCAGCGTCTCCAGGGTCTTATGATTTACATTCAGATGCTTGGCAACTGACTCATATTTATGATGGTCAGAGTGTCCCAGGGTCATGTGAAGTGACCAAAAGCTGCTGCAACCACCCAACAGACGGGGCAAATAAAAACCAAACACCCCCCCCACCCCACCCCTGCTGCCAATCCTCAACAGAAATGCTCACAGCAATGAAAACCTTGGACAGGAGGAAGAGCACTGCTGGGCAGGCAGGCAGGTGTCTTGCTCGGCTGTGGCTTGGGGAGCACTTTTTTCAGTGCCATTGTAACTTTGAACAGTCACTAAGCAAACTGTTGTAAGTCGAGGACTACCTGTACTTTATCACTTTTTTCTTTTTTTGGTCATCAAATTTTTGACACCTTGCTAGGCGACTGGTGGTACTCGGATGTTGCCATTTCCTAAAAGTGGCACAATGGGTGAAAAGGTTGAAAAGCCCTGCTCTATAGCACCATCTCCTGGACAAATGCATTCAGGTGGTTCTCGACTTACAACTTAGTGGACTGTGTGAAGTTAACAATGGCACTGAAAAAGGCGACACGATCGTTTTTCACACAGCATCCCCATGGTCCACTTGATCAAAATTCAGGTGCTGGGAAACTGGCATGCATTTATGATGAATGTAGGGTCTTGGAGTCATGTGATCCCCTTTTGCGACCTCCTGACAAGTGAAATCAATGGGGAAGCCAGGTTCACTTCACAACCACGTTACGAACAACAATGCACCTGCATTTTGCACGACTGTCGCAAAAAAGGCCATCAGATCGGGGTGAAACTCACTTAACTGTCTCGCTTAGCAATGGAAATTTTGAGCTCAATTGTAGCCGTAGGTCCGAGGACTACCTCTACAAGTAGTCCCCAACTTACGATCTCAACTGAGCCCAAAATTTATGTTGCTAAATGAGAAATTTGTGAAGTGAATTCTGCCCCATTTTTACGACTTTTCTTGCCACGCTGGTTAAGTGAACCGCTGCAGTTGTTAAATTAGTAACACGGTCATTAAGGAAATCTGGCTTTGACTTTGCTTGTCATTAAGACTGCAAAAGGAGATCACATGACCCTGGGACACTGTAACCGTCACAAATGTGAGTCAGTTGCCCAAGCAACTGGGGCCGCTGCAATGATCATAAGTGTGAAAAATGGTCATATGTCAGTGCTGTTGTAACTTTGAAGAATCACCAAGCGAAGTGTTGTTGAGGACTACTTGGATATAAGAAGGCTGAAGTTGTTGCTTCCAAGGAATGGTGTTTCTGACGCACAGGTCAAAAGAACGACACCTGGATATCTTCAAACTCTACTCAGCCACCTAGGGAATATGAACTCCTTAGCTGTTTCTAGAGACAGGTATTTTCCTTACCATGGCTTCAAAATCTTGTTTTGCTTCCTGGGTGTGCCCTTGTTTGAGAAGGATGTTGCCTCTCTGAAGCCGGGCCTGTGGAAGTGGAGAAGATCAGATCCTTCACAGCCAACTAACTTCCCCAAATTAGAACATGGCCTGTTTTTTTTTTTTTTTTAAATACCAGGTCAACACCTTGGAACCAGAATAAACCCATTTTCCCTTAAGAAACCGTTGCAGCTTAATGTCAGCTTCGACAAAAGAGAAAAAAGGGTGACGGTGAGAACTTACCGCCAGGAAGTCTGGCTTGAGTTCAATTGCTTTCGAGAGATCCGGCAACGCTGATTTAAACTTGCCCATAGCCAGGTAAATGGTGGCTCGTTTGTAATAGGTAAGGTAATTTTTCGGATCAATTTCTGGGGGAGGAAAAGAAATCAGCCACAGTGTCAATGTCAGCTGCTACCCCACGCTTGCTGGTGCTTCGTTACCATGCAGTGACAATCTGTCATGGACTCTGGGGAGGGCGGGTGGGAGGAGGGATGCTTGGGGGAAAGAGAAAGTAACTGCTGTATCTCCAGGAGATGCTGCTTCAAAGTCACCTGGCTGGGAGAAGAAGCAACTGCATACCAACCGAAGTTTGAAGTGCCCTTTCTGAAAAACATCTTAGTTGAAACTTGATTGGTCATGGTGGGGGCAGCAACAGGAGGCAATTAAAGGAGGGAAAAGTTGAACTTAGGGATTTTGCTGTGCGATTCTCAGTTCTGGCTATGCATGACTTCTAATAAAACTATACTTTTCTCAACAAATGGAGCCAAGGATCATTTCTGTTTAGAGGTTTAAGGGTGGGCAGTCACTGTCAGTCATTGTATATCTAACAGGAAGGCAGGCTAACAGATAACCTTGCTAGCATTCTAAACTAACCAACCTTCATTTGTGATGTGCAACACACACACACACACACAAAAACCCTAGCACAGAAACACATAATGCAGTCTCTCACTGGGTGCTCCTGCCTGAGAATGCAAAATCCTCCCCTGATTCATCTTGCAAAAGGCACAATGCAGAAATGGCTACATCTTACTGCAGCAGGAACCACCAGGGGCGGCTCAAGCAGTCTTGAACTGAACCTCATCAGAAGATCCTGTGGTCATTGTGTTGCTATTTGACTTTCTCTACTGCATTATTGTGAAGTTTAAGAAAGGGGGTGGAGAAGGAAATTGCACCCTGTGATAAAGGATTAAACATCTCAATAAAAAGATTGAGAGTAGCTACTGAAGGAAAGGAACCTTGCTATTTATCTAATCAAATTTGTGGAAGGGGAAAACAATTTGCTTTGAAGGAAGCACTATGCAGGTTTTTTTTCTGCCAGAAACACGGCCTGTTTTTTTAAAAAAAAAACATTTTCCTTTTCGGACAGTTTGTATTTCACATCAGAAGATTTTAAAAGTGCTTGAAGTTAAAATAATATTTTTTAAAAAATAAATAGATCCAGGTCCTGGCAGCCAGGCCAACTTTTTAGCTTTTTACTTTTTTCCTATTAAGCCTGACTACAACACTGTAAAAACACACTGATCCTATTACGTAGCAGATCTGCCTGTTTTGTAACTATTAATGGTCAATAAGAGATCATCTTTCTTTGCTGAAGAACAGAATAGACATGTTCCAGTTCAGTTCATCTAGTTCTCCTTTTTTCAAACTGCCTGGGCTGATTCCTGTATCTTTAAATAACTCCTACTAAGAGATCTGTCAGTTCCTTTTCACAGCCTCTACCCCAGAGAAATTGGACAGTGCCCCAGTGTTAATGTAACTGAATCAGCCAATGCTGCTCTTTTTCAATAGGCAGCTGGCGTCTTAAACTGGTCTTCCAAAGCTGGTACTCACCCACTGCCGAATGATAGTGTGAGAGGGCTTCGGCCAGCTGCCCAGCAGCCAGTAGCTTCCGACCCATTTCTAGATGGTTGTCAATCTCAGCTTGTCCAGCAGCCAACAAACCTGGAAGACATGAAGTCATTCAGGAAATGAAGAGCTAAGAAGCATTTCTCAATGATGGTAATTTTAAGATGTCTGGACTTCAACATCTTTGCCAACAGCATGTTGCCTGGGGAATTCTGGGAGCTGAAGGCCTCACGTGCTGCATGGGGAATTCTGGGAGTTGAAGTCCACACACCTTAAAATGGCTGAGAAACACTGACCTAGATCCTTGATATATTCTTAGAAAGCTGGTGATACAAAAAATTATTTTGCAAACACCAAAGATGTCACCTCGCTAATTTCCTTCCTTCCTTCCTTCCTTCCTTCCTTCCTTCCTTCCTTCCTTCCTTCCTTCCTTCCTTCCTTCCTTCCTTCCTTCCCTCCCTCCCTTTTTGAGGAATCCCTTTCTCTTGAAAGTCACTCTGGGTGCTTCATCCTTAGTAGAAACCAATTATGAAAATACAAGAATAAAACCAGCCATATTAGGGACAAAAGTAGGCTTAACATATATATAGCATTATTGTGTTGAGTTTGTACACTGTCCTGTCTCGGTAATCTGTGGAAAGAGACTGGCTTAATGAACCTTAGTGAGGTCGGGGCCATATGGATTTCGGGTGGATGCTAATAAAAGGATGAAAAAGCACTTTCTTTGGGGGTTTGTAGATTGTTGCTCTTTCATGAGAACCACAAGAGCTCCTTTCCTTTGACTAGTCAGTGCTGAGCAAGATTTGAAAGACTGCAGTTAGGAAATAATACTAAAATGTGCTCAAATCTGAAAACTATCTATTGTAATGTGAACACACTTTTTCATGCTATTTGTTCCTTAGAGGTTCTCCTGCATTTGCTCTAGACCCCTTCTGCCTTTCTGTTTAGAAGAAGAATGCAAGTGACGAACTCTTTCCATTCCCCACCATCCAGTCAGAGCTGAAGAAGCTTTTTGGATGAGAAACAAAACATCTTCAAAGAAAAACAAAAAAGTTCAGTTGTCTCTTGAAAATGCATCCAACTATGATTTGGATGACTGAGAATCTCCATAGACTTTTTGTTTAGAGGTCCACTAAAAATTTAGATCAAGTTTCTGAAGTTTCTAATTTGAACCATTCTATTTAATTTAACTATACTAAATTAGCTGTTTAGTTATAAAAACTTTACTATTTTTTATTGTAAAGTGGTTACCTGCTTGATATCTCCCTACCAAGGATATTCTCTGCTTATAGCCCAGGTTTTGATGGATCTAAGCTGCAACTTTGTACAGCCCAGTTTAGTGAACATTTATTTCTCTCCTATTCTGGGTTTTTAAATATGACCACAGGTAGTCCTCAATTTAAGACCATATTTCTTTTGCTAAGCAAGACATTCGTTAAGTGAGTTCTGCCCCATTTTATGACCTTTCTTGCCATAGTTTTTAAGTGAATCACTGGAGTTGTTAAGTTAGTAAGACAGTTTTTAAGTGAATCTGGCTTCCCCATTGACTTTATTTGTCTCAAGGTTACAAAAGGTGATCACGTGACCCTGGGACACTACAGCTGTCATAAATATGAGTCATTTGCCAACCGTACTGAGTTCTGCTCGCCTGATTATGGGGATGCTGCAATGGTCACAAGTGTGAAAAATGGTCATAAATCACATTTTTAGTGCCATTGTTAACTTTGAATGGTCACTAAATAAACTGTTGTAAGTTAAGGACTATCTGTTTAAGGATAATCGTTATACAGAGCGAATGGGTTCACAGAGGTCAGTCCCACGGGACAGAGAGGAGATCACTAAGGACTAGGAACATGCTAAGGTTTAAAGGGAAGATATCAAGAGAGGAGGATTGGGAAAGAAGAGGCGGAGCCAGCCAATCACGTTGCCCAGAGGGGGAGGTCCTCTCGAGGAATGACTGGGCGGAGCTTGCCAAGCAAGATAAAGGGGTATTTGGAGCAAAAAGATTGACAGGAAACGACTGTGGCAACAAGGGCCAGGGTAAGTGGAAGCTTGGTTGCTACGGTCAAAAAGGAAATGGAGGTGGACTCCGGTTGCTATGGTTACCTGGCAACTGTAGATCCAACAAGACGCACAGCAACGAAGCGGCCCACAGCAGCCTCTTCTCACAGTTGACCGGACCAAGCCCAGGACCCTCCGCGCTTCGCCCAAGCAGCCCCAGGCTGCGCCACACCGGCTGCTGCCCGGACTCCATGTCCCAGCTCCGGAACCCGCTCTTAGTTCCGCATCCGTTTTCAGGTCGCTGACAGTTCTTTCCGGCCCGCTGCTCGTCTCTCTATCGTTCGAGTGTGAAGATATGGCCGTTCTAGGATGACCAGTCTCTCTCGTCGCAACCAACCGCCGTCCAAGGAAAGAGGGGAGGATGGGAATGGAACAGTGGAGCCTGCTTAGCCAATCACCGCACTCTTCTTGGAGAGCCTAGAACTTCACTGGCCAATCAGAGCTAGAGCAGGCGCGGCTGAGAATCGGAAGACGGTGCTTCTTCGCGGGGGAAAATTTGCAGAATTCGAAACGAGGTGAGGTTTTCAATCACGTGGTGCAAAAAAAAAAAAGTGGGATTCCTGGATGTGATCGGTGGGGAGATATTTGCAAGGGATTTTGCAAACTGGAAGAAGGGGAATTACCATATGCATTATTTTAATTAACAGCCAGTAATAATATTTTGAAGATGCCTAATTATTTCCAGCAGAAGCAGAGGAACGAGGAAAAGCACTTGACGAAGAATGTAGTTCCTGAGCCTGTGCAGAGCGCCTCTCCCGTCCTCTCCTCAAGACTCTTCCATTGAAAGCAGGAGCTTTCAAAAACTGAGTAGGAGCCAAGATAGATCATTCTTAACCTTGTGCAGTGTTAAAAAAAATACTAATAATAAGACGGGCAGCTCTTTTAAGGTTGGCATTTCCTGTTCCCCCCCCCCCTTTTTTAACAATATAACTTAAAAACCTTGTGCTTGAAGTTAAATGAGCCAAGGGTTGGAAGACTATTGTGTCACTACTGGAATGAGGGTTCTGTCCTTTTCGAGTTGTGAAACCTTTTGGAATGAGTGGGAAGCTGCCTCCCGATCTTGGGGGGAAAAATCATGGTTGTTTAAAATTTAAAAATGTAAATTCAGCCTCATGGTGAGCTAGACGGCAAATAAATTTAACAAATAATAAATAATTTTTAAAAATTTTAAATGGTAGCTGCATTTATATCAATCCACACATCCTGGAACCAAATCTGAAATTGTAAGCTGTGGGCAAGGCTTGCCTTATTTCTTTAAAACTGGCATAATGTTTAGAATGTTCTTTTAACATTTTGGGAAAGAAGGAAACGATGGGAAGGAAGGTGAACAATATGACTAATGCTTTAACAATCATTCTGTATTTAATCTTGGATCATCTCTTTTGTTCCGAGAGAATGTAATAAGGATGGAGCCGGATTCCAAACGACGGAAGACAGTGGAGCCCAACGCTGCCTCTTCTTGGGAAGTGCAGCCTGTTCTTTCAGAGCAGGAATCACAGGGCATTAGGCTCATGCCGGTCTATGCTGCCCCTGTCCTGGATAAGAAAGAGACCTGTCGCCTGGTCAAAGAGATCTCTGCTGTCTATCCGTTGAGTGACTATCCTCATTTGAAACGTATCCGGGCCTGTCTCTCTGCAGGCAGCTCTCACCCGCTGGAGATGATCTTATGCCTTGCAGGCCTCAATGGAGAGCAGGCCAGCTTGCAGTCTCTCGCTGAACTCTTTCCCAGTGGCCAAGTAGACTTCTGTGGTTTGGGGAAACCTTTCTTGGTTCACGTGCCAGCCTGTGCGCCTTTGACTCGTCCCCAGTATGAGGAAGCTGTGTCACACTGGCCTGTCTCCTTCCACGAAAACAAGCGGATCAGCCAAGCTTTGAAGGGCTGTCTTTTCTCCCCCCTGGAAAGAAATCGCATGCAGAGTTACATGGAATTGGCCATCCAAGCAGCGAGGCAGGGAGCGAGGCAGGGTATGGAGCCCATAGGAGCTGCCGTGGTGGACCCGGCCACTGGCCGAGTTCTGGCTGTTGGTCATGATTGTAGAGAGGGCTCCAACCCACTTCTCCATGCTGCCATGGTCTGCATTGACTTGGTGGCTCACAGCCACGGAGGGGGAGCTTACGGCTTCAAAGATTATCCTGCTTGCACTTTTCTTCGTGCGGACAACACTGCCCAATCGCCTCCTTCTCTTGAGGATGGCCTTCCGTACATTTGCACCGGGTACGACATATACTTAACTCGGGAACCGTGCCTGATGTGTGCCATGGCGCTAGTGCACTCCCGCATCCAGCGGGTCTTCTATGGAACGCCATCCCCTCAGGGGGCCCTGGGCACAACACACCACATCCACAACCGGAAGGACCTCAATCACCGCTATGAAGTCTTCCGAGGCATTCTGGAAGATCAGTGTAAACGCTTGTCGCGGCTTTACGATCACAAGGAATTGGCGTGAGAGAGAGTTTCTAGTGGGAATGTCTATGGAGCTTTTAAGTCATCCAGGTCATGGTTCTCCCCAAAGGTGCTTTTTCACAAGGCAACTGGATTTTCTTGTTTCTCTTTGAAGACATTTCGCTTCTCATCCAAGAAGCTTCTTCAGCTCTCTCTAGTGCAGGGGTAGGCAACCTTGGCTCTTCTACCCCTGGTCTAGTGGGAAGCTTCTTACTTTTGATGCTTCTGGCGTTGGTGTATTGTATGTTTTTGAAAAACGATCTCGGAAGGATGGTTTTGTGTTTCTGGCGATTACAGGGAATCTTTGACTTAAAACCATTTGTTTAATGATGGTTCAAAGTTACAACGGCACTGAAAAAAGTGACTTATGACCGTTTTAGCATCCCCCATAGTCCAGTGATCAAAATTTGGATACTTGCCAACAGGTTCATATTTATGACGGTTTAAGTGTCTTGGGGTCATGTGATCCCCTTTTGGGACCTTCAGACAAGCAAAGTCAATGGGAAAGCCAGATTCGCTTAACAACCGTGTTACTAACAACTGCAGTGATTCACTTAACAACTGGGGCAAGCAAGGTCATAAAATGGGGCAGAACTCACTTATAAACAAACTACTTCGCTTAGCAAACGAAATATTGGACTCAATTGGGATTGAGGACTACCTGTAAAACGTTGGACCTTGAGATCAGCAGGTGAGAGAGCCAAAATATAGGCCACCATAATGTAGGATGGAGATAAGCAAAAGCCAGTTTGTTATAGTGGATAAGGCACCAAGTTAGAAACTGGGAGGCTGTGAGTTCTAGTCCCGTCTTATCTGTGAAAGCCAACAGGGTAACTTTGGGCCAGGCCCTCTCTCTCAGTCCAACCTACCTCATAGGGTTGTTGCTCTGGGGAAAACAAGAGGAGGAAGGATTTGTTAGCAGGCTTGAGTTATTTGTAAAAATTATAAAGGTGGGATGCAAATAAATAAATAAACAAGGTCATAGCAATGCTGAAATAGGACGAGATGTCGAAATGCCCTGAATGTATGGTAGAATGGTTATGGTTTTTATTTTGTTTTCCATGTGCAACAAATTGTGACTTTGCTAACCCTAAATTTAAATCGTAAGTAACGTTTTTTTTATTCTTTACTGTTAATTTTTCATTAGTACACATATAGAAAAATTATGTTAAAATTTTTTCATTGCCCTATTTCTGGTGAGCTGGAACCAATTACCCTATTTTCCCCAAAAATATCACTTTGAATGGGACAAATTCAAGCATTTGTGAGATTCATTAACCACACCACTCAAGACCTACCTTTATGTTGCTGCTGCCTTACACAGGTGCCTGCTTGCTTTTAATTCAACAATTACAATGACTTGGGATGACTCTGTTGGGATTGTATAACCAACAGAACTGGTGTTTTCCACTTTTCCCAGGACAATCTCCCCGAAGAGGCAATCTATAGCAGGAGTTGTAGAGCTAATTATTTTGCTTTCTACTTTTATTGCGTAAAAATAGAACGAAATAATGTTTAACATCTGTCCTGATCACATTCATAACCTTATGAAGGAGGGAGGGACGGCCTGTATGTGCCTGAACAGAATCCTGCTTGTTCACAAAATTTATAAAATGTGGATCTATCCACTCATATTAGCCAAGCTGCTGTGACTGGATATATATCAGACTACTTACTGTACAGGTATTCCTCGATTTAATGACCGTTCAGTTAGCAACCAAAGATACAATGAATCTGTCCAAGGCTATAGGTCTGGTGGCGAACCTATGGCACGTGTGCCACAGATGGCACTCAGAGCCCTCTCTGTGGGCATGCGTGCCTTCACCCCAGTTCTAGGCCTTCAGCTGGGTTTTATAAAACCTTTTTGCTTTAGGCCTCTGCCGTCGTGTGCCCCCCAAAAAAGGTTCAATCAATCAATTTCAGCTTCTGGGGGAAAAAAAGATCTCGTAAAGTTGGAATTGATTGAACTTTTTAGTCCCGCCCAGTCTGCCATTACCACTGCGGCCACGCCCACCCAATGGGCCACACCTGCCCTCGGCCACACCCACCCAATGGGCCACACTCACCCGGCACCCAACAATACATAAGTGGGTTTTGGGTTGCAGTTTGGGCACTCGGTCTCTAAAAGGTTCACCACTACTGTTATAGGTAATCCTCGACCATTAATTTAGCGACTGTTCAAAATTATAACAGCACTAAAAAAAAGCGATTTATGACCAGTTTTCACACATATGACCATTGCAGCACATGATCAAAATTTGGACGCTTAGCGACTGGCTCATCTTTATGATGGCCGCAATGTCATGAGGTCACGTGACCTTACAAGCAGAGTTAATGGGAAAGCCAGATTCACTTCACAACCATGTTACCGAATTTAACAACTGCAGTGAATCCCTTAATATCTATGGCAGGAAAGAAAGGTCGTAAAGTGGGACAAAACTCACTTAGTAAAGTGTCTTGATTTAGCAATGAAAATTTTGGGCTCTGGTGGTCGTAGGTGAAGAGCTACCTGCACTTACAATTCAGATTTGAAGTTCTGGCGGTCGTGCCCCACCCCTGCTGATGTCATGTGATTACAGTTTTGGTGCTCGGCAATTGGCCCAATTTTATGGCTGTTTGCAGTGACCTGTGGTCACGTGACAGTGACGTACAATGTGTTTTGCTGGAAACTTTTTTTACTTCTGGTTTCTGGCAAAAAGTCATCCATTGCCGACAATGGATTCGCTTTACAACCACTGTATTTGTTTAATGACCGTCACAGAAAAGATTGTGAAATCAGACATTGTCACTTGATTAATTCCAGGCTCAAACTGCAGTCGTAA
This sequence comes from Bothrops alternatus, assembly GCA_034064705.1. NCBI lineage: Eukaryota > Metazoa > Chordata > Lepidosauria > Squamata > Viperidae > Bothrops > Bothrops alternatus. Next base: position 3,909,179 of record JARGCV010000182.1, on the reverse strand, counting down.
ATCAAGGAGTATCTGTATTCTGAAAAAAATGTATCTTGAGTCTTACATGTTGGAGGATGGATGGAAAGCAAACATTGTGTCGTCTAGCTGTCCTTTTGGGGTGCCTGCTGATGCTGTAGTGACCTTTGACTGATTAATTCTGAAAGTATTTGGAGAGACATTTCATGCCAATAAGCGATCCATATTCATATATTTCTTCTGCAGTCCTAAAATGATCTGAGCTTCTTGATTTTAAAAGGCTATATGCGAACCCTTTGTAAGAAAATAAATAAAGTTATAAAGCAAAAAAGGAAAGATTGCAATCAATTATTTAAAAAAAAAAGAAGAAACAATTAGGGCAGCCCATGAAATGATAGGGAAGTCCAAGAAAAGGGAGGGAAACAGATAAATCTAATTGGCTGACACCAGGGCAGAATGACCTCACCATTAAGTAAATATTTCACTGAAGTATTTCATATTTATCTTAATGTTTAACCAAAATATTTTAATATGTGGGAGCCGAAGTCCAAGGATCTTAAAAGTTGCTGTGTTCAAGAGACAATGTGGTTTTGGTATTTGTGAATCAGAATTATATATGCCCCTCCTTGAGTAGTCCTGGACTTACAACCGTTTGTTTAGTGACTGTTGGAAATTACGATGGTACTGAAAAAAGAGACTAATGATCATTTTTCACACTTACGTCTGTTACAGCATCCCCATAGTCACGTGATCAAAATCTGAACACTTGGCAACAGGCTCATTTATGACAGTTGCAGTGTCCCCCGTGGTCAGATTATCCCTTTTTGCAAAGTCAGTGAGGAAACAGATTCACTTAACAACTGGCAAGAAAGGTCATAAAGTGGGGCAAAATTCAGTTAGCAACTGTCTCACTTAGCAACAGAAATGTTGGACTCAATTGTGGCCGTAAGTTGAGGACTACCTGTAGTGAGTATCTCCTCTGCCTCTTTAATTTCATCTTTGTCAGGGATTGGAATAATTAGATTAGAGTAGAATAAAAAGAATGGGAAGGGACCGTGGAGGTCTTCTACATAAGAACATAAGAACATAAGAAGAGCCATGCTGAATCAGGCCAAAGCCCATCGAGTCCAGCATTCTGTGTCACACAGTGGCCCACCAAATGTACATGGGGATCTTGAGCAGAAAGAGAAGGCAAAACCCTCCCTTTCCCTTGACCCCCAACAAATGGTACTCAAGGGAATCCTGCCTGCCTCAACCAACATAGAGGCGGCACATGGACATCTGTTTTAATAACCACCAATACACTTTGCATCCATGAATCTATCTAGCCCTGCCTTGAAGCTGTCAAGGCTGACAGCTGTCACGACCCCTTCAGGAAGTGAATTCCATAAATCAACGACCCTCTGGGTGAAGAAATATTTCCCTTTATTTGTCCTCACTTTCTTAGCTATAAGCTTTAGGGAGTGCCCCCTTGTCCTGGTATTGTGTGATAGAGAAAAGAATTTTTCTCTATCCACATTTTCTATCCCATGCATGATTTTATACACTTCGATCAAGTCACCCCTTAAACGCCGTCTTTCAAGGCTGAAGAGACCAAGGCGTTGCAATCTGGTTTCATAAGGGAGGCGCTCCATTTCCTTGATCATTCTTGTTGCCCTTTTTTGCACCTTTTCCAGTTCCATTATATCCTTCTTGAGGCGCGGTGACCAGAACTGTACACAGTACTCCAAGTGTGGTCTCACCATCGATTTGTACAGAGGCAATACAACACTTGCTGACTTATTTTCGATTCCTTTCCTAATCATGCCAAGCATGGAATTTGCTTTTTTTACTGCTGCTGCGCATTGGGTTGACATCTTCATCGAGCTGTCCACCAAAACCCCAAGATCCCTTTCCAACCTGCTCAGGCAGGAAACCCTATATACCAGGGGTATGCAACCTTGGCTCTTTTGTGACTCGTGGACTTCAACTCCCAGAATTCCTGAGCCAGCCGTGCTGAGGGGAAAGGGAGAAGTTTCCAAGGTGAGCCATGCTGGCTCAGGAATTCTGGGAGTTGAAGTCCACGAGTCATAAAGGAGCCAAGGTTGCCTACCCTTGCTATATACCATTTCAGACAGGTGGTTCTTAAAAACCTCCAGTGTTGAAGCCTTCACAATTTCTGGAGGCAAGTTGTTCTACTGGTTAATTGTTCTCACTGTCAGGAAATTTCTTCTTAAATTCTAGGTTCCTTGTCTCCCTGATTAGTTTCCACCCATTGCTTCTTGTCCTGCCCTCAGGTGCTTTGCAGAATAGCTTGACTCCCTCTGCTTTGTGGCCACCCCTGAGATATTGGAACACTGCTATCATGTCATCCCTCATCCTTCTCTTCATTAAACTAGACCAGCGGTTTTCAACCTTTTTCAGGCTGAGACCCCACCTGCGCGGCCCATGCGCGGCGCGACGGCCCGCACTGCACATGCGCGGCGCGATGGCCCTAACCGCACATGCGCGGTGCGACGGCCCGAATCGTGCATGCGCAGCACGCGCGCGATGGCCGAGGGGAAATGAGGGAAAAAATGGCGGACTGCCGTGTTTGGCGACCCCCGTGAAACGGTCGTTCGACCCCAAATGGGGTCGCGACCCACAGGTTGAGAACCGCTGAACTAGACATACCCAATTCCAGCAACCGTTCCTTACATCTTTTAGCCTCCAGTCCCCTAATCATCTTTGCTGCTCTTCTCTGCACTCTTTCTAGTGTCTCAACATCTTTTTTACATCGCGGTGAGAAAACTGGATGCAGTATTCCCAAGTGTGGCCGTCCTCCTCAAAGCCTTTATAACCAGGATCTCCAAACTTGGCAATTTTGAAGAGCTGTAGACTTCAACTCCCAAACTGCTGGCTGGGGAATTCTGGGAATTGAAGCCCACCAGTCTTAAAGTTGCCAACTTTGGAGACCCCCCCCCTTCCATTTTTTAACGTTAACAGAACAAACAGAATATAATGTAAATGTATTGGGAAGCAGAGACTTGACGTTAAGGTAGATAAGAAAATCCTCCTTTTCCCGTAGAAAGCAGAGTGGCGCAGCGGAAGCGTGCTGGGCCCATAACCCAGAGGTCGATGGATCGAAACCATCCTCTGCTATATTGTGTTCTCTTTTTTTTTTTTCTCTTCTCGAAACCTTGAATTTACAAGCTGGCGACCTTTGGATATACACCCTTTTATAAAACTTTGCAACTTGCCTATTCCCCGTTAGGAGAAACAAACAAACAAAAAAAATCTTGGCTGGATTGCGGAAATTACAGGCAATGAACGCTTTAAGAAGATGTATGTATGTATGTATGTATGTATGTATGTATGTATGTATGTATGTATGTATGTATGTATGTAAGTAAATAGATAGATAGATAGATAGATAGATAGATAGATAGATAGATAGATAGATAGATAGATAGATAGATAGATAGATAGATAAATAAATACGAGTTTTATTGCTATTTAACGAAAAAAAACACCCACAAGGATCACCTCTCCCCTTGTTTTGCGTGGGTGTGATTCGGGGCTCTGAGACGAGGGACACGTAGTTGGGCTAGGGGTGGGTGGAGGAGGAGGATGGGAGCTGTAGTTGCGAGGCTTCTGGGTTGCCAATGGGAGAAAGGGGAAGTCTGGCGCAGCCTTAGAGCCTTGGCTGCATGATTAAAGAAAAACAAATGTGGGTATCTTTTAATAAAATGCATCATGCGTTCGGGATTTCAAAGTCTTCGCTGGAGAGGCTGGAAAAGCTAACCAAAAGAAAGGCACAAGACAACATTTATTGGAAAAAAAAATTGATCGCCCGAACAGGGACTTGAACCCTGGACCCTCAGATTAAAAGTCTGATGCTCTACCGACTGAGCTATCCGGGCTCTTGGCAAGGTTGGTTCACTGGACTCCTGTAGTGCAACTCAAACTCCCGATGTATTTTCTTGCTTTGTTTTTTTTTAAAAGGGATAGAAGGGAATATTCCATAGGATTTTTCAATTCTCTGAGGGTCGATTTTGAACCGGGAATCCAAATGATTCGTAAGATGTGCAACGGGGAAAAGAGCAATACATTAAACAACAAGGCTGCAAAAAGAACCAGGCAGAGGAAGAATCATGAATCAAAATAGAGCTGGAAGGGACCTTGGAGGTCTTCTAGTCCAGCCCCCTGCTCAACTTTAACCTTAACTTTAACTTTATTTAAATTTCTATGCCGCCCTTCTCCTGAGACCCAGGGCGGCTTGCAACAATAATACAATAAAATTTAATTTACCAATGACAATCAACCATCCAATCGAAAACACATTCATTCAATCCGAAACACATTCATACAACACACAATCCAATCAACACACAGTCACTGATGGAGGCACATTCCTAGGCCCAGGGGCAGAGTACAGTTCATACGCCCCAAGCCTGTCGGCATAAATAAGTCTTCGGTAATTTCCGGAAAACTAGGAGGGAGGAAGCAGTGCGAACCTCAGAGGGCTGGGGCAGCGACGGAGAAGGCCCTTGCCCTAGGCCCCGCCAGATGACATTGCCTAATAGATGGGACTCGTAGGAGGCCAACCCTATGTGCCCTAACCGGTCGCTGGGATTCATGAGGCAGGAGACGGTCCCGCAAGTGACCTGGTCCATTGACATAAAGGGCTTTATAGGAGATCCTACCTATACCATTTCAGACAAGTGACTGCCCAGTTTCTTCTTAAAAACCTCCAGTGATGAAGTACCCACAAGTTCTGGAGGCAAGCTGTTCCACTGGTTAATTGTCCTGGCTGTTAGGAAGTTTCTCTTTCATTCCAGGTTGCTTCACATCCTTGATTAGTTTCCATCCATTCTTTCTTCTCTTGCCTTCTGGTGCTTTGGAAAATAAGTTGACCCCCCCCCTCTTCTTTGTGGCAGCCCTCAAATACTGGAATACTGCTATCATGTCCCTCCCACCCCCCCAATCCTTCTTGCCTCTAGACTGGCCATTACCCAGTTCCTGCAACCGTTCTTCATACGTTTTAGTCTCCAGGCCTTTGATCATCTTAGTTACTCTTCTTTGCACTTTTTCCAAAGTCTCAACATCTTTTTTTGGAACGTGGTGACCAAAGCTGGATGCAGTATTCCACGTGTGGTCACAATAACTATAAGGAGAGTAACAATAACCATAAGGAGCCAATGAGGTTTGCCTTAGCAGGATGGCTAAGAGTTGGACGGCTTTTTGTGCAGATCACAGTTGTTTCTGAAGCCTGGGTGTTGATTTCTTTTTTCTTTTTTTAATCTTTTTTATTAGTTTTTTCCCCCCATATATGTAAATTTTCCAATCAACAAATTGTCTGAAATTTACTAAACTAATACATATTCAATTCCTAATCCTTGCTTCTTTTCTCTAACCAAGTATAAAATAAGTTCCAAATTTGATAATGGACTGTATCTTCTTTGTCTTTTAACCTCATGGTTAATCTGTCCATTTCTGCACATTCCAAGATCTTCCTGATTATTTCTTCTTCTTGTGGCAAAGTTTCATTTTTCCAATATTGTGCAAAAATTATTCTTGCTGCTGTAGTAATATGTAAAATTAAATATAATTTCTGATTATTAGTCTTTTCAGGTGTAATGCCTAATAAAAAGAGTTCTGATTTAAAATCCACCCGTTCATCCAATATTTTTTCTAACCACATGTGTATATTTTTCCAATAAACCCTTGCCTTCCCACATGTCCACCAAATTTGATAGTATGAGCCTATATTATGTTTACATTTCCAACATTTATCTGACATATTTTTAATGGGCGTTGATTTCTGCTCAAAACAGAGATGGATGCATAGATGCTGAACGTTTAGAGTTATGAAAAAAAAACACCTGACATTTTAAAGAAAAAGGCCCTTGTTTTAATGGCCAAACGTTGACAGATAAACTCTGCCATCGGTTTAATCCGAGCAACGCCTGCTCCATTTGTTTCTTCTTCAAGTCAGAATAACAGAATAACAGAGTTGGAAGGGGCCTTGGAGGTCCTCTAGTCTAACCCTCTCCTCAAGCAGGAGACCCTATATACCATTTCAGACAAAAATGACTGTGCAATCTCTTCTTGAAAGCCTCCAGTGATGGAGCACCCACAATTTCTGGAGGCAAGTTGTTCCACTGGTTAATTGTTTTCACTATTAGGAAATTTATCCTTATTTCTAGGTTGCTTCTCTTCTTGATTGGTTTCCATCCATTGCTTCTTGTCCTGCCTTCCAGTGCTTTGGAGAATAGGTTGACCCACCCCCTCTTCTTTTTGGCAGCCCCCTCAAATATTGGAACGCTGCTATCCTGTCTCCCCTAGTCCTTCTTTTCACTTGGTTAGACTCTTCCTGCAATCATTATGATCAGAGTGGTATAAAAAAAAATACAGTGAAGAGAATAAATAGGTTTAAAATAATAGAAAATGCTTGCAGATTGCGTTTTATATTTTTGCTCTCCAAGCTTGTTTCAGTTTAGAACAGAATAGAATAATAGAGTTGGAAGGGAACTTGGAGGTCATCTAGTCCAACCCCCTGCTCAGGCAGGAAACCCTATACCATTTCGGACAGATGGCTGTCTCTTCTTAAAAACTTCCAGTGTTGGAGCATTCACCGCTTCTGGAGGCAGGTTGTTCCACTGGTTAATTGTTCTAACTGTCAGGAAGTTTCTCCTTAGTTCTGGGTTGCTTCTCTCCTTGATCAGTTTCCATCCGTTGCTTCTTGTCCTGCCTTCAGGCGCCTTGGAAAATAGCTTGACTCCCTCTTCTTTGTGGCAACCTGTGCCACACATTTAGTTTCTGAACATTTCTTTACCACACTACATAACATTAGCAGCAGATTTTCTTGTCCTATTCCTCTTTAGCTTCTATGTGTCTTGTATGTCAGTGTTGTCAGTTGGTCATGTGATTGGTTGTTCGTTTGGAGCTTTATTTAAATGATGAGCAGCTGATTGGTTCTCTTGTTGATTGATCATTTGAATGGTCTGGTTTTTAAAGTATTCATAGGTTGGATCTGATTCAAGGTGCTTCTTAACTGCCCCTTTGGTAGAATACCAGGCTTCATTGAATTCATGTATGTGGTGGGTGTTGGCATGGCCAATGATTTTTGTTCCTTCCCAATTGAACTGGTGGTGCTCATTGTCAATGTGGCTGGAGATCATGGATTCTTGGTTGTGTTGATGTTGAATCATGAATCAGAATAGATCTGGGACCTTGGAGGTCTTCTAGTCTAGGGCTTTTCAACCAGTGGTACGGGTACCACCTGTGGTACATTGGCACCTGGCAGGTGGTATGCAACCATCCTAGGAAAGTGGTAGCGGGGGAGGGAAATGAGCTGAACCGGTAGTAGCACCGCACAAGCCTGAGCGAGAGATGGCTGGAGCTACAGGGCTGTCAGGGCTCAACGGAAGTGCCAGGATCAGTGCTTCTTCGGGGCTGTCAGGGCTCAGTGGAAGCGCCAGGATCAGCGCCAGGCTCTAACTGGAGCTTGGCGCTGATCCTGGCACTTCTGCTGAGCCCAGAAGAAGCGCCAATCAGCTGGAACGTTGCAGCATCCCCAGGGTCTTGTGATTTACATTCAGATGCTTGGCAACTGATTCATATTTATGACGGTCACAGGGTCCCAGGGTCATGTGAAGCGACCAAAACCTACTGCAACCACCCAGCAGACGGGGCAAATAAAAACCAAACATCCCCCCCACCCCCGCTGCCAATCCTCAACAGAAATGCTCACAGCAATGAAAACCTCGAACAGGAGGAAGAGCACCGCCGGGCGGGCAGGCAGGCGCCTTGCTCGGCTGTGGCTTGGGGGGGGCACTTTTTTTAGTTCCATTGTAACTTCAAACAGTCACTAAGCGAACTGTTGTAAGTCGAGGACTACCTGTACTTCATCACTTTTTTCCTTTTTTTTTTTTGGTCATCACGTTTTTGACACCTTGCTAGGCGACTGGTGGTACTCGGATGTTGCCATATCCTAAAAATGGTACAATGGGTGAAAAGGTTGAAAAGCCCTGGTCTAGTCCCGCCCCCTGCTCAAGCAGGAGACCCCATATCATTTCAGACAAGTGGCTGTCCAGTCTCTTCTTAAAAACCATGTTTTCATGAACCCTTGTTTTCAATTGCCTTCCTGTTTGTCTCACATAGAAGTGGTTGAATTAATAATAGTAGTAGTAGTAATAATAATAATAATAATAATAATAATAATAATAGACTTGGAAGGGACCTTGGAGTTCATCTAGTCCAACTCCTTGATCAGGCAGGAAACCCTATACCATTTCAGACCAATGGCTGCCCAGTCTCTTCTTAAAAACGTCTATTGTTGGAGCATACCCAGCTTCTGGAAGCAGATTGTTCCACTGATTAATTATTCTAACTGTCAGGAAATTTCTCCTTAGTTCTAGGTTGTTTCTCTCTTTGGTTAGTTTCCATCCGTAAATAGTAGACTTCTGTCCCAAGGACCTTGCAGTCAACAATAGCCAAACTGATTGTCTCTAAAGGCCTCCAGTCATCCATGAGCCAGAAGGAGCAAAAGGTGGGGAGATTGAAAGCAGAAGACTTCAGGACAAGAACCACCTTAGAGAAGGTTCAGCTTGACTCGTAAAATAAAATCGGATGCTATTAAAAGAGACGTACGTACAACAAACAGGAACAATCTGTCCTGTCCTCCTTGGTTTTTATTGGGAGATGAAAGTGGAGAACTTTAGGTAAGTTTTTTGATAAGTCACCAGACCTGAGAGGGAAACAACCCTCTAAACAACTTTCTTTCTCCTGGTCAGGGGTGTCAAACTGCCGCCTGCGGGCCGGACGCATCACAATGAAACTGCGCCCATCCCATTGCCGACAATGGGGAAAAAAATTCCGATACGTCGCACGACGTCAAATCTTTATCCAGACATCTAAACACTGGTTTAGATCATCAGGACAGGTCCTTTGGGAGACACCATCATCCCCAAAGCTCTGCTGTTGAGTATTAACAGAAGACTAGACTAGACTAGACTGGACTGGACTAGACTAGACTAGACTAGACTAGACTAGACTAGACTAGACTAGACTAGACTAGACTAGACTAGACTAGACTAGAGTAGACTAGACTAGACTAGACTAGACTAGACTAGACTAGACTAGACTAGAATAGAATAGAATAGAATAGAATAGAATAGAATAGAATAGAATAGAATAGAATAGAATAGAAGCGTTGGAAGGGACCTTGTAGGTCATCTAGTCCAACCCCCCCAACCCAAGCAGGGGACCCTGGCCTACACTATTTCTGACAAATGGCAGTGGTGAAGCTCCCACAACTTCTGAAGGCAATCTCTTCTATTGGTTGATGTGGAAAACGATTTTCTCTTGCAGCAATAAAAGATGTCTCCGAGTTTCAGTATTGAGATAAAAGACAAAGCTTTTAGTTTCTACTTTAAATTCTTGCTCATTTTAAAGGATCGATTTTAACTGGGTTTATTTCATTGGTATTTTACATTTTAAAAAATAGCTTTGCGTTGCCCTTTGTGTTCCGATAAAACAAAGAGCATTAATTTGACAATGAATACAATTTAATTGAAAAAAAAATACTAAAGGCTTCCTATGCAGGCTGGTGTTTTAAAATGTGCTGCAGCAACAAGAATGAAAATTTAATTAGGATTATAATTCGACTCAATTGGATTCACTAAGAGGCTAAACCAGCTTCATTCATAGGTGGCCGGTTAGCTCAGTTGGTTAGAGCGTGGTGCTAATAACGCCAAGGTCGCGGGTTCGATCCCCGTACGGGCCAAGGAATTTTTTTTTAATTTTTATTATTATTATTTTCAGACGCTGAAAAAGTATTTTAAATAACGCCTTGGGATTCGCTATTTTTCCCGGGAAACCTTTCGGAAATCGAAGTTTTATGCAATTTTTCCCATGTTAGTTGAAAATGTCATGAAAAAGTGCAACGCAAAGGAAAAGTGTAACGCAACGCAATGCAATAAATAGTGTGATGCAAGGCAATAAAAATGCAAACGTGTAGCTATAGTGTCTTAACCATGCTCGTGTTGGAAATTATGCTGTAGATCAGAAAAAAAAAACGGAAAAAGCCAATTGAAAATTGTTTATAAAAGGTGGTTTTTTAAACTAAAAGTTCTAAAAGTTAAAAACTGGTGTTTTAGCGCAGTAGGCAGCGCATTGGTTTTCTTGGTCCGAAAGTCTTGAGTTCGAGTGTCAGAAAAGAACTTTCCCTAGAAAAGTAAAAATAATATTTTTTTCTGCTTTCTCGCACAAAACTTTATTCAAGCACCAAACTACTTTACATAAACGTGTCGCCTTTCTGTGCATTGTGCTAAAACTCAAGGAGTAAATACTTAGGAAGCTGAAAGCAGAGCCTTTTTTTAAACTGATCACTGCTGAGAGTTTCAATCTAAGCAAGAAATCTCGACTCCTGGTGTGATAAATGCCCCTTTAGTGGACAACATTACACAACATCAGTTGAATCACCCCAGCAATTCCATTGATTCCCCCCATCCGGTCACTAATTTATAATACCCACTGCCACTATAAATTAATAACATGACAGCAAACAACCCGTTAATTTACCACCAATAAATTCAGAAAGAATACCACTAGAAAAAGTTGAAAGGATCACGCCTGAAGTAAAGACAAGGATAGAAAAAGACCGAACAGCATTCTTCAAAATGAAAAAAGGTCTTCTGCAGTCACGACATAAGCCTAAGACTGAAAATCAGGCTTGTCAGATGCTATATTTTTTCTTTCCTGCTCTATGGAGTAGAGACTTGGTCTCTGACAGAAGGCCACCTGAAGAGACTAAAAGCATTTGAAATGTGGATTTACAGGCGGCTGTTACGTATAAGCTGGGCTGACCAGATCAGAAATGAGGAGGTGATCAGCCGCCTGGGCAAGCCAAGGGAAATCATCAAAACAATTAAAAAACGAAAATTGGAATATTTTGGACATGTGATGCAACACCCAGAAAAATACGGCATAGTCCATTTAATCCTCCAGGGAAAGATGGAAGGCAAACGAGGTCCAGGCAGAAGAAGAACATCGTGGCTTCAAAACTAAGGGATTGATTTGGACAAAACTCAGCAGCACTTTTTCGTGCGGCTGCTGATAAAAACAGGATCGCCAACATGATCTCCAACATCTGATAATGGATATAGCACAAGAAGAAGAAGTGTTCTAATATTTGAGGGGCTGTCACAGAGAGGAGGGGGCCACACTTGGAATACTGCATCCAGTTTTGGTCACCACAATGTAAAAAAGATGCTGAGGCTCTAGAAAGAGTACAGAGAAGAGCAACAAAGATGATTCGGGGACTGGAGGCTAAAGCATTTAAGGAACGGCTGCTGGAATTGGGAATGTGTAGTTTAACGAAGAGAAGGACGAGGGGGGGACATGATAGCAGTGTTCCAATATCTCAGGGGCTGCCACAAAGAAGAGGGATTCAAGCTATTCTCCAAAGCTCCTGAGGGCAGGACAAGAAGCAGAGGATGGAAACTAATCAAGGAGAGAAGCAACCTAGAACTAAGGAGAAACTTCCTGACCGTTAGAACAATTAACCAGAGGAACAACCTGCCTCCAGAAGCGGTGAATGCTCCAACACTGAAAATTTTAAAGAATCGACTGGACAGCCATTTGTCTGAAATGGTGTAGGGTTTCCTGCCTGAGCAGTGAGTTGGACTAGATGACCTCCAAGGTCCCTTCCAACTTTATATTATTATTATTATAACCTATTTTCCAAAGCACCCAAAGCCCAGACATGGCATAACGGATGGAAACTGATCAAGGAGAGATTCAACCTAGAAATAAGGAGAAATTTTCTGAGAACAATTAACCAGAGGAACAGATTGCCTTCAGAAGTTGTGGGAACTTCATCACTGGAAGCTTTCAAGAAGAGACTGGACTGCCATCTGTCAGAAATAGTGTAGGGTCTCCTGCTTGGGTGGGGGAGTTGGACTGGATGACTTATAAGGTCCCTTCCAACTCTGTTATCCTATTCTATTTGAAGAATATATATATATATATGCTGTGAGCCGCTCCGAGTCCTCGGAGAGGAGCGGCATACAAATCCGAATAAAATAAAAATAAAAAATAAATAAATAATCGCTATATTATTCCATAGGAGTTGCTGCTTTCAGAGATCCACATCTAAACTGGTGCTTCTCAACCTTGGCACTTTAAAGCCCTGTGGACTTCAACTCCCAGAATTCCCCGGGCAGCTGATGGAAAAACATCTGTAGAACTGTGGGCTGCATCAAAGAAGCTGGTTTAATTCAATTTACGTGTAAGTCATTTTTCCACGGAGCATCATCCACACGTGTAAAAACTACAGCTCCTCTCATAACTTTTGTTAAATTTATTTGCTGCTTATCTTGCTGTGGGGGCTAGTTAAAGCAGCTTACAACAGTAAACTGGGAAAAAAATAATAAAAATGTGAATAGTAAAGCAGTGAAACAAAAATAAACAATGAAAGTGCAACAGTATTGAATTGAAACATGGAGTGGGGCAGAAAGTGTGGGGGACAGGGGGGGGCAGGGAATTAATCCAATAGCGACATTTCTTTAAACCAGCTAGAAAGTGAAGTTCTCTCCTTACTGTAGCTTAAACATTCAGCTGGCTCAGGAAGTTCTCAAGTTGGGTTGAAGTCAACTTCAAAACACAATAAAGGAGAATAATCAGACCACACCTGGAATGTTGCATCCAGTTTTGGTCACCACTTTACAAAAAAAGATGTTGAGACTTTGGAAAAAGTGCAAAGAGCAATTAAGATGATTAAAGGCCTGGAGACTAAAAGATATGAAGAACGGTTGCTGGATTTGTGTTTGGCTAGTCTAGAGAAAAGAAGGATTAGGGGGACACGATAGCAGTATTCCAGTGTTTGAGGGGCTGCCACAAAGAAGAGGAGGTCAACTTATTTTCCAAAGCATTTGAAGGCAGGACAAGAAGCAGAGGATGGAAACTAATCAAGGAGAGAAGCAACCTGGAATTAAGGAGAAACTTCCTAACAGTGAGGATAATTGCCTTCAGAAGTTGTGGGTGCTTCATTGCTGAAGGTTTTTAAGAATAGCAGTCACTTGTCTGAAATGGTATAGGATCTCCTGCTTGAGCAGGGGGCTGGACTAGAAGACCCCCCAAGGTCCAGCTCTATTCTGATTCTAATATTTGTAACTCAGGGTTGAAATGAGAGGTCCCCGGTACTCTTGAGCCTGGTGGTTTTCTTGCAGATGTTTCCTTACCCAAACTAGTAACATCAACACTAGCATGGATATTACCTAGTTTGGGTCATGAAACGTCTACAAGAAAACCACCAGACGTGAGACCACCGGGTCCCCCTCACTTCAAAACACATCATGGTTAATATGATCTAATGTCCCAAAGGTGCTTTCTCAAAAGGCAACCCGACTTTTTCTTTGAAGACGTTTGGCTTATCCAAGTAATTTCAGTTCTTGGATAAGCAGAGAAATATCAAGGAGAAACAAAGTCCAGCTGTCTTTAGAAAAAACGCACCTTTGGGATAACTACAACCGGACGACTGAGAAACTCCATAGACAATGTTGCCTAATGTCTATGGAGATTCTCAGTCATCCAGGTCATGGTTGTGCCGAAGGTGCTTTTTTTTTTCCTTCTTTTTTTTCAGGAGGCAACTGGACTGTGTTTCTCCTTGATGTTTCCCTTCTTATCCCAAAAGCTCATCAAAAGAACTGAAGCCACTTGGATGAGAAACAAAACATCTCCACTTGGAATACTGCATCCAGTTTTGGTCACCACAATGTAAAAAAGATGTTGAAACTCTAGAAAGAGTACAGAGAAGAGCAACAAAGAAGATCAGGGGACTGGAGGCTAAAACATATAAGGAATGGTTGCTGTAATTGGGTATGTCCAGTTTAACGAAGAGAAGAACGAGGGGGGACATGATAGCAGTGTTCCAATATCTCAGGGGCTGCCACAAAGAAGAGGGAGTCAAGCTATTCTGCAAAGCGCCTGAAGGCAGGACAAGAAGCAGCGGATGGAAACTAATCAAGGAGAGAAGCAACCTGGAACTAAGAAGAAACTTCCTGACAGTGAGAACAATTAACCAGTGGAACAACCTGTCTCCAGAAGCGGTGAATGCTCCAACACTGGAGGTTTTTAAGAATCGACTGGACAGCCATTTGTCTGAAATGGTGTAGGGTTTCCTGCCTGAGCAGGGGACTGGACTAGATGACCTCCAAGGTCCCTTCCAACTTTATATTATAATTATTAAAAAGTCCAGTTGCCTCCTGAAAAAGCACCTTTGGGACAATATGTTGTTCCTCTTGTGTCATATACGTGGGTTTATGCAGAAGTCTGTATTTACTTTTGATATATTTATGTAGTGTATATTAGAGGTGGTGACCCTTTGCGAGCTGTATGCAACAAAATTTCATTTTAATCTTTTGCCAATTAGTGTACATTCAAAGTGACAATGAAGTTATTATTCTATTCTAACATCACTTAACAAAAATGATCACCCTTCTTTTTAAGATTCAGAGGACAAGGTCTGTTCTTTGAAGGTCTAGAGTTGCCAGTGGTTTGTTATCAGAGTTAACAGCGGCTCTTCTTTTGCCTAAGTGGGTGGCTCTTAAAAGAGCCTTTGATGCACGCAGCGGGACTCCCGCGCGCCCTTTACTTGGAGCTGGTGTACTTGGTGACGGCCTTGGTGCCCTCGGAGACGGCGTGCTTGGCCAGCTCTCCCGGCAGGAGGAGGCGGACGGCCGTCTGGATCTCGCGGGAGGTGATGGTGGAGCGCTTGTTGTAGTGGGCCAGGCGGGAGGCCTCGGCGGCGATGCGCTCGAAGATGTCGTTGACGAAGGAGTTCATGATGCTCATGGCCTTGGAGGAGATGCCGGTGTCGGGGTGCACCTGCTTGAGCACCTTGTAGACGTAGATGGAGTAGCTCTCCTTGCGGCTCTTCTTGCGCTTCTTGTCGCCCTTCTTCTGCGTCTTGGTGATGGCCTTCTTGGAGCCCTTCTTGGGCACCGGGGCGGACTTGGCCGGCTCGGGCATATTTCACTCTAGTTACGCTACAGAACAACCGAAAGAAATAATCTGAACTCAACCCCCAGCCTTCTATTTATAAGAGCCATATGCAAACGAAGTCTAAAATGCTCTCGTTCTTATTGGCTAACATCCGAGGATAAGGGGGAAAAAAACCAACACTTTTCGGAATTTTGGTTTTACGAACGGTGCGCTCTCATTGGTCGACCGCTAGGTGCTCTCTCGCCCATTGGGTAGTCTTTTTTTTTGTTATTGGTTTAATCCGGGGGGGGCCTCCAACGTCATTGGACGCTGAGGGCTCAAGTGGTCCAATCAAAAGAAGCATTTGCAAGACCTTAAAAAAGTATATAAGGGGCAGGACTAAGGCAGGTTTATTACATCCGGCGATTTCAAAGTTGATTTTTTTTACTTCTAGGATCGACGGATTGAGCTAGGATGTCTGGACGCGGCAAGCAAGGCGGCAAAGCCAGGGCTAAGGCCAAGACTCGCTCTTCCCGCGCCGGGCTGCAGTTCCCCGTGGGCCGTGTCCATCGGCTGCTGCGCAAGGGCAACTACGCGGAGCGCGTCGGGGCCGGGGCGCCCGTCTACCTGGCCGCGGTGCTGGAGTACCTGACTGCTGAAATCCTGGAGCTGGCGGGCAACGCGGCCCGGGACAACAAGAAGACGCGCATCATCCCGCGTCACTTGCAGCTCGCCATCCGCAACGACGAGGAGCTGAACAAGCTGCTGGGCAAAGTCACCATCGCCCAGGGGGGCGTCTTGCCCAACATCCAGGCCGTCCTGCTGCCCAAGAAGACCGAGAGCCACAAGGCCAAAGGGAAGTAGAGTCAGCCCGCTCTCGGCCGCCCAGAAAGACACCCAAAGGCTCTTTTAAGAGCCACCCACCTTTTCCTGGAAAGAGCTGGGGAGAACAAATTCAAGTTTTTTTTGGGGGGGGGATGGGGAAAATAGTTAAAAGTCGAGCAGGAATATCTGATTTTCCCTGGCAATAACCAAAATTCAGGGATTTAAACGGTCGGGCTGGAAATTTGCGCAAAAATCGCGCTTTTTTTTTTTTGTGCTAAATGAAACAACTTGCTACTTAACCCGAAGATTACGGCCACTTTTCAGCTTTCCAACTAGAATAGAATAATTTTGTCACTTTAAATGTAGACTAATCAGCATATATTAAAATGGGATTTCGTTGCAAACGGCTCTCAGAGGGTAACCACTTACAATATACATTGTATAAATAGGACAAAAATAATGCGTATACCCACATACACATATGACCCAGAGAAACAAGTCTAATTCGGATGTGTTACATGTACATGGCGAGAAAAAACAATCTTTTGAGTTTACCAGGCGGATGGCATAGGGAACAACTGTTTAAAATAATAAAATAAACTGTTTTCTTTAAACTCAATTCATTTCATCCCCCCCCCCATCTTATTCACACAACCCCTTTAACTCGATCGCCCAGAAGTTTTAGCAGCTACCTTCGCCCATTTCAAGCTTTGCTGCTCTTAGCTTTTTTTGTTTTTTAAAAATGGTCCCTTTGTTTAATATGTGGTTTCATATTCTGTCCTACTCCGGAGGACGAATTAAAACTTAAAAAAATAATAATCCCAAAGATGTGTGAACAAAACCCGTGTTAATTAAAACGAGGTTAACGAGTTTCAAGGTTTAAAACGCTCTGTCGAGGCAATTCGCCCCACTTAATTTGCAACTTTGAGAGAGAATTGATACTGTAATTCAAGTGAAATGTTTCAAAGTGGCCATAAAAGTTTTATAATGTTAAAAAGCCCTGGGGCTACAACCTTCCAACAAATCGGAAGTCTGGCCAGCGCCTTTTCAACAATCACGTTTTATTAAAAAGCATAAGCTTTCTCTTTAGTTGAAAAAAAAAAAAAAAAGGAAAAGCGCTGGCAGACTTTCACTTTCCAGGAGCCTTGCTTTTCCGCCCCTGTTCAAAATCCTAAACTTCGCGCCAACTCAAAGGAGGAAGCGATTGGCTGCCATCCAGCCGGCCGCGGGAGTTTTTGAAAAAGAAGTTGAGCCAATCGTTTGCAAGCGCGGGAATTTTGAAAAAAAAAAAAAGGAAAAAATTTAAGCCGGGCTGGAAAGACAAACGCGTTTTTGCGTCCATGCCTGAACGGAAGAAATAGATCTCTTTGGTTTCTCATGGATCAAATAGTGCATTTTGAACATATTTTACAATGATGCACAGTTTAAAAATTTATTATTGTAAGCTTCCCAGAGTCACTGAGAGTGAATGGGCAGCCATATAGAATTTCTTAAATAAACAAGACCGATGAAGCAGAATGTAGCTCAAGGTTGAAATTAGGCGGTCCTTGGTGCTCTCTGAGCTTGCTTGTTTTCTTGCAGATCTTTCATTACTCTAACTAGATAACATCATCGGTGCTAGTAAGAAATACTATTTGCTGTCAGTTTATATTTTGGTGTCTTATATAATTATATCTAGTTCTGGTCACCACATTACAAAAAAGATGTTGAGACTTTGGAAAAAGCGCAAAGAAGAGCAACTAAGATGATTATTCAGAAGCATGAATGAACAATATGTGATAGACTAGATATAGTAGATAAACCATATACAAGATTTACCTCAGGTTATTAAACTTTTACCTCAGGATTTTTGGTTAGGGACCATAAAAGATTGTACTAATACTGAGATGAATAATATGTGATAGACTAGAAACTGTGGATAAACTATAGAAAAGAAAAATACCAATCAAATAAATTGTAACAGGCGTCTAGTTGAGGCTTGATGTGAGGAGTGAAAAATGTTTACCAAACCAGACGTTTATAAAGATTAATACTTAGTGATGTATATCAGGTGCTATGATGATTGATGCATACTACCGGTATGATTTTATGTTCAATGCTGATTGTATGAATGTAGATAGACCATATACAAGAGATGTATTTTCGGGTCTTATGAGGACAGCTTATTAATATGAACCCAGATTTAATGTTGATAGCTTTAATATTGGGAAAGCGTACTGAATTTCTACCTCAGGATACTGAATTTCTACCTCAGGATTTTTGGTTAGGGATCATAAAAGATTGTACTAATACTGAGATGAATAATATGTGATAGACTAGGAACTGTGGATAGACTATAGAAAAGAGAAACACCAAGCAAATAAATTGTAACAGGCGTTTAGTTGAGGCTTGATGTGCGGAGTGAAAAATGTTTACCAAACCAGACGTTTATAAAGATTTACCAAACCAGACGTTTATAAAGATTAATACTTAGTGTATATCAGGTGCTATGATGATTGATGCATACTATGATTTTATGTTCAATGCTGATTGTTTTAATAAAATAATTTTTTCACTAAAAAAAAAAAAGCCTGGAGACTAAAATTTTGGGAATGGCTAGTCTAATAAGGTGACCAACTGTACGTTCTGTCCTCCCTCAAAAAGTGTCCTCCTACATGTCCTCCTTTTAGATATTTGAAGACTAATCTGCAGGGTTTTTTTTTTCCTCATAGAACGCTCAGAACAGCTTCTGGAACCTTTTTTTGGGATGGTTTTTTTTTTTAACTTTTGCATGAGCTGTGCTACTCTCCCTATTGGCTTTCGAAAGCCAATAGGAATTGCTGCTGAGCTCGTTAAAACACCCGGCTGGCAAACTTTGCACATGCAAGTTGTCTGTATTATTGTTGCAATGAATGTTTCTTTTATTTACGATATTTTTTTCTTCAATTTATTTGTGTCCTCCTTTTCATTGTAAAAAAGTTGGTCACCTTAAGTCTAGAGAAAAGAAGGATTGGGAGCGACATGATAGCAGTATTCCAGTATTTGAAGGACTGCCACGAAGAGGAGGGTATCAAATTATTCTCCAGAGGGCAGGACAAGAAACAATGGATGGAAACAAATCAAAGAGAGAAGCAACCTAGAATTAAGGAGAAACTGATCTGAGTGCTGATTACTGGTGGAGAGCTGCTGGGGTTTTTCTCTCTCGTGGGCTGGTTGATTGTCTCTTTTGCATAGTTTATAGATATTGTTAATGTCTATGTGTGTCTATTGATGGCTGATTTTTCCAAGTGCCAGGTTTCTACGGTAGAAATTCCCTGACATTTTTGGATTTGGCCTGGTCTAAGATTGTCACATTGTCAAATAAACATTGTCAAATAAATAAGAAGACAGCAGTTTTTAACTTGGCAACTTTAAGACTTGTGGACTCCCAACTCCCGGAATATCCCTAGCCAGTCTAGGAATTCTGGGAGTTGAAGTCCATGTATCTTAAAGTTGCTGCAATTGTAACCCCTCCCCCGCCAAACTAGAATAGACAGATACTAGCAGGCTAGTCCTGATCCAAAAATGCATTCTTATTGCCTTTCCTGCCTATTTAATCTTATTATATTTAAAGGGGCTTACTGCTAACTTAGATACCACTACCTTGCCTTCCTACCTATTTTATTTGAATTGATTTGGTTAAACATATTGTTTTAAAGCTAAGAGCTTGATGCAGGATAAATAGCATTCTTCTATTTCTCGTATTGCCAACAGCCCTGTGAGGTAGGCCAGGCTGGGACACGACCCGGCCAAAAGTCTCCTAGGATGTGAATGGACTTGCATTTGGGCCTCTCGGATCCTTTTTATCAAGACGTTTTCTTAACATTGCTGACTTCTTTGTTACTAGATAAGCTATTGTGAGATGTAAAAAACCCAAATTTTGATACTCTCAAAACGAAGACAAGACTAGTTAACAAAACAAAGGTTTATTGGAGAATAACATAAAAAGGAAAGAGAAGAAAGAAGAGGGGTTTGCAAATGCGGCCTCCCGGATCCTTCCCAATGGATTGGGTTCCAGGAGAGCACTGGCCGGGTTTCAAGCTCTGCATTTTATACTTTTCACAATGCATGTCACGTCTAAGAAGCTCTTTCATCTTTATAGACGGCCTTTGAAGTTGTACTTAAAGTCATCGTGACCTCTTGCACCCATCTGCTGTTATCTTGTTTATTTGTAATTTTCACCTAGGGTCAAAATCCCCCTCTTTGATAGTGATTTCTACTCAAAGTGTAAGTTCCTGTGTCCGGAGGAATTTTAGGCAGTAAACACTGAACACACCTTCTCACACATTTGGCAGTGCATTGCTACATTTGCGTCACAGCGTTACAGTTGTACTAAAGAGACAGTTTCATATATTGGCATTACATTTCTACAATTATATTTCTACAATTTTATAAAAGAATAACTTTTATTTCCTTCACTATTATCTGTTGCAGACATGTCAAACACAAGGCCCGGGGGGGGGCGGATGCGGCCCACAATGTGGTTTCATGTGGCCCGTGAAGCCATCCTGAAAACAGTGAGGGAATGGCCTCCGCTGCCTTGACCCTGGCCCAGGCTGGCCGGGAGCCAATGTACAATTTTGTTGTAGCCATTTATGCTGAAACACATTCAGTCTTAGCTCCACAAGGCCGTCTAGAAACAGTGAGGAACCAGCCCTTGCCGCATCTGCCCCGTCCCCGGGGTGCATGCTGGGGAGGTGTCACCCTTTGTGAGGAATGAAGAAATACACCATTGCCTGGAAGTGGCCAGCAAATGGCCCTCGCCTACTTCACATATCTGGCTTGATGGGCTCCGGGGGAGAGGTTTCGGCAGGCTCTTCCAGTGGACCATGCCTTGGCGCTTGCCCCGGTCCCACCCCCTTCTGCCAGAGACCCTCAGATCTGTCCCACTCCTGCCCAGGCCTCCACAGGCACCTTTGAGGCGAATAATGTAGAGCTGGCCATGCCCACCCAGTAGGCCACACCCACTCCATCCACGCCCACCCAGTAAGCTGCACCCACTCTGGCCACACCTATCCCCCCCCCCCGAGGACAACCGCAATGCTGATGCGGCCCTCAATGAAATTGAGTTTGACACCCCTGATCTATTGAGCCTTTTTGAAATGATATGGGTGGCAAATTAATTGAATAAATGAAATAAATAATTGATTATGTGCCACCAAATTGTTTTAGACTCTAGATAGATTTTATCCAGGATGAGCTGACTCTAATTTGTACTTTTGATTCTCTCCACAAGGTGTTTTTCAAAAGGCAACTGGACTTTCTTGGTTTTTTTCCCCTTGAAAACGTTTGACTTTTCATCCAACAAACTTTTTCAGTTCTGAAGCTTAGCTTCTTGGATGAGAGGGAAAATGTATTCAAAGGGGGGGGGGAAAGTCCAGTTGCCTTTGGGAAAGCGTCTTTGACTTGATGATTGGGAATCTTCATAGACCAGCGGTTCTCAACCTGTGGGTCGCGACCCCATTTGGGGTCAAACGACCATTTCACGGGGGTCGCCAAACAATGCAGTCCGCCATTTTTCGCCCCTTTCCCCTCGGCCGGCGAAGGGGGCAGCACTGCGCATGCGCGGGGTAGCACCATGCATGCGCGATGCAGCACCACGCATGTGCGATGCGGGCCGTCGCGCTGCGCATGCACGATGTGGGCCGTTGCGCTGCGCATGCGCGGTGCAGGTCAGGGTCGCGCCGCGCATGCGCGGCGCAGATTGGCGTCACAGCCTGAAAAAGGTTGAGAACTGCTGCCATAGATGCTCTCAACACTGCATTCATTAGCAACTAAGTAACAAAGATGATTAAAGGCTTGGAGACTAAAACATGTGAAGAATGGTTGCAGGACTTGGGTTTGGTTAGTCTAAAGGAAAGAAGAAATAGGGGAGACATGATAGCAGTATTCCAGTATTTGAGGGGCTGCCACAAAGAAGAGGGGATCATGTTATTCTCCAAAGCACCAGAGGGCAGGACAAGAAACAATGACTGGAAACAAATAAAAGAGAGAAGCGACCTGGAATTAAGGAGACACTTCCTAACAGTGAGGACAATTAACCAGTGGAACAGTTTGCTTCCAGAAATTGTGGGCGCTTTGTCACTGGGGGGTTTTTAAGAAGAGGCTAGACAGTCAGTTATCTGAAATGGTATAGGGTCTCCTGCTTGAGCAGGGGGCTGGACTAGAAGACCTCTAGGGTCCCTTCCAGTTCTATTCTATTCTATTCTATTCTATTCTATTCTATTCTATTCTATTCTATTCTATTCTATTCTATTCTATTCTATTCTATTCCATTCCATTCCATTCCATTCCACTCCACTCCACTCCACTCCATTCTATTTCTATTCTGTTCTGTTCTGTTCTGTTCTGATTGTATGTTGCTAATGGTCTTTTTCTCTTTTCTTCCTTCCCTCCTTCGCTTCCCTTTCCCCCCCTGCATTAGAACCCTTTCCAGAGAATTAGGTCTTTGCATACAAGGGTTCAAAGTAAGATAATTTGAGCCTGTTTTTTTGCATCACAATCTTGGGTTAACTCTTAATTTCACCCTTCCAATTCCTCTTTGGCCCCATTTGCTGATTTAAAAACAGACTTCTATAGTTGCACCACCCCATCCCCCTTATAATGACAACAACTCCTCTGGGCTGCACACAAAACAGTAAAAAGCACAGGAACTTCCAAATCTTGAAGATATAAATAAATGAAACGTCATTTGTGAGTGCGAAGGCTGAGAAATAAAAGGCATTAATGCAGAGGGTCCAAGAGAGAAGAATCAATACACGTCTAAAAGCGACCTAACCTAATTATCACGCTACCAAGCAGAAAAGAGAACCTATCTTCCAGGTTACAGATGTCGCAACGTCATACCAAGTGCCTTCTTAGCGCAGTAGGCAGCGCGTCAGTCTCATAATCTGAAGGTCCTGAGTTCGAGCCTCAGAGAGGGCATAGGTTTTCTTTTTAAGGGGGGGGGACGAAGGAAAGAATATTTTAGCAGCGTTTTTAAAATGACATAAATTATCTCGCTGGGCGGAAATTGCAGGACACAGCTCGCATTTCCCTCGAGTCTTCTAAAGGGAGCTTTGCAGCTTTTGGATTTGAGGGGGGTGGGTTTGGAGAAGGAGGGTGCTGGGAGTCTCACAGATACACAGACACACAAACACAAGTTAGTGGGATCTTTTGCAGGCTTTGCCATTTGGTTGCAAATATCTTGTTTCTTCCACTCGAGAAAAAGATGCAGCCACTTCCTTTGGACCACCATTGGCTTCTCGTTGTAATTTAAAGTGACAATAAAGTTCTTCTTTTTTCTTCTCTCCTCTCCTCTCTTTCATTGAACCAATGCGTATTCTCGTGCAGAGTAAAGTTACATAAACTGCAGCATTTCTTTAAGTTGCCCGGCTAGCTCAGTCGGTAGAGCATGAGACTCTTAATCTCAGGGTCGTGGGTTCGAGCCCCACGTTGGGCGAGTGGTTTTTATTTGCTTTCCCCCCTCTTTTTAAAATAACAACCAGTACCGGCATAGAGGGTTAAGGGTTAAGGTGTTTTTTTTTTTAAAAATGCACGCTTTAGCCAGGACAGATCGCAGAAGAAACGGCCTTCGCTGCAATTATCCCGCTCCCTCCCCCCAGAAATGTTTGACAGCAGTTTAAAAAGATGAATCCATCTTATTGATGATGGAGTGTTCAGAAACGGTATATAGGGTGAAAACTGTATCGGGAAAGAGTTGCAAAAAAAAAAAAGAGAGAAAGAAAATAAACATCTTTATGGATGGGGAAAAAAGAAAACTACTTAGCAGAGGATGGTTTCGATCCATCGACCTCTGGGTTATGGGCCCAGCACGCTTCCGCTGCGCCACTCTGCTCCACGTAAAGTTACATTTACTGAAACGCCTCAAATGACGCTGCTTCTATTTTCCACGCTCTTTTTTTTTTTTTTGAAAAAAAAAAAGCCTTTTCTACCTCTGAAACCCCTGAAAGGAACAGCTTGACATTTGTTAAGTGAGTTTTGCCCAGTTTACGACCATTCTTGCCACAGTTGTTAAGTGAATCACTGCAGTTGATAAGTTAGTGAGCCTGTTGTTAAGTGTGTCTGGCTTTCCCCATTGAATTTGTGGGAAAGGTTGCAAAGGGGGGGGGGGAATCCCATGGTTCCTGGACACTGCAACCGGCATAAATATAAATCAGTTTGCCAAGTGTCTGAATTTTGATCACATGATCGTGGGGATGCTGCAAAGGTCGTCACTGTGAAAAAGGGCCTTAAGTTCTTTTTTTCAGTGCCGTTGTAACTTTGGATGGTCACTAAATGAACTGTTTTAAGTCGAGGACTACCTGTATTCTTGGGTCCATACAGTGCATGTTTTTTTTTTAATCCTCCATTTTGAATATGTCCAGCTATTTGATTTACATCCTAAATAAATAATAAAGTTTGAATTCCCTACACCAGGGGTCCCCAACCTATGGTCTGCGGCCCACCACCAGGCCATGGCCTAAAGGCCACCGGGCAGGCTGGCCAGTGTGTGCACTCACCCTCGCTCGTGCTAGCGCCTGCAGACTCTTTTGCGCATGTGCACGGGGCTAGCAGCAGTAGTGGCTAGCGCCTGTACGCATGTGCATTCAGAGCCGGTAGCATGCACAGGTTGCACACTTAGTTTGCTCATGCATGCAGCGCTAGCAGTGGCGGTGGCTAGCGCCTGCACGCATATGCAAATGGGGCCGCTAGTGCCGTGCAGGTTGTGTGGCCGGTTTGTGCATGCTCACTGGGCTAGCAGCAGCAGCGGCTAGCATCTGTACGCTTGCACAAACGGGGGCGTTAGCGCCGTGCAGGTGCGTGCAGTCCCATTTGTGTGCATTCCCGTTCCCAGCTGCTGCTCTTCCCTCCGGATTGCCAGCATGACCTCTGCCCTACACCCCTTCTTTGGTCAATATGACGGCTGTTTTTTTTTTTAAAAAAAACCAGTTTTTATTTATTTATATCCTGCCTTTATCATTTTTATAAATACAAGTAATACCTCGATGGACGACCACAGCTGAGCCACAGATTTATGTTGCTAAGTGAGACACTTGTTAAGTGAGATTTGCCCTGTTGTACGACTTATTGGATTTGTGGACTTCAACTCCTAGAACAGTGATGGTGAACCTTTTAGAGACCGAGTGCCCAAAAACTGGCCCCGCCCCCACCCCGCCTGCCCACAGGGCCATTCACCGCCTCCAGGGCCTGCCGCAGATCGCCCAGGCAGCCCAGTAGCGCCATGGCGGCCATGCCCTCTGCCCGCATCCTGCAGCATCAACTGTGCACGATGGGGCATGAGGCCAGATTCTTGTCTACGCTGCCTGGCTGCCATGTTCTTGCCTGCGCTGCTCCACATGGGCCACGCTCTGGAACAACTCTCCTCCAGGGGAGCTGCTGGTGAGGAGGGGGGTCATGGGGGGAGCAAGACTGGGGCAATGGCACGTGTGCCCACAGAGAGGGCTCCGAGTGTCGCCACCACTGTCCTAGAATTTTCCCAGCCGGCCATGGAATTCTGGGAATTGAAGTCCATAAATCTTAAAGTTGCTAAGTGTGGAGATGTAGGAGATGGGATGGAATTGTTTGATGCTATTCCAGGAGACAGGACAAAAATAATGGCCTTACAATCTGGCCTGCCTCTCTTCGTTACTCTGCAAAAACACTGTTATATTGTTCCTCCTCCTCATTTACAGAACCCACCCCACTATAGAAGAACACACATCCTTTTTAATTAGCTGTCATATCGTCAGAAAGACTCTTTAAGAGGGTATAATTTTGCTCAATGGCAATAAGAAAACTTTGGGTATCGAAAAAACTTGGTTACAGCATCCCATGTTAGAAGGCGTTCTTTTATAAACATTTTAGTTCACAGTTGATGATATTTGTTGTTGATATTTAGAATTACATTTTTGGTCTGCAGCCGTATAGGCGCCCAGTTTGAATTCTGTTGCTTGCTGTCTCCTCAATGTTGTGCTCTTTCGGAAATCTCCATCCTTCCGTCTTTCTGCTTTTCCCAGCCTTTCAGTTTTTTTTGCCTCTCCTTTCTCTCTCTTTTTCCTCCCTCTCTGTCCCAAACCAGCTCTTCTCTACTTCTGTTTCTGCTTTTCCCTGTGGCTTTTTCATAATCCCCAAAGCTGCCTTTTGAATTCCTGTTTCCAAAATACTTTGCCCTTCTAAATTAAGGTTTTCTTCCCTCCCCTCCCCTCCCCTTCAGATAAAAATTAGGATTGGCAGCCTTTTCTTTTTCTTTTTCTTCTCTTCTCTTTTCTCCTCTTTTCTCCTTTCCTTTCCTCTCCTCTGCTCTCCCCTTCTCCCCTTTCCTTTCCTTTCCTTTCCTTTCCTTTCCTTTCCTTTCCTTTCCTTTCCTTTCCTTTCCTTTCCTTTCCTTTCCTTTCCTTTCCTTTCCTTTCCTTTCCTTTCCTTTCCTTTCCTTTTCTTTCCCTTCCCATATTTAACACCCATTCCCTCCATTGAATATCCGCTGAATATCAATGTCCGTGTGCCATCTGCTGGTGCAAAATAGACCTATTCATAATTGAAATGACCACAAATCAGAAGCCAGACCACAGCTGCATCATTAGCCACTTTAAACCCCTCCAATCCATACATGAAGCAAACTGACACCCACCATGAAGATGAGGCATGACCACGAACGCGAAGCCAAACAGCTATGCAGCTCACCATCTCTAATCCCCCTGCAACTCAGACTAACCTGAGCACAACAAAGCCCCCACCCAAACAGAACACTCCCCCAGCCAATCAGAGCACAGCCAACCCCCCATCCAATCAGAGCACAGCCAAGCCCCTAACCAATCAGAACATACCTCCACCCAATCAGAACACAGCCGAGCTCCCAGCCAATCAGTTCAAACCCCCACTGGCAGTTAAAAGGAAGAAACAGCTGCAATCACACATTGCTCCTAGAAGCACGAAGCCAAATCGTTTCTATAGTTAGTCTTCAACTAACACAACTGTTGTATTTGTTTAGTGACCATTCAAAGTTATAACAACACTGAAAAAAGTGACTGATGACATTTTTCAAATTTACAAACATTGCAGTATCCACATGGTTAGGTGATCAAAATTCAGACACTTGACAATTGGCTTCTATTTATGATGGTTGCAGTATCCTGTGGTCATGTGATTAATTTTTGAGAACTTTGGACAAGCAAAGTC
Source organism: Bothrops alternatus (assembly GCA_034064705.1). Taxonomy (NCBI): domain Eukaryota; kingdom Metazoa; phylum Chordata; class Lepidosauria; order Squamata; family Viperidae; genus Bothrops; species Bothrops alternatus. The sequence continues at coordinate 3,882,275 of JARGCV010000182.1, read as the reverse complement.
AACAGGGAAGCCAGATTCACTTAACAACCATATTATTAACTTAACAACTGTAGTGATTCACTTATCCAATGTGACAAGAAAGGTCATAAAATGGGGCAAAACTTAACAATTGTCTCAGCAACAGAAATTTTGTGGTCACATGTCAAGGACTATCTATTTTACTGACCATATCTCAAAAATGTTATAGCTAGGATATTGACCTAATAGGAAGGGATAAATAATATTATGGTCACATAGATCGGTTAATCTAAAATTTTCTAATGTCACCTATAATTTCCACTGTTTCTGCCTTTGTTTTTTTAAATAAGCAAATGTATATAAGCCCTGGTTTACTTTTGCTTATGTGGGCTTAGCAAAGTATTAAAAGCTTTGCTGGGGATCCAGAATATAATGTATTATTGCTCGTAGTCATGTAAATAAAATTATCTTGTATCTTTAAAGCCCAATTTTAGCCACAACATCATGCTTTCTCTTACTTTTCTAATTTACTTAACAAAATCACAAAAAGGCAAGGGTTTCTTCAGGATATACTTATTTTCACTGAGGGAAAGAAATATTTCTTTATGTATAATTAAACCTTCATGCCATTAGGAATTGTCCATTAAAATAATTGCTGAAGAAGGGTTTCCGGTTCCGGTCACGAGGACCGGAGCCTTTCCCTGCGAGCTCCGGGACGGGGCTCGCGCGAAATTCAAATTAAATACAAAAAAGAGACAGGGAGCGACGAAAAAAGAGGTAGAGATTAAAAAGGAATCTCGAACCTCTCAAAAGAGGTCAGACTCACCGCCGGGAGGTCCCGAGAAGCCGCAGACGGAGCGGAGGAAGCCAGCGGTAGCCGAGCGACCGGCAGGCCCGAGAAAGCCGCGCCAAGCCGTAAGTCACGGAGATCCGGAGAACGGGCGAGAGGCGAGCGGCGGAGTGGAAGGGAGACACCGGATTGCTGCCGAGGGGGCCTGCCGGCCGGCAGAGAACCTCCAAAAGAGTCGGAGAGCAGAAGAAAAGGCAAGAGAACAGCGGAGGAGGACGGGAGCAGCGAACAAAGGCGGAAGCGGCCAGAGCCAGAAAGTAAGAAGCCGACAAGAGCGGAGAAGCGAGAGGCGGAACCAAACAAAGCCGACAGGATGCAGATAAGAGAGGAGGAGAGCAGAGGGAGCAACAGGCCCGAAGAAGCCGAAAACCCACGCAGCTGCAGCCGAGGACAGCCGAGGAGAGCCGGCTGGAGCGAGAAGAAGACGGCGGAAGGCACCGGTAAGACCAGTGGGGGCTGATTAGAGCACCGAGGGACAGTAGACGCAGGGGGAGCCCAGCAGTAGGGGGAGGACCCTCACAAGACCCCCAGAAGACCCCCCCAGACCCCAAAAAGTCTAAGTGTACTGCACCTGGAGAAAAGGGCCATCTGTGCAGGTCTCAAGCCACAGATCCGTTCACCTTGCATCATCCCTGCTAGCACAGCGAAGCTTAATTGAAAGCAAATAGCACCCCCTAGTGGACAATTTTTTTCTGTCAAAATATAAACTGTTTGATCCAACCTATCCTAGCAGCTTGATAATCCTGCACAGGAACAATCCTCCCACAATTCTTTGCATCAAGGGGTGGCTTTAAGGGTGGACAGGCCAACAGGAGGAGAAGCTCAAAATGGCTGCCAGACGGACAAAACAAACCAAACTGCTAGACCTGAAGGGAGCCGCACCCTCCCCGGCCCAGCCCTCCAATCTGCCAGGGAACACCCCACCCAACCACACACACCCCCATCCAATTGCAGGCTCCCAGACCCAAACGCCAACCCATGACTCCATACCAGCACGCATGATCCAAGAACTAAAAGAGACGATTGAGACACTAAATGAGACGATAGCGACGATGGTGGTAAGGATGGATGGCATGGATAGAAAATTGGCAGAAATGGACGCAAAGACGGAGAAAGGACGCATAGAAGCAGAATAGAAGATGGAGGAAAGATACAAAGACATGAAAAGGATGCTGGCGGACCAAGGTAGAGACCTGGAGAGAAAGTGGGAAGAACAACGCAAAGCGACGGCCACTGACCTGGAACAAATGAAGGAGGCAATGCAAACACATTACAAGAACCTCCAAGAAACAAGGGAGAATACGGAAAAGATGATGAAGGAAGTGGAAAACCGCGTAGAGGGACAGATTGCAGAGGTGAAAAGAGAGGTTCAGGACCAGTCCACCATGATGCAATTCTGGCAAATGGCATTTGCAATCAGGTTCAGAGGGTGGAAAGAGACAACATACGAAACCCAAGAAAGCCTGCTCAGGACCTTTGTAGAAGCCCTGGCAACATTCCTGGGCAGGAGCGCCAATGAGATTGGGTGGCAAATCGAAAAAATCTACAGAGTGGGCACCTGGAGGGCAGTGAACAAGCAGCAACCAAGGGATGTGGTCATCCACTTCACAACACAGAGGCTCCAGAACCACATCTCTGCCACTTCCTATAACAAGGCATTCTACATAGAGGAACAGGAGGTGAAGGTTCTGAAAGAAATCCCCCAGGCGATGCTGAGAGACACAAAGGACTACAAATTCCTGACCACAGAACTGAGATCGCGTGCACTGCAATACCGGTGGGAAACCCCAACAGGAGTGTCACTTTCCTATAGAAACAAGAGACACTACTTGACCTCGGTCCAGAAAGCCAAAGACTTCCTCGAAAAGGAACTGAAGTCGGGAGGCCCTCAACCCACTGCGGGAGAAGATGCAGATAGACCACGGGAAAGCGGGAGGGATCGAGGCCAACGAGCAAGCCGCGCAGAGGCACAGATCGGGGCAGTAGCAGAGGAAATGAATGGAATACCTAGAGAGGCGAGGGCGCAGAGAGCAAAGAGCAACAAAAACAAGGAAGCAGGACAGTCTACAGAGGACAGGCTATCAGGCTCCACTACCAAACACACAGACCAGCAAAGCAAGACCACACAAACCAATATGAGCAACAATCCGGATATCATGGGAACGGGACCAAAGAAGACAACAGGAGAAATAACAGAAATGGTCTCGCAAGAGTATCCTGCAACAGATGATGGCAACTAATTATTTGACTTGGAATGTGAACGGACTGAACTCCCCCCAGAAAACGAGAAAAATTCTCCACTATCTGAACCAAGGTAAAAGTGATATAATCTGCCTACAAGAAACACACATCAGAACAGCAGACCAGAAATACCTGATCAACTACAAACTAGGCGCGCACTTTGTGGCAGCGGCGCCAGGAAAAAAGAATGGGATTGTTATATACATAAAGAAACATGTAATGGCCAAGCTAATAGAGTCCGACCCCCAAGGTAGATACCTGGCAATTGAAATAACACAAGAGGACAAGAAGATTCTAGTTATGGGCGTATATGCACCAAATCAGCAACAAGGCAAATTCTACAAAAAGCTACACAAGAAAGTAGCACAACTTAACTACAGATCTTACATCATCATGGGCGACTGGAACGGGGTCATAGAGAATGCTCTAGACAAAAAAAGAACTGCACCAAACCCGCAAAAACACTCCAAGCTGCCTAAATCCTTCTTCGACATGAAGGAGGACCTCGAACTGACAGATGTATGGAGGAAAAGGCACGGCAAAGAACAAGAATTCACCTTCTTCTCTGGCAGACATCAATCCTTCTCCAGAATTGACTTTATATTAACTTCTAGTGACTTGCTAACTTGTCTAAACGCGGTGAAAATCCTACCCAAGGCACTGTCAGACCACAACCCAGTGAGGATGGAATTAAGACACGGCCCGAAACAGAGGAGGTCCTGGAGAATCAATGAAAACCTGTTTAGACACGAAGACAAGGTGGCGGAATGCAAAAAAGCTATGAAGGAATTCTTCAACACAAATATGAGCAACGAGACACCGATAGAAATGACCTGGGAAGCCAGCAAGGTGTACATGCACGGGATCCTCATAGCCATGAATAGCAGGCACCGTCGCCAACAAGAACAAAAAAGAAAAGAGTTAGAAAATGAGATAAGCAAAATGGAGCGGCTACTAATAAAAAGACCAGAGGACAAAGTCACCAAAGAAGGACTTAAGATCTTAAGAAAGCAATTTGACATGTTGATGGCTGACCAAGTTGCAAGGAATATACAATATGCAAAACATAAGACATTCTGCAAGGCCAACAAACCGGGCCGCTGGCTAGCATACATTATAAGAAAGAAACAGAAATCCCGCATAATTGAAAAGATAGAATACAAAGGCAAGGAAGAATTCCGACAAAAAACCATCAAGAAAGCCTTCACGGAGTTCTACTCGAAACTATATGCCGAGGATAAGATACAAGACAAAGAGGTAGATGAGTTCCTACAAAAAGAAAAGATACAGACGATTACCGACACAAAAAGAGAGGCCCTGAATGCCTTAATCACAAAAGAGGAAATACACTCAGCGATCACACAACTGAAAGCAGGAAAATCGCCCGGGACGGATGGGATAACAGCGACCTACTACAAGCATCTCCAAGAGGAGATGCTAGAACCCCTCAGAAAACTATTTGCCAACATTCAAGAAGGAGGCCAGGTCCCACCATCCTGGAAAACAGCCTACATCTCATTAATCCCAAAGGAGGGGAAAGACAACACACAGCCCGCAAACTACAGGCCCATCTCACTACTAAACACAGACTACAAAATCTTCACAAAAATTTTGGCCAATAGACTAATGACTGTACTACAAAAAACAATACACCCGGACCAAAGGGGATTTATACAAGGACGCCAGATGAAAACCAACGTGAGACAGCTGTTGAACATAATAGAGTACCTGCAAAGGCACAACCAGATACCCGCCGCTCTTATGTTTGTGGATGCAGAAAAAGCTTTCGACAGACTGAATTGGCCGTTCCTGACGAACTTGGTCCGGAAGATGAAAATGGGAGTACAGTTCCACAACTCCATAACGGCAATTTACCAGAAACAAACAGGTCAGATCTTTGTCAATGGAGACTTAACGGACTCATTTAATATAGAGAGAGGCACGAGACAGGGCTGCCCGCTATCACCCCTTCTATTTATCCTAACGCTGGAGACTCTACTAAATAGGATAAGAGCAACAGAAGACATACAGGGCATACGGATCAGACAACAGGATTACAGATTATGTGCCTTTGCAGACGACTTGCTGGTGACAATGTCACAACCAGTACAGTCAGCAAAGAGATTGATGGAGATAATGGAAGACTATGGTAGGGTGTCAGGCTTCAAAGTAAATATATCAAAAACAAAGATGCTAGTCAAAAACCTAGACAACAAAGCAAGACAGGACTTGGAAAGAATAACAGGTTGCGAAATCGTCAAGAAAGTTAAATACCTAGGAGTGGAGATAGAAGCAACGAATGCGAAATTATACAAGAATAACTATGAGGAGCTGTGGAACAAGATACAAGCAGACTTGGAAAGGTGGAAAACACTACGACTGTCCCTGCTGGGCAGGATAGCAGCAGTTAAGATGAACGTATTACCAAGATTCCTATTTCTCTTTCAAATGCTGCCCATACTCAAAAAGGATGTGGATCTGGACAACTGGCAGAGAGACATCAACAGATATATTTGGGATGGCAAAAGACCGAGGGTGAAACTAAAAATCATACAGGACGCAAGGAAGAGAGGGGGACTAAAAATGCCTAATCTAAAGCTATATTACTATGCAGCGACACTAGTGGCGCTGAGTGACTGGATCAATATGACGAATGACAGAATATTGAATGTTGAAGGACATGGCCTACTATTCGGCTGGCACGCATACTTGGTGTATGACAGAAAGGCAGACAAGAACTTCAAGGAGAACCCATTACGAATCCCATTGTTATGGGTCTGGAAGAAATATAAATACCTTTTACATGACAAGATCCCCACCTGGACGATCCCTGGACACACAATAGGGGATGTAAACACAACCCAAGGGCAAGAAGTGGTGCCCTACAGTAAACTGGTACTGGGAGAAGAAAATGGGTTCCAATTGGTACACCAAGCAACGCTAGCAAACAGAGGAATAGGAGGTACCTGGCTATCATATGTACAACTGCAATCAAGGTGGCGTAAAGATAAGAAGAAGGGCTTCTCCCGGACCGACGAGAAACTAATTGAACAGATTAGAGATCAGGGGGCCATGCACATCAAACGAGTGTACAGCATTCTGATAGAAATGGACTCTGAAACCGAACTAGTCAAGAACTGTATGGTAAGGTGGGCACAAGACTTTGGACACTCTATTACCATGGACACGTGGGAGAAAATCTGGGTGAGGAACGTAGAATTCACAAAATCGCAACAACTAAGGGAAAACTTCTACAAGATGTTCTATAGATGGCACCTAGACCCGAAAAAAATATCACTCATTTACCCGGGCTCCCAGCCCAAATGCTGGAGGTGTGGGGATGGGGAAGCTACCTACTTTCACATATGGTGGACATGCAGAAAAATCAAAGCATTCTGGAGGAAGATATGGTGGACACTCCAAACCATTTTCAAAAAGCGTATAGAATTTCTACCTCAGACTTTTCTGTTAGGGATCACAAAGGATTTCACTACCTCAGAGACAAATTTATTTTTGAACTTAATTACAGCAGCAAGATTGTTGGTGGGACAATACTGGAAGAATCCGGAAATACCGCCTATTGAAGAATGGACTGTGAAAGTAACAAATTTGGCGGAAATGGCGAAAATATCAGCATACTTGAAAAATCGCTCCAATGAACAATTTTTGACGGACTGGAAACAGTGGATAGACTATATCCAAGAGAGACACCAATCAAGCAGAATGCAGCTGGCGTTTAGCTGAGGCTCGATGGGAGGAGGGAAGAAGGGTTAACAAATCAAATGTTTACAAAAACTAACACCCAATGTTGAATGTATATGTTCTATAACTAATGCCTCTTAACATAACCTTATGACTAATGTTGTTTGCTTTAATATTGTTAAAGCGGACTGAACCTCTACCTCAGGATATGAAACTTTTACCTTAGGATCTCTGGTTGGGGACTATAAAAGATTGCACTAGTAATGGGATGAAGTCAATTCAGAAGTGCGAACGAACAATATGCAATAGACTAGATACAGTAGATAGACCATATATAAGAGAAACACCAACCAAACAAAATGTATTCGGAGTATACTTGAAGATGGAAGGGAGGAGGGAAGAACGTTTACTAAAACAGATGTTTACAAAGATTAATGCCTAATGTGGTATGCTATGTTCTAGGATGATTGTTTAGCAATAGGATCTTATGTTTAATGTTGATCACATTAATATTGAACCAGATAAGAGAAACACCAATCAAACAAAGCGTAACAGGAGTATAGTTGAGGCTAGACGCGAGGAGTGGAAAAAGGCTTACTAATTCAGACGTTTTCAAAGACTAATACTTAGTATTGTATATCAGGTGCCATGATGATTGCTGCATAATATGTTTTTATGTTCAATGTTGATTGTTTTAATAAAAGAATTTTTTATTATAAAAAAAAATAATTGCTGAACTGATACTCATCTTCTAATTAAGTTGGAAGTGTTGTAAAGAGTTTGGTAATTGACTGTATTATCAGCTTTGGTGGCAAAATTCAATTAGTAAGTGGTTTTTAAGGGTTAGGAAAAACACTCAATAATCTACAAAGAATCACACTATTCTTTGTAATGTTTACCTTGGTAGTGGCCAGTCCTTTTTTTATTTCTATTGAAAACCCAAACAGAACAATTTCATTAAATCATATGGAAAATTCCTTGATGAAAAATTAATATAACCCCTCCCCCCAAAAACCATCAAACTCTAAGGTGAGAGACAAATTCAATTGAGTTTGTTTTTACTTCATTACCTATATAGATAATTTATTTCCTAATAAATTACTTTTGGATGTACTAATCAAATTTGTATACAGATATTCCATGTAACTATTTGAAATGTTTGTACAGCTTCATCAAATTACTCATTCATTCTTGTATATGAAAATGGCTGCACATATACACCCAATTAGTATTCACTTGTTCAAAATACAATCTTGTTCTTTTTCATTTCTTTTGTATTAAATGATCTCTAGTGTTGAGTGAAGGCCTCAGTGTAATTATGTAGATTTTGGGGGTGAAGATGCATCCCAGTAAGCCAGCACTGGAAGACAGGATAGAGAAGATCTCCACAGCCACCATGTACTTCCCTTTGGTGCTCAGGTAGGTGGGGACAAAGGTCAGCCAAACACTGCAGAAAACCAACATGCTGAAAGTGATGAACTTGGCTTCATTGAAACTGTCTGGTAACTTTCTGGCTAGGAAGGCCACAGTGAAGCTGAGAATAGCCAAGAGGCCCATATAGCCCAAGACACAGTAAAACATGGTGATGGAGCCTTCATGACATTTGACTATGATTTCTCCAAGGAGTGTCTCCATGTCCAAATCTGGAAATGGGGGAGAGGTTCCCAGCCAAACAATACAAATAGCTACTTGAATGAAGGAGCAGAACCAGATAATAGAATAGGCCAACTTTTGCCCCACCCATTTGTGGAATAGGCTTCCTGGCTTTGATGCTAGGAATGCTACAATGACAGTGACGGTTTTGGCCAATATAGAAGAGATTGCAATAGAGAAGATGATACCGAATGTTGTTTGTTGGAGAAGGCAGGTTGCCTTATTGGGCTGTCCAATGAACAGAAGTGAACAGAGGAAACAGAGAAAGAGGGAGATAAGTAGAATATAGGTGAGGTTGCGATTGTTGGCTTTGACAAGGGGAGTATCCCGTTGCTTGATGAAGATTATAAACACCAAAGCTGTAACTAGGGAAAAGAGAAGAGCCAAAGAAACCAGAATAATGCCCAGTGATTCTTCAAAGGAGAGGAAATTCAGTGTCTTTGGAATGCACTCATTGTGAGCTTGGTTTGGAAATTGATGCTCTGGACAACTGTCACAATTCTCCATGTCTGAAAAGAAGAAAAGAGTTTCTGAACAGAATCAAACCTTTCCCAAGTTTCAGAATTGCTTGTCCAGATATCCCTGCAATCTAAATGTTTCCTAAAATTTTCTATAGCTCTCTATTCAATCTACATTTTAAAAATGAGTGCTGTAGGAAAAAAATATTTAGATTTTCCTCCCAAATATGCTTTTTAAAGAGGCAACTGGACTTTCTTGTTTTTTTTCTTTGAAGACATTTCGCTTCTCATCCAAGAAGCTTCTTCAGCTCTGACTGGATGTTGGAGAATAGCAGAGTAGAAAGTGTCATATTTGATGACTGCTTGTTTAATGTGAGTTAGATTCTACCTCAAGGATAGAGACATGGGCTAGAACAGGGGTAGGCAATCCAAAACACTCAAAGAGCCACTTGGACCCATTTCCTACCAAAAACAAAACACTGGAGCCGCAAAATCCTTTTGATATCTAAAATGAAGATAATACTGCATATATCCCTTTTTACCTTTATTTTACCTTTTTTCCTTTATTTATATATCTCATAAAGGTAAAAATGGAAATATGCAGTGTTATTCTCTCTCTTTCTGCCTTTGGTCTGCCAGTCCTCTTCCTCCATTTCTTTCTTTCTCTCTCTCTCTTTCCTCTCCCCCCCTCTCCCTCTCTCCATCTTCTGCTCATCTGGCAAGCTGGCTTCAAGCTGTTCTCCAACAAGAGAACAGGGTTAGGCAACCTGGGCTCTTTTATGACTCATGGACTTCAACTCCCAGAATTCCTGAGTCAGCATAGCTGGGCTAGCTAGCTCTCTCCTGTCCTTCCTACTTCCTGCAGAGACACAGCAAAGGGAGGAGCCCTGCCCGAAAAACTTTTTAGCTTGTTGGAGAACACTCTCTTTTTTACACACACACACACACACACACACACACACACACACACACACACACACACACACACAGAGAGAGAGAGAGAGAGAGAGAGAGAGAGAGAGAGAGAGAGAGAGAGAGAGAGAGAGAGAGAGGCAGGCAGGCAGGCAGGCAGGCAGGCAGGCAGACAGAGACAGAGACAGAGACAGAGACAGAGACAGAGACAGAGACAGAGACAGAGACAGAGACAGAGACAGAGACAGAGACAGAGACAAAGAGGTGCCTCTCTCTGTCTCTGTCTCTCTCTGCAAATGGCAGACGAAGCTGGGAGCCACAGGGGAAGGCTCAAATAGCCACATGTGGCTCCAGATCTGCAGGTTGCCTACCTGTGGGCTATATTCCTGTGTTAATATATGGTTATACTGGAAGAGAGGAACCCATTTGTATTGGCTCATCACAAACTAATAATTCCCCTCTGCTTTGAGCAATTGTAAGTTTTTGCTTGTTGTGATGACCTGTCCTTATGTCCTGTGTGCAACATTTTGCTTTAACGATCCCTGAAAATGACTTCCCCCATAATCAACTCATGCTTCTTTCCTTCCAGGTTTCTGATTTCATCCTACTTTAAGTGAAAATAAAACTCAAGTAGGAACATTTTAGTACCCTTGGTAGAGAGTCGCAAAAAAGCAGAGCAATATTGGATGAAATTAAAATTTAATTCAATAAAATTTAAAAATTAATATAAATTTTTATATTAGGATTTGTGGATAAAGTGGTGGCAAAAAAGGCATATGGTGCTTTAGTTTTATGTGTGAATACGGTGGCACAATTTTTGGTATGGACCCTGTGATACACACATCAAGAGAATGGTTAGCTAAGGTCAGGACTGGCAATGATGGCTAAAATTAATAGCTCTTGAGAGAGAAAAATCACTGAAGAAATTCCTCTATAATTGGAAGCCTTTTGTGGACTTTTTACAGCAGCGGTTCTCAACCTTTTTCAGGTCATGACCCCGACCTGTCAAGCGCCGCGCATGCGTGGTGTTATCCCCTGCGCTGCGCATGCGTGGTGCTGCCCCCTGCGCCAGCCGAGGCGTAGGCCGCTGCCCGTTTGGGGCGGCGGCAGGCAGGCCCAGGTGCTCCTGGGTGGCTGCGGCGGTGACGGTGCAGGGTGACCACGGGCTGGGCCACCAGCTGGCCCAGCCCAAGGAAGGTAAAAAAACCCGCCGGGCCCCACGCGCACCAAAAACCTTCCCTGCGCCCGCTGCTGCCCTGCTAGCCTTACCTTCATTGCTGCCCGTTTGGGGCGGTGGCAGGCAGGCCCAGGTGCTCCTGGGCGGCTGCGGCAGCAACAGCGCAGGGCGACCATGGGCTGGGCCACCAGCTGGCCCAGCCCAAGGGAGGTAAAAAAACCCACTGGGCCTCACGCGCGCCAAAAACTTTCCTTGCGCCCGCTGCTGCCCCGCTAGCCTTACCTTCGCTGCCACCCATTTGGGGCGGCAGCAGGCAGGCCCAGGCGCTCCTGGGTGGCTGCGGCAGCGACGGCGCAGGGCGACCACAGGCTGGGCCACCAGCTGGCCCAGCCCAAGGGAGGTAAAAAATCCGCCGGGCCCCACGCGCGCCAAAAACCCTCCCTGCGCCCGCTGGCCTCCCATCTCCCACCCCTGGCCCTCTTTTACTTACAGTTTTAGTAGTTGCTCAGCAGGGAGGGGTGGAGAGCTCGCCTTCGCTTGCAGCACCGTTTCCAGACTGGGACTTTTGGCGGGCTCAGCAGGGCGGAGACAGCCTGGACAATTCCTACTGGCTTTTGAAAGCCAATAGAATTAGACTCTATTCAAGAGAGTCTATTCTATTGGCTTTCAAAAGCCAATAGAATAAGAGGGAGTAGCACAGCTAAGGAAAAGGGGGAAAATATGGCTGACTGCGTTGTTTGGCGACCCCCGTGAAATGGTCGTTCGACCCGCGACCCACAGGTTGAGAACCGCTGTTTTACAGGAAATGTTAAAAAGTGTTTAAAAACCCACCAAATTATGACTTGATGGATTTAATAACTATTAAAATGCACATTGATGGTAGTTTTAGAGTGGAATTTAAGTGTTTCTTATATCCTTGGAAGAAGAAGTTGGAAGTCAGAATTTTTATCTCTCTCTCTCTCTCTCTCTCTCTCTCTCTCTCTCTCTCTCTCTCTCTCTCTCTCTCTCTCTTAATACCTTTTCTTCTTATCTGTCTCTATTTTTCTTTCAACTGAAAATTTATGTTAGTTTTTATATATATGTTTTTTTAAAATAATAATAAAATAATATAAAAAGAAGACTGATATAGTGTTGATATTATTAATGCAAAAAGAAAAGGGATCGAGAGAGAGAGAGAGAGAGAGAGAGAGATATGCTATTTTTCAGGGCATTGAATTATCCATAGTTACTGTGTTCTGTTTAAATGTTTTCAAAAGCAGAGATAGTATGACTTCTTCTAATTGACCAGACTAATGACTAGAGATAAAATGAAACAAAGGAACAT